>CM072818.1:55545293-55965695 GCA_036937905.1 Salvia rosmarinus | reverse complement strand
GCCTCAGACTTTTACTGCTTGTTCGGCACGATGTTGGGCGCTAATATCATATGGGCTTAAAGGCGCTTGCGCCCAAACCACAACTCGAAGGGTCTTGGTGACTTGGGCGATACTAGATTTGCAGTATGCAGCTGTTTCTAGGCATACCCCGAGCAGAAATAAGCGATGTAGCATAACTCGTCATAGATCTAACCATTTCAAAGAGTCCTATTTCTTGCTCGACACCATTTCTTTGTGGTGTGCCCGGTGAAATCTTGTTGGGATGTAATCCCACTTCACTAGATAGTCCATAAACTACGATTCTTGAGGTATTAGCCATGCATCGACCTGATGACTTGATACTCTTACCTAACCCGTCTCACTTCGCGCTTCTCTTTGAATTTCTCAAGCATTGGACTGCGGTGAGCGGTATATGTCCGTACCTTGAGTGTCGTCGATGAATGACAAAATACATAATACCCTCCAGAGCTTGTGTGGACATTGGTCCCAATTGAAATGGACTAACTCAACATTTCTTTGGCTCTAACCTTACTTTGAAGGGTATCGGGATCATGAGGGAGATGGTAGTGAGATCGTTAACCTCAGTTCTTAGCGGTCTTTGGATCCTATTTAGATTGATGTGACCTAATCTAAGATGCGGAGAAAAGTAGAGTCATCTTGCAGAAAACTTTCTCTTTTAGGGTTTGATGAAGATCTGACATAGTTATAGGTATTATGTTTTGCGAAATAGTATAAAGCGAATTATATAAAGTGCGACCACGAGATAACCGTCATTTCTTATGATAGAAACACCCTATCAAAAATAACGAATATCCATGAGTAAATAATTTGACAGAAACAAGGTTCATGAAAATCCGGCACATATAAAGCGTCTTTCAAAACTAAAGCTGTCCTAAAACATAAAAAACATCTCAATGCCTTGACTTGACTTCCACGTTGCCCATGGAATCGTTATCTACGCCATCAAGCAGCTCCACTTGTCCGGGAACCCACGAGGTGTAACAAACTGATCGATTGCGTATCTACTACCCGAGAATGGGTAGAACAAGTCGCTAAACATGTTTAGTTACTAAAGCAAGCAGCTACCTTGAGCATGAGCATAGGGCACTTGGCCTTCGATGCCAGTCTTACCTGAAGCACTTGCCTCGCTTTTAGCTTCTGAACCTCGGTGACCATGTTCTTGTTCCATTCTCACTATTTCCTTGCCTTTACAACCTTTGCACTTTTTTCTATTTCCATTTTAGCGAAAATTTTGGGCCCTTAGATGTGCTAGCAGAGCATGTCTCCTTTTCCATAACTCCTTCATGACAACGAGATCATTAAGCAAGTGACTAAGAGTAAACTCGGTCTTGCTCATGATCGCATTCATAGTTCTCAAAAGACTTGGGCGGTGTATTGAGGATGATATCGACCTTGGCGCCGTGATACCTCCTCCCATGGATCAAGACTATCCATGAGATGAGTCGTGTGGAGACATGTTCATGGACGAACTTCCTTCTTCCATCTTGCCTGATTTCTCTCATTGTGTGGGCGGATGTCGATCAATGCCCAAACTTACTCTCGAGACTTGACCAAATATCGATCGCGTCTACCATCGTGATCTGCTGTACCAAGCCTTGGACATCGTAGTCATCTATAGCATTTAGCCTATTGTTTGACTTATTCCAAAGTCCTTGACTCTTTGCTCATTAGTCGATCGTCGATGGGCATCTGGTTTAGGAGTAGTGAGAACAAACATGTGTTCTTGACATAAGAACATATTCCATGTTTCGTTTCCACTCGATAAAATTTGGACGGATAGCGGTTTTGTGCGAGCATATTGATAATCGGCGTAAGAGACATATCGAAGCGATAATGTAAAACACATAAGCATACGATCGCAAATAATTACGTAATAATATTGTAACCTTTTGATAAAACAATAATTGAAACCTCAATCCGAGGAATTCCACATACAAGCCACGCGTGTGGGCGTTTACACTGAACCCTCGACCGGACTAAAATATACCTTTTAGTCGTTTAATTTCAATCGTATCGACTTATCCTTGCAAGAATGAAATTAATGATTGGACCTTACTGACCACTCACTCCGCGAGAAGGGACTCGGGAAGTTGTACTTGAGGTGATGTCTAAGCAATGACCACAATTTTAACGATGAAGATGAATTCTTAGAATTGGTATACTCACTCGGACCATACAGCTTCCAATTCAAATTCTTTTGTTATCTCATTTATATCTATCTCTAGAGAACTTATGAAAATCGCACATACAAGCCCGCGCGTGTGGGCGTTTACATGAAACTCCCACTTCAATAGATTTAAAATGTTTTATTTAGAAATCTCGTCTAACAAACTTATGATAAGCAGTGCAAGCAAGCCACGCGTGTGGGCGTTTACTCACAGTCGTCTCCTTTGTTTAGAGATCAAAAAGTGGAGGTTGACATTTTAATTTGAAAAAATTAATTTGTCGGGTTGCTTTAGTCTTTTTATTCAAAGGTTTGTCCATGCAGATCACGTAATCTAGCATGCTTTTCTATAGAACTCGACATGTAAAACATGCTCATGAATTCTAAAATATGCTTGATAAGCGATAAACCTAGCATCTTACTATCGCATCAATTCGTAAAACACAAAGGTTTGTCAGCGTAATATAAACATACATAACATGTCTTGCATAATTTAAACATCCACGACATGCATAAGACGATAAAAATAAAATAAAGCGTTCATATGTCGTGAAACACGCATATAAATCTAATCTATTACATAGATTTACAAAGTGAATTAAACTTGACGGCCTCGCGTGCTCGGGCGCGGACGGATTCAACAAATGGGCCTCGCGTGCGGGCCGGGCCGAAAATAGCGTGCGGGCGGATCATTGTCTGTCTGGGCCGGCCGTCTTGCGTCTTTACGCCCGCGTGTTCCTCGCGGGCTACCTCGCGATCGCTAATGGCCGCGACCCGTCAGTGCAGCGTCGCGCCCGCCGGCGCGAGCGTCTGCCGAGGCGTCGTCGCCGGCGAGCTTCGCGACCGTGAGTGCGCTCCATGGCCGGGTTTCTCGGACAGCGCGCCCGTCGCCCGGCTCGCTCGCTAACCCCGCGTATCTCGCGATCGCTCGATCGCTCGATTGCTCGCGTGGCGCCCGGGGATCTCGTCTTGTGCAGCCACATCGCCAGCGCCCTCGCGATCGCCCTCGCGACGCCTTGCTCGTGAGATCGTCCGGATAGTTGGCTACTGTTTTTCCGTCGTTTAGTTCTTCGTTCTTCGTCTTGTTCTTTCGTCTTCGTTCTTCTTTTACGGATAAGATTTACATGATAAAATCTAATCTAACCACGGATTTTCGTGGTGTAAAAAAAAACCAACAAAACAAGCGAGCCACGATGAGCGACAAATCAAAATTATTAAAGCGCGCGTAATAATCAACGTGAATTAATCAGCGAGCAGATTCGATCCGGGCTCGATACCAGTGTAAGGAAAGCGTATGTTAACCTGCTGAGGATCCTCTTGGGTGTTTAATTCACCATACATTGATTATAAACCTAGCATCGTCTATAATTAAATCGCACAGTTGGGGTTTTCACGTGTTTACCTTTGGATCGAAGAGGTCGATGGAGCGAGATGAGCGGATCGGACTCGTGCTTTGACCTCGGGTGTATCCCGATTGCCCAATCTCCAGCGTCGAGTGAGGCGATCTATGGAGAATGCGGAAAATCACCGAACTCTGCAATTTTGAGAATCCTCTCTTCTCTCTCGAGGGTGGCGAAAATTCTAGGTTAGTTGTGTGTGCGTTAACTGGACTTTATCTCATACCTTATATTTATAATGCACTACCTTAATCCCATATGGAAATTACCATAATCCTATATGGAATATTACCATAAACTTGGATTATTTCCATACTATCGGGATTATTTCCATACTCTCGGGATTATTACCATAATCTTATATGGAAAGGATCTATGCATATACCATAAATATAATAATATCCTTGTGGGATAAAGAGAATAAAATCTTGCCTTTGAGAGCTATAGGCGCGATTTCATCGATGCTACGGACTGGATGGGCGGACCAGGGATCAAATCAGAGGAATAAGATGGGCCTTAAATAAATTAATTATCTTATGTTCACCGAACATAAATTAATTTATAAACATTCGATCATGCCACTAGAGAAAGAATGTTGACTTACCCTTTATTACAAAGTTGAGTCGGGCTTGCACTTAGACATTCTGAATCCCGTATTTAAGATATCGAGCGTCCGTTAATCATTTATAGCAATCATTGCTTAAAGCGATTAATAACTTCATTTCATAAGTAGTACCACTCGACCTTATTATTGTACTTGAGCTAACTCAACGCGGGGTTTAGTACAATAAACCTTTGAGCTCCTTAAGGGGCGTCATCATCCTAAGCGGATACGGTGACTCGTCTGAGATAACTAGCGTGACATCTGACACTTGCCACCGCGATCGGAGAATCTTGGGTTGGAACATTAACCCTCGCTCGTAACAAGTCAGTGATGGTCGACAACTCATACACCTAATACCCGGGGTTTAGATCTCGTAAGTCACGAGATCTTGGTTCTTCACGATGGTCGGAAAGAAGACTCTCTCCTTTGATCCTTGATACGTCGAGGCGTCCGGCATAACAAGCACTAAGTCAGTCACTTCTTATCTATCTGCGGCTAAGCGAACAACTCGTCCTAAGTCGTCTCGGTGTGAAACTTTTATATCTCATTAAACTTGACCAATCATACGGACTTACGTGATCTTCTACACACTGTGTATCTAACATATATGAGATAAGGGGACCGATATATGCGATCAAGTATTGATCGGATAGGAGATTGTAATAGTGGTAACGAAACATTGTATCAAGCTCAACCAAGCTTCGATGTACAAATCCAACCGTATAGCATAGAACTCGGGATTCTAAAGGGACGAGGTGGGAAAAGCGGTGGGCCCGGATTTAGCCATTGCACTTGCCCATGAGCCGCCACCGTGGCTGTTGGCGCCGATTTGGTGCGGAGACCCTAGCACAGCTCTGGTTCTTTAGGTTTTGAGTTAGGGCTATGCATTCTACTAAAACCGATTAGTTTTCTATTTTGCGTTTACGTATGCCGGGACCGTTGCTTGAGTTTTCTAAAGGAAGTACATGCCGGGTTATCCATTTTCAACGTCGTTTGTCATTCCATATTCGTCGTTATGCATATTGCTTATGTTTCCATTTTCATACATCGATTTTGGATGGTTTATCCTAGATCGAGGATGAGCATCGATTTTTGAAACTTCTTATTGTTAAGATTTGAGTCGACTTGCATGCATGCATATTTGAAAGTACCCTATTATAGGTCTTGATGCCACGAATATATTTTCCTTACGCATCGAGTTGATTTGAAAACACGGAGAGTGCGAATGTGGGTTGAGAAAGTAGAAAACCACAATTTTGCTACGATCGTCGTTTGGATCACGATGTTGCTTTGCTTGCTGGGATGTGACCCCAAAGTTGTTCCGTCTTGTTACGGTACCTACCGGTCGATCGGTGAAGTCATCGGATCCGTAGATATCTCTCGGTTGGCGTTTAAATCGTTCGAGGTTGGGTTATATATCTTATTTTGAGTTATTTACTACGATATTTCAAAATAAAACATATGCGCCGTAAAATGTTTTGTGAAATTATTCTTGTTCTCGATCGATATGGTTCTATCATGGTTGTGCGGATCTCTATCGATTGGGTTGATCGCGTCTTGAGTATTGATCGTAAGGGGATAGACCCCAGAACACGTGGTTATGGTTACGAAGGGGATAGACCGGAAGTCCACGGAAATGGTAATGAGGTGGTTATGGTTACGTGAGTTTGACCAAGTCCACCAGTTAACCGGTGGATACGTTGGCGTGGGCATTGGATATGTTCGGGCGAATGATGTCGTGTGATGTTTGGCGGGATCGTTACGAGCCGTGGTTCATGGTTACATGATGGAATGCTGATAATAACGGATCGGTGTCGAAAATGAAAAATCTATTTTGCTTACTTAGAAGTGGATTCGTTTAAAACCTTCTAAGGTAAGTGCTCTTAACAGACCTCATGATTCTTTTGATTTATGATAAAACCCGGTGAGTGCGCAGTACTACTTCAAACTCTTTTCAAATCTTTTCACGGATGGAGGAGTGGGCGAGGCGAGGGTGGGCTGCGGGTTCTTCATGCTATGCTTCCGATGTTGTGTTATATCGTGCTACGATATTGATGTATTCTTGTCCCTTATTTGCTTTCGATTGGGAGCAAGATTTGTTATATTATTCTGTTGAGTCTCGTCTGAGCATCTTATGTAGTTGACGGTCTAGTTGACGAGGATGTAATGCTATTTTGCCTTCTGCATTACTTATAATAAACGCAAGATCATGTTTTACGAGGTTATGATATCGATATTATTACATTGGTGGATTGTTTGTGCCACTCTGATCTGACCAGTTTTGTGAATTTAATTATTATATGGCATATGGGCCCGTTTTTGTATCAAGATTTTTCGTAGTATTTTTAGGCTTGATTATCTAGAGTCCTAGTTTATTAAAACTTCTTTTGTAAATTAGAGTTCTACTTTGATTAGAGTCCTTCTTTGATAAAGTTAAACTTGATTTCGATATATAAAGGCTAAGCATACGAAAATATTGACTTTTGATTTACGAATATATGTGAGTTTATTCTCTCTTCATTAGCTCTTGAATTTTCTTGCATTTACGAGAAATTGATTATCGCAATGTCGACGAGACATCCATCCTAGTTAGTGTATGTCAGTTCATCGTCCCGAGTTCTGCGTCGACTATCTAGTTGGGGTATAGGCGAAATCTTGACCTATATCACAGAGGTTAGATTCGAGAGGTTTTGGGATATTCCATCTTGTTAGTTCTTGGTTCGCGTCTTGATAGATCATTCGTACCGGCGAGGATCGTATCATTTAGTATCGGTGACCTTATGGGTCGGTGTCTCATAGGGTTCGCGGATGCTTGCCGAGGTAGTTGGGTCTTATGGGGTGGGGATGATCGTCCCGCATTGCCGGAGGCTTATCACGAAATTTGGATGTGTGGATTCCATTTGGTATCTTGCGAGGGCTAGTGAATTGAAGTGGGTGAGTCCGTTTAATATAGGTGACGACTTGTATTTGAGGACAAATCCTTTTCGAGAATAGGAATGATGCAGCCAAGTTTTGTGAATTTAATTATTATATGGCATATGGCCCGTTTTTGTGTCGAGATTTTTACTAGTATTTTTAGGCTTGATTATCTAGAGTCTAGTTTATTAAAACTTCTTTTGTAAATTAGAGTTCTACTTTGATTAGGAGTCCTTCTTTGATAAGTTAAACTTAGGTTTTCTATATAAAGGCTTGTAAGCATCTGAAAATATTGACTTTTGATTTACGAATATATGAGTTTTATTCTCTCTTCATTAGCTCTTGAATTTTCTTGCATTTGCGAAATTCGATTATCGACAATGTCGACGAGACATCCATCCTCGTTAGTGTGTCATTCATCGTCCCGAGTTCTTCGTCGACTATCTAGTTGGATATAGGAAATCTTGACCTATATCACTTGAGGTTAGATTCGAGGTTTTGGGATATTCCGTCTTGTTCGTTCTTGTTCGCGTCTTGATAGATCATTCGTACCGGCGAGGATCGTATCGCCTCCCCGGGATATGTCCTAGTTATAGAGGAGATCTTGCCGATTTCATGATCCATCTTCTTATCGTGTATGTTATATATCCATGCTTCCTCTGCTTGCATTAATCTACTTGGCATCCGTGCCTTCTCGGGAATTGGGCGTGACACGAGGATATCATACACTTTCATGCTTCACTCTTGCATTCTATGCTAAAGAGTATCTCGATCATAACATTTCATTATCATTACGATCATGAAGATATAACTTCTGTTATCGATTATCGGTGAGCCATCGAGTCATTGCATCGTGTGCATCATAGGAAAAATATCTCGTCTTATCGAGATCTTATTTATCATAACTCCTTGATTACGTCACCTTCTTTACGCAACCTTTAGGTTATCAAAATAAGTCGACCTACGTCATACGATGTTTATCAACATGCTAATTCAAAACTTGGGTGACGAGATAAGTCGACCTTAAATCTTACCTATTGGTCTCGAGGTTAAAGAAATTGCATCATATCGACTTTCAAAAGATATGGGTTCGTGATTGAAATAACATATTTTACTATTGAATCCATATATTCTTTGGGAATAATTTGGGATCTAGGGTCCGAAGATGTAATACCCGATTATTTAAGCGCTAATTACGATATTAATTTAGTAAATTAGAATATTATTATAATAATTTGATTAATAAATTATCGAATAACGATTTCGATTATTTTGGAATAATAAATTCCTATGTACAATTCGAGAATGAATGTGAGTTGAGAAATACGAATGTAGCGTATTTAACACTATAATTTCAGCGTCGATTGCGTATCGATAATTAAATGCTCGTGATATTTTTTAAGTTTAAGCTTAGAATTTAATTCCATTATTATTGGAATAATTTAATAAAGTTATTATAGCTTTATTCGACCATTTTGAGATAGTCGATATTTAAGCGTTTGAGGCGTTTCAAGCGTTAACGTTTAGAGATGACTTGAGAATCAAGTCTAACGATCGAAATTATGATATTTAAATTCCTATGATTATTTTATATAATTAGAATATTATTTAGCATTTAAATAATGCTAGAAAATTTTGGAATGATATTTTTGATTATTAATGATTCTGAAAACCTAAATCGAAATTAGGGTTTTCTACCTATGGATTAATTCCGATAATTTTCCTATGATATAATTTATCATCTAAAACATATATTATGATATATATGTATAATTAGCATGAAATAAATTATATACCTCATGTAGAATGAAAAATGTGTGAGTGTTGTGTTATACACACATTCAATTGAAGCATAAATTGCTACCTTGTGAATTAATTTATGCAAGTAGATTCTAATATAAACTAATCGAAAGTAACCAAGTGGGATACATATATTTGTGAGAGGAGCGATTTATTTGACTATAGGAATATCTTGATGATGTATATATATTTTTGGGATAGAGTGTATCAAATACACTTGTGTGATACAACAAGCAAAAATCTGAAAATTTCTTTTCTTCCCTTCACGGTGGCGATTGGCTGACAAAACAATTAAATTGTTTCTCCAAAATTTACTTTATAAAGCTATCCGAAGTTAATATGTGTAGGGATATTTGAGTGTGACATAATCACACTTTGACTAATTTCTTATTTGTTACGTGAGAGGCGAGAGAGTACATGGTTGTGTGCATTTCATTCCTTAATCACGAAGTATATATTTATTCTTTTGAACCACGAACACATAACACACTTAAACATTTCTCGTTCTCTCTCTTTCTTACCTTGAGAGCATTCCTCTTGAAAACCAAACCCTTTTCTTCTTCTCCTTCTCATTAGCTTGAGCTCTAGCTATCCTATAACAAATCGATACCATTAGAGGTTAGAAATCGAGCGAGCTTGATTATACCCTAAGTTTTTAATTTTCTAATGGTTAGATTTAATTTTCAAGCATGTGTTCTTAAGCATGAATTATGCTAAGCATGATACTTGTTCATTAATAAGTATATTAGAATGATTTTATAAGCATGTAGCATGTTTATTGTTATGATTAAAATGCTATGAAATTATTTCATGTGTGAAAATTTTCATGGATGAATTAGGGTTGGATTAATGATATATGTTGTTGTAGAAGCTTATTGTGAATTTTAGGAAATTTATAAAAATCTATGTAGTTTTGAAATTGAAAATTCATAGAATACTAGGTTTATGTATGATTTTAATTTGAAATGTAATAGCATATTGTTGATCTAGGGTATTGATTATGCATTACATGAATTAACTAGAATTTTTAAGAAGAAATGCTAAAATTTTGTGAAATGGCGAGAGTTCATGAAGAATTTTAAGTATGATTTAAGTTGTTTTGATTAATGTTATGATGTATTAGTGTTACACTATAGTATATAAGTATAGTGTAATTTAATTGGAATTTTATAAAAATATTTGGTTTGAGTTGGGACAAAACCGAAACCTTGAGCATTTAATTATTAATGTAGAAATTGAATATGTGGGACTATAGGTTATAATTATGTTATAGATTAATGTTGGAACTTTGTATAAAGTAACTAAATTTTAGAAAATCATTTGGACAATTTTGGAAAGAACAGTGGACCTTGGACATAATTTAGCAATATTGAAATTTTCTATAGTTAATATTAATTCATATTAGTGATCTTATGATAAAATAGTACCTATGTGAATTTACAAAATTTTGGAAAAGAATGAATTTATAAGCTTAAAAAAAGCTTATAAATAAATAGAGATAAATCAAGTAAAAACTTGGTGATCAAGGATCGGATCGATTTCGGATGTGATCGTGGAGAACACAAGCAATTACTTGAATCAAAGGAGTTAAATTCCCGAGGAAAGAATCCACTTTTTGAGGAAATTGTTGAGCGACAAAAAATTAGAAGCGATCGAAGGCAGATCGAATCGAGTAGAATAAGAAGAATTTTATCGGACGGGGAATCTCCACTTGCTCTCAGGTGGTTCAGAGATATAGATCATGTTTGATTGAAAGTAATAAATTGTTAAATCCTTATATCGAGAAAAATAATAAATTATATGTCTAGGAATTAATTTAGACATATTAAAAATTTCAAAATTATTAAACATAGAATATTATGTTTCGACGAAGCGTTATATTAAATAACGTTAAAAGCGTAAATAATGCTTAATGTATTAAAAGATTAATATTGAAAGAAAATATTAATCAAGTTTATCGATTCACGTGAAAAATCGGGATTAAAGCTTTATGAAAAGAAATCGATTGAAAATCGATTTATATTGATTTATTCATTAAAATATGTTTTATTAAAATTTAAAATGAAAAGTCAAAATGGTTGACTTCGAAATTGACGTCTGAAATCGTTAGATTAAATCGTTATCGTGAAAAGCGTATTACTTTTATCGAATATCTCAATTGTGAGAAAAGATTTCATAATTGAAATCCTTGTTTTGAATAACGTTATTATCGTTGATTATTTTAACCTAAAGGTTAAAATGAGGTAGATCATATTCGTCTCTCGATATCGAAGTTATTTTATTGATTATCGCGTCGTTTCAGCGTATTAAGGCGTATAAAGAATCATCGAAACTTAATTATTAATTTATTTATCAAAGTTGAATGAACTTTGAAAATCTCAAAGCTGAGCGTACTAAGCGTACATTTTGCGTAAAGGTGGGCGTGAAGTTCAGCGCGAGCGAGGAAAACGCATGATGAAATTGAGTTCAAAGTAAAGGTGGGCTTTACTATACTCAATTGATAAAACTTATCAAATGATTTATTTATGATGCTTTATTGCAAGCAAATATTTATGAAATGATTATTTAATTACACCTTAAATGTTTATGTTTTATGTATCCGATCCATGATATTTGATGCATAATGTTGGGTAGCTCCTTTATGACATCTTGAATCGTATTCTTGGAAGTACCCCAAGGATGATGGAGAATTAGTATCTGTCTTGAGATGGACGGATTTTGTGCCTTGATTATTGGTATTTGTCTTGAAAGTTTCGGCCGGTCATAGGCGTCTGTGAGAGGAGGCCTCACTCTAGTGGAGGTGTTGAATGATTGTTGTGGTGGATGTGGATCATACATCGTGGAAAATGCTTGGCCGATATTTATTGAAAATGATGAAAATATTTAGTAACGAGTATTTCAATTAAAACCTGTATTCTTGTGATGGGGAGTAATTCAAACTTGATAAATTATTTTAGGCATGAGCCAGTGCATGTTTGTACTCGACAATATGTTTTTTAAATGTGCAGATTATTTGGTGATGGTGATGGGCGGAGATGTTGAGTAGTTAGAGGTCTTTTGGTATTTATATATGTTTTGAAAGAAAATACACTTGGGTGCATATAGTCATATATGCATTCACATACTTCCATTGCATATTTTGAATATTTTTGTATGTTGTTAATGTGATTGTATACTGCGAATTATCGAACCTCTTGTTAGAGGAACTTGTAGCCTTTACTTGTATATGACTTATGCGCTAAATAAGGTTTGAATTGCTTTTGCCTTGTAAATAAGGTTTGATTATTGAAGTTCGATAAATATTGTTACGAAATCTTTTGATTATTCTTATCAATTGTTTTGCATTCAACATTCGAGCTCGATTCTCTCTAATCTATCCTTTGGATTAGAGGTTGTATGATGTACGAGTTGCTCTTTGAACCTAAGCTTTCTTTCAAAGTTAAGTCTAGATTGAGTCACTAGACTTCTAGAAATCATCGACTCGCTCAACACTCCATCAGTCGGCTCAATAGGAAAAAGGTAAAATATTTTCGTCTTTGAAAAGAAAAGTTTGAGATTTATGAATTTGATTTATTGTCGATAGAACATTATCGACAAATGATTTATGATTTGTGTCGATAGAACATTATCGACAAATGATTTGTGTTGATAGAACATTATCGGCAAATGATTTGTGTTGATAGAACATTATCGACAAATGAAATGAAAAAGGTTGTAAATAACCATGAATTATTGATCTATTGATTTATTGATGAAATTTTATTTTATTTTATGAAATCGTATGTTTAAAGCGAACTATGTTCGTATTAGAAATTTGATTCTTCATTTCTCAATATTGATTTTGATTATGCTATGTCATCGGTTGTAATATTCGAAAAGCAGCGATACGATTACGGTATTCTAAACCCGTAATTAGGGTTTTGCGTATATAATTTTCGACATTGAATATTGTGATTTCGATCGATATGTTATAGACTTCTTTTATAATTCACTAAGTATTGTGAATTACGAGAATAAATTTATGAAATGATGCTGACGGTATTATTTTAACGTCGAGCGTATCGAGCGTCGACTTTTGTAAATCTACGGTGTAAAGCTTGGAATTAATTTCCATCTTAATTCCTTTGTTAAAGGAATATATTTATAAAGTAATGCGAGCTTACTACGATCATTTTGAGATGAGTCGATTTTGAGCGTTTTGAGGCGTTTTGAGCGTCAGCGTCTAGAGCGTTTTGTAAAATGAGTTTAATGCTCGGAAATTATAATAATTAATTTCCTATTATTATTTATATAATTCCAGTATTTTTAATTATTAAAATCGAATTTTCAGTTATTAAAATTCGATATTTTGGTATTAAATTTTGAAAACCTAAGTTTATAAACTTTGGTTTTCACATGAAATAACACCATTAAATTATCATATGGTATCTAAACTATATGTTATGATATATATGAGTATTATTAAGCATTAAAATCAAATTTTGAGCTATATAAACTCAATAGATATTATAATTTAAACCCTAATTATTTAAACTAGGTTTTCACATAAAATGATAACATTATTTTATCTTATGCTATTATTTATTATCTAAATCATATATTATGATTTATATGAGTATATTTTGATCGAATTGCATGAGTATCAATAATAGGTGTGAATTATATTTTATTCCTATTTTCTCAATTATATATCTAATTTAGAATTAATTGCTATATGTTGATTTAATTATTTTAATGACTTGTATTTTATATCTATGATCATATATGATATATATATTGTATTAAGGAGAAAATAAAATTAATCCCACCTATTTGGAGCCCTAAACCTGGTCATGATAAACAAAGCATGATGTATCCTTTTTGACGCATAGAAGGGCCTTTTACCTAGCTAATGATCATCCTCCATACACATTGGCTGCAATTATTTGATCCTTGGGGAAAAACGAGAGAGAGAGAGATAATAGGGAGACTCTTCCTTCAAATCCATTTTACTATTACCATTCAAACACTTTTGAACTCATTTTCTCTCCAAAACTCCTTTTACTGCAGAACTACCATTTTCTCATTTTCTCATTCCATCTCCTCTTCACCAAGTTGGATACCTTAGCATTGTTCTTGTATCTAATTCCAAAGGTAACATGGACCAGCTTCGATTTTCCTCTTTGGTTCGAAAAATCGAGCATGTTCATATGGATATATATTGTATTTGAATGCATTATGTATATTGTATGTTATTTCTTAATGAATATATTCTTGATGTTTTATTTCAAATAGGTGAATATATGTTAGATACTATGGTATTTTGATTAAATTTTGAATGGATCTAACTTGTTTATGATTATTGAATAGTATATATTGTAAAATTTTCGAAAATTTATAAAATAATTTGATGACCGATGCTTTTATTATTATTGTAGATGGATTATTGATCTATGTTATGTTTAGAGTTCATAGGAATTTATTTAAAATTTTGAAAACCCTAGCCTATTTTTAAGAAAATACCGTGAGCTTTTTAATTATGTACCTTGGTGTATAATTTTATTTTTAAATGCAATGACATGTTAATGCTCTAGGACCTTGATTATATGTTCTATGAGTTTATTAGAATTTTGAACAAATGCATAATTTATAAAATACCGAGCTTTAAGTTTGATACTTTGGTGTATGATTTTATTTTGAATCAATGATATATTAATGCTTTAGTATATTGATTATGTGATGTATGATTTTTTGGAATTTTGGAGATCAAATGCTAATTTAAATCAAAAACCGAGGAGCTATTGTTCAATTAGGTGATGATTTAATTTGGTTTTGATGAATGTTACTATGCTATATTGTTATATTATGATGTATAAACATAGTGTATAATTGTTAGAATTTTAGAAATCAAATACCAAATTTTATCAAAAAGCCGAGAGCACTTTAAGGTGATGATTTAATTGGTTTTGATGAATGTTATTATGTTATAATGTCATACTATAGTGTATAAGACATAGTTATAATTATTGAATTTTGAAACCAAATACCATAATTAATCAAAAAGTCGAGAGCTTGTAGCTCCATGGTGATTATTTCAAATGGTTTTGGTTGATGTTATGATGTTACAATGTTATAATATAATGTTTAATCATGTTATAATTTAATTAGAATTTTTAGAATTGTTTGATAATTATTTAGTAATTACCGATCGTATATATTTATTTTGATGAATGGTTATGATGGACTATAGGTTATAATTGTGATATATATTGATGTTGGGACATTATACTAATCGTGATATCAATTTTGAGAATTTTGGACAATTATTCCATAATTAATGGAATTACCGAGATATATATATATATAATATTAATAAATGACAAACAATATCATATGGATAATATTAATTTATTCTGGACCATAGTGTATAATAATACACTACATTAATTTAGAAAAATTTAGAAAATCATTTGTAATTTTTAGTAATTATCGAAAATTTAGATAATTATAAGAATTTAAATCCTTTTTAATTCATTTATTAATAAATATATGTCTAATAATTATATTAGACATATTTGAATTATAAAGGTGTGGGCCTTAAGCAGCAGGATCGCGTCTGAACAAACTGGGACTCGATTTACAACAAACCATGAGTCGGGTGGGCTCATTTTCTTATCTCGCGAAAGTGGGCTCCTTTTCTTACCCAAAAATGTGACTTTCTTGTCGTCAAATGAGTTTATTCTGATCTTATTTTACAGCTGTTATCAAATGTTTCTTGCATTCCGCAAAATATTTCGTTTTGTGTATGGATCTGTCTGTTATGCGGGTAGAAATTGTGGAGATAGTTGGAACTATTATATAAATTGTTGTGGTAGCACCGACCTTTTAAATGTCGGGTCTGTGCGGATGATAAATGCACAGCTAGGATTGGCGTGAAGGTTGGCCTATCTGTTGTGTTAACATATGCTTCTGAGAGTATTTGTCTTGTTGTCGGGATTCTGGGGTCGGTGTATAGATAGAGGCCTCACTCGGCGTTTATTATTTATTATTATTATGTATTGTGACTATGAGAGATGGACCATACACACGAAAATGCTCGGCGAGCTATGTTTCTGACAAAATGATTTGGTAAGCCTGGCATTTTAACTAAAACCATTGACTTACTCGATATTGCGCGTAATTCAAATATTATCAAATGTTTTCGGCATGAGTCCAGTGTGCAATTCCTTGCTTATGCATGTTTGTTTTAAATGTGCGGTTGAGCTCTGTTAGTGATGATGGAGGTGTGTTGAGAGTCCGGTGTCTTGATATTTATTTAGGATTTGGTTTTAGCGAATACATATCATCATATATGTATTCACACTCTTCATTGCTAAACTCTAAACTCTTTAACATTATGTCTCTTGTTGTACTAGTGAGGTCCATTGATCACGGTCTCTTTGGGTGCGATGGCTAAACACTTGAATTATTGGGATATTATCTTATGACATATTATCTCTAGTTTATAACGATGTGGCCTCTTATCTTGGTCGATTTGTCCTATAATACTATTCCTAGTATTAGTCACCCTCTGAACCGGGTTATCCGGGTGGGGCGTGACACGAATGGAACATAGGCGAAATAAGAAGCATGATCACGAGTTACGAAAGAACACAAATGCAGATGTATGAATTTCGTCCATTCACGAGAACAAAAGGAAAAGACGACCTCGGCATGGGTAAAGAACAACATAAGCGAAGTAAAAAATGGAATTGAGGACTTCATTCCATTATGTGATTAAAGGCAAGTATGGGTCTCGAAGAAAAAAAAAAAAAAACGACTTGACTTGTTTTCCATGACTTGCATCCGCCTCGCACGTCGGCCTCGGCACCTCGCCTCGGCCGTTCGGCCTCGACGCCGGCCTCGACACCTCGCCTCGGCAGCTCCGCCTCGGCTCTTGACCTCGGCACCTCGCCTCGGCATCTCTGCCTCGGCTCTTGACCTCGGCACCTCGCCTCGGCAGCTCGGCCTCGGCACTTGCCTCGGCACCTCGGCTTCAGGCCGACCTTGCTGTGATGATTTTGTTTTGCCCGTTCTCCTTCATTTGAACTCCGATTCTGACGGTTTTCGCCTCGTACTCTAACGCAATTTAATTTATTTGTTATGACAGATCGAACCCTGATTCCTTCTCCAAAATTCACAAAGTCAGTACAGTCCACCCGGACAGTTCATTTGCAAAGCGAACTGCTTGCGAGTGATTTTATTTTAGTCCGTTCTCCTTTGTTTGGACTCTTATTTACACAAGGTTTTTCTCCTCGTACTCCTAACGGACTGTACTATATTTCTTATGAAGGAAGATCCCTGTTTCAGTCTCAGAAATCACAAGGGCGATAGAAGCTAGCTCGTAGTCTTATAGAACTAGAATTTAGTTATGTGATAAGATTTTTTTATCTTTGCTAGATAGCAAGTTTCCTAGTATGGTAGGAAAGCTACAACGTCGTTGTATATGAGAACAATTTCCATATAACAATTACATTTATCGAGATGTGATTGGATTGTTTATACGCTTTATAGACTGTCCGGTTATCATATTTGCTTAGATCGTTAAGTTTATTTTATCTATGCATCGTTATCTTTATTTAGTTGTCTTATGCTCGTTTATGCATGGCGAGATGGCGGGACTCGACACACCACTAGGCGGAGGCTGGGACGAGCCACCGTGGAGATTATTCATAGGTACGTGGTTACGGATGTCTTTGGGAGATGATCTCGGAGGTTTCATACACTACCTTGTCATTGGAGGGGCGCACGAGCATGGGTGGTGATTCGATGGCGTCAGCGCCTTCGACCGATTCTACGGTGGGCGGGAGGATTCAGCGGGAAGTGTCGGAGATTATATCTCTTGTCTTGGTGGGGTATGACACGATAGCGGATCTACAGATTTGTGAGCCATCGACCTCTTCTTGACATCTCGAGGTGTGCAGAGGCCCTATCTCCCTCGGGGAATATACATGGCGTGACGAGTCACAGTGGCTTTACTTGGAGTACTGTTGGATTTGTATCTTGAAAGCAGTTTGGTTGAGCTTGTATACAATGTTTCTGATACCACTATTACAATCTCTATCTGAATTGAATACTTGTTTGCATATATTTGTCCCTTATCTCATATATAAGTTAGATCATACGATTGTGTGAAGATCACGAAATGCGTATGATTGGTCGAAACAATGAGATATAAAAGTTTCCGGTGAGACGACTTGAGGGCGAGTTGTCGGTATAGGGCTGCAGTATAGATAAGTGACTTGACTTGGTTACTTGTCTATCTTTGAGTGCGTCTCGGCGTATTGAAGGATCACGATGAGATGTGTTCTTCTTCGGCCGTAGTGAAGAACCGAGATCTCGGTGACTTCGATGATCTAAACCTCGATGAGGTATTAGGTGAGTATGAGTTCTTGACCACCACTTTGACTTGTTATGGGTGAGGTTATATGTTCTAACGATATTCTCCATCTTGGGTGGTGGCGGTGCTTGTATGTCATGCTAGTTATACGTATCAGTCCGTATCCGTTTAGGAAGATGGCGTCCTGGAGCTCAAGGTTTATTGTACTAAACCTGCGGGTTGAGTTAGCTCAGTACAATAATAAGGTTGAGTGGTACTACTTAAGAATTAAAGATATTAATTATTTGGCGGTCGAGAATGCTATAAATAATTAATGGGCGTTCGATATCTTAAATCTGAGGGATTCGTAATGTCTAAGTGCAGACTCAACTTGGTAATAAAGGGTAATTAGGCATTTATTCTCAGTGGCATGAATGAATGTTTATAAATTAATTTATGTTAAAGTGAACATAAGATAATTAATTTATTTGAGGCCCATCTTTATTCCTTGCATTTGATCCTGGGCTTTGGCCCGTCAGACCCGTTGGCTCGAAAATCGGCGATAGGTCTCTCTAAGGATAGATTTTATTCTCTTTATCCTATAAGGATATTATTATATTTATGGGATATGCATGGATCCTTTCCTTATGGGATTATGGTAATGGATTATAAATATAAGGTAAGAGATAAAGTCTAGGTTAATCCTCAATTACACGATTATTTTAGGCCATCTCTTCTCGAGAGTAGATCTCGAAAATTGTGTGGAAGCGTTAGTGATTTTCGAAGCATTCTCCATAGATCGTCCTCGCTCGGCGTTGGAGATTGGGCGGCGGGATCTGATCCGGAAGGTCAAAGCGAGTCCGATCCGTTCGATCCATTCATCTCGTTCCATCGACCTCTTGGATCAAGGTAAACACGAGAAAACCCTACGTGTTGCGATTAATTATATAGGCGCATCTAGGGAATATAATCAATGTATGGTGAATTAAATATCGAAGATAGATCCTGGGCGAGGGCTGAACATATGTCGTCCTCATTGGTATCGGGCACGGGATCAGAATCTTGGCTGTTGGATTAATTCACGTTTGATTATTACGTGCTTAGTGGTGTTGGATCATTGTTCATAAGTATCGTTTTGTTTTGTTGGGTTTTGTTTTCACCACGAGAAAATGCGTGGTTAGATTAGATTTATTTTTACGTAAATCTTTTACGTAAAGAAGACAGGCAACACGAGGCGACACGATGGGAAAAGCGAGCGGGTGTCCCTGCGTGTTTTCTAGCGGCCGAGCCCGCGATCGCGTGGGCGATCTGCGGCGGGCGGAACATGGGCAAAGGCGGCGCTCCGGCGAGGCACGGCGGCCTTTGCAGCATGCGCGTCTCGGCGGTTGGCGCCCGACGTCAGGCGGCAGGCGCGTGACTTTGGCGGGAGCTCCGGCGCTCGGCGGAATCGCGAAACCTCGGCGAGGAGCCTCGGCGTCTTGTATGGTCGGCGGCGGCAGCGCGCAGCGTCGAGGCGCCCGGCGGCAGCGCGCCGAAGTGCTCAGCGACCTCGGTAGCCGGCGGTGTCTTCTCGGCGGGAGGTGCGGGCGCGGGGCGATTTCGCGGGTGAGCTCGGCGGGTCGCGATCGTCCTCGCGGCAGGCGCCTGGCGAGCACGCCGACGCGCGGTGGAAGGTGGCAGGCTGGGCGACCAGGCGGCGTGACTTTCGCGAACATCGGTGGCTCGGCGGCGTCTTGTGCGTGGCGAGCACCCGGCGGCGCGGAGACTCGGCGGCGCCGAGATAGAAGCGGCGGATGGCTGCGGGGCGCATGGCCATGCCCCTGGCCTCGGCCAGCGTATTTTAGACTGACCCGGCCCAAACCGGCCAGACCGATTTCGGCCCGAACCGTTTTCGGCCCGATTAGATTTTAGGCCCGATCCGGCCCGTTCACCGATCCGGCCCATATCCGGTTTGATGAATCCGTCCGTGCCCGTGCACGCGAGGCGTTAGTTTATGCATGCTTTGCAATTCTATGTAATAGATTAGGCGAAAGTGCGAGTTCCGCAGTGGGCCACGATGAGCGTTTTATTTTATTTTTATCGTTCATTGCATGTCGTGGATGTTTATATTATGCGGTAGCATGCTATGTATGTTTAAATTACGTTGACAAACCTTTAAGTGTTTCACGTATTTAAGTGCGCATAGTAAGCATCTAGGTTTATCGCGTTTTCAAGCATATTTTAGAATTCTGCGAGCATGTTTTACATGTTGAGTTCTATAGACAAGCATGCTGAGGATTCGTGATCGCATGGACAAACCTTTTGAATAAAAGACTAAGACGCCGACAAATTAATTTTCAAATTAAAATGTCGAGACCTCCTTTTGATCTCTAAACAAAGTGAGCGCCTTTGAGTGGCGTCCGCGTGGCTTGCTTGCCTTTGTTTATCATAAGTTTGTTAGATGAGATTTCTAAATAAAATATTTTAAATCTATTGAGAAGTGGGAGTTTCGTATAGCGTCCACAGCGTGTAACTGCGTATGCGATTTTCATAAGTTCTCTAGAGTTAGATATAAAATAAGATAACAAAGAATTTGAATTGGGCGGTATGGTCCTTGTGGTATGCGATTCTAAAATTCATTTTACTTGTTAAAAATGTGTCATTGCTTAGACATCACCTCGAGTACAACTTCCGAAGTCCCTGCTTGCGATAGTGATGTGGTGCATTAAGGTCGATCGTTAATTTCATTTGTCGTAAGGATAAGTTGACATGGATTGAAATTAAGCGACTAAAGGTATATTTTAGTGCAGTCGGGGGTTCATGTGTAGCGATCCACGTGTGGCTTGCATGTGGGATTCCTTGGGCGATTGGAGTTTGATTAATATTGTTTTATCAAGGTTCAATATTATTATTCACGAATTATATGCGATCGTATGCTTATGTGTTTACATTATCGTTTGGATATGTCTCTTACGATAATCAATATGCTCGCACAAAATCGTTATCTGGTCAATTTTTATCAGTGGAAGCGAAACATGGAATATGTTCTTATCATTGAAGAACATGTTTTGTTCTCCTCTCTAAACCGATGCCTTCTTGACGCATGACTAATGAGTAGCGAAAGTCGGCGGACTTTGGAATAAGTCGAACAATATGGCTAAATGCTATATGATGACTACTATGTCAAAGGCTTGCATTCACTGTACTGACATCGATCGATGGTAGGCAGCGGTGATATTTGGTAATCTCGAGGTAAGTTTGGGCGGTCGGATCGGACGATCGACTTCCACACAATGAGAGAAATCTTGGCGTGTAAGATGGAAGAATGAAGTTCGGTCCATGAACATGTCTCCCATGACTCATCTCATGGATAGTCTTGATCGGTTGGGAGGAGGTAGGCGAGGTCGATATCATCATCAATACCTTGATCTTTTGAGAACTTTCGCGTGAATGCGATCATGAGCAGACCGAGTTTACACTTAGTCGGTTGCTTAATGATCTCGTTCTTTGCGGAAGGTTATGGGAAAAGGAGCACATGCTCTTGCTACCACGTCTAAGGGCCCAAAATTTTCGTTGCAAAATGGAAATAGAAAAGGGGTACCAAGGTGGAAGAAGCGAGCAAATAGTGGGAGTAATGGGAACAAGAACATGGTTGCCAGGGAGGCAGAAGAAGCCAAGGAGAAGGGCAAGTGCTCAGTGTGAGTGGGCGGGCATTGGAAGGCCAAGTGCCCTATGCTCGATGGTCAGGCGTTTGCTTTAATGTGAAACATGTTTAGCGACTTTTACCCATTCTTGGGTAGTAGATCTGGCATGGCCAGTCATGTTTGTTACACCTTGCAGGGTTCTGCGGACAAGGGGCTGTTTGATGGCGAGATAACGATCTCCATGAAGCGGCCGAAGTCGAGGCCGTTGAAGTTGGAGATGTTACTTTATGTTTGAAAGCAGTTTTAGTTTTGAAAGATGTTTTATATGTCGGTTTTCGGAGAACCTTGTTCTGTTTGAAATTATTTACTCATGGATATTACATTATTTTGATAGTGGTGTTTCTATCATAAGAAATGACGAAGTTATACGTGTTGTACGTTATATAATTAACTTTATACTATTTACGCGAACATAATACCTATAACTATGTTGCATCTTGTCAAACCCTAAAAGAAAGTTTTCTTGTAAGATGACTCTACTTTTCTCTAGCATCTTAGATTAGGTCACATCAATCTAAATAGGATCAAGGCGGCTAAGAATGGGCGTTGGGTAATCTCACGGTTACTCGGTTCCCGGTCTGCGAATCTGTATAGAAGGTAAGATGTCGACCGGACCGACTAAGCGAAGGGTTATAGAGCGAAATGTTAGAGCTAGTCCGCCATTCTGTGTGGACCAATGTCCAAGCTCGTGGAGAATGCAGTATTTTGTCACTTTCATTGGCGATTACTCGAGTGCGGATACGTATACTGTACATAGTCACGAATGCTTTGAAATTCAAAGAGTTTAAGGCGAAGTGGAGCGAGGTAGGTAGTGTCAATCGCTTGATACGATCGCGGTGGCGAATACCGATGTGAGTTTATGGACTATCAGTGAAGTGTGAGATTACATCCCGGCGCACTTCAAGACACGCCACTGACAAAATGGTGTGTCGAGCGAAGAAATATGACTCTTTTGGAAATGGTTAGATCTATGATGAGTTATGCTACATTACTATTTAGTTACGGTGGTATGCATTAGAAGCGGGCATACTTGCTGAATCTATTCATCAAGTCGATCGAAAAGACCCTTTCGAGTTGTGGTTTGGTGCAAGCCAGTTTAAGCCACATAAGGATATGGGGCGATCCGACTACGTCTTTGAACAAGTGGTGACAAGTTGGAGGCTAGATCCGAGAAATGTTTATTGGCTATCTGAGAGGAGCGAAGATGGTTTATTCTATAGTCTAAGGATCGAGAGGTCATTATTAGCACTAATGCTCGATTCTTAGAGAGGACTACATGAAAATCATAAATCAAAGTTGAAATCATTCTTGAGAATTGAAGATGATGCGTATTCCATGGAATTAGGCGAAGTGCGAGATGTAGGAGTCTAGTGGGAGGATGGGCACAGATACTTGAGAATTGAGTGGGTCGAGTTCCCTGGAGATACCGACCCGTCAAGTGGTCACTCCAAGAGTTGTGCAGATGAGAACCACAAGTTAATGCTCGTAACTATGGAGAAAAGGATGAGGATGGTATCCAACAATTTATCCGTGGTTTGCCAACGATGGCGAGATCTTGCAAAAGAAATATCAAGAGAATATCTTCTCCAGGTAGAAAATTCCAAAGTTTGGGAAAACTTACAAGGATTTGTCAACAGGCTCAAGTATACATATAATGCGTATGGAATAGCGCCTACGAGCACTTGTCCTGGTCTCCGGCAAGTTACACAGCAGGGTATAAAGGAAGGATTGTACCCTGATGTTCCAAATGCCGCCCCACGTCCTGTGTCGTCTATTATACCAGAAAGAGGCGAGAATGACAAAAGGACAGGATCTTATCGCCCTCAAGAATTAGGGGAACTACCGTTATCAAATCGACCTTACTTTCTAATAAAAATAATACACACCTCTGGTATCAAAGAAGGAACAGGGAGCAGCGTGACCCCTGACTCTTTGAAAGAGAAAGATCGTCGGGTATATGAGGCAAAAACGTACCTGGAAATAGGCAAGTTTCTAAGCGAAAGGTACGATTCCGACGAAGGCCACTCAGAGACATAGAGTCCTATGATAATATGAGACTCATATGTAAATGGTGGCTTATGTGTAAATGGTATCCATGTATGAAAGCAAAATTGTTCGAATAAGATATAGTTACTATGAGATTATAGTCATGCCATTCGGACATGCTAGTACACCAGCCCTATTCATGAACCTCAATAATTGAGTGTTCTATATGTACTTAGACAATTTTGTCTAAATCCTTATGAATGATGTTCTTATCCATATGAAGGACGAGAAAGAACATAAAGAACATCGAAGGACTGTATTTCGAACTTTTAGAGTCGAGCACACATGGTGTCTTCAAAAGGAATCAAATTTACATGGACAAATGGATATGAGGCCGTATATTAAAGTGAGAAATATTATAGTCAACGCACCATGATGACTTAGACCTCACGATTGGAATTACCCAACTCATAACTTGAAATAGACATTTTCCTATATGGAATAAGTTGTGAGATCTTCACAAACCATAAAAGTTTGAATTATTTCTTCGAGCAAGAGACTTAAAAATGAGATAGAAAAGATGGCTCGAATCAGTAGAAGATTCCAATTGTGAGATAAATTATCACCTATGAAGGGCTGAAGGTTTTAAAGAGGCGCCTGACAATGTCATATTGTCTAAGGAAAGGTTATATATATTTCAAGCAATAATAAGCTTATAAATGAAATCATGAATGAAGCTCATGATATTTCTCATACCGCCCACCCAAGCAGCATTAAAGTATATAATGATTTACGAGAAAAATTAGGTAGTAAAGAATGAAATGAGATATAACCACATTGACGAACATTGTCTCGGTTAATAAGAAGTGAAGGCATTGTATCAATGACCTTATAAGAGGTTATAATCTCTAATGAGATACAAATGAAAATGAAATGACATAGCAATGGATTTTATGACAGGTTTTGCTAAAGTCATAAAGGAGTAACACTGCTATATGGGTAGTAGTGGATCGACTCACCAAATATGCTCATCTCCGCTATTCGTATGACTCGAGATCTAATAGGTTAGCTCACCGCATATAAAGGAAATCGTATCTTTGCAAGGGTACCCAAAACCTATCACTCGATAGAGATTCCAAGTTTACCCCTAGATTTTGAGCTAGCTCACCAAAAAGGAGTTATGCACGATATCAACCTTATCGTAGATGTCCCTCACAGACGTATGGACGATAAAATGACAATATGGATGTTTAAAGATACGATGAGAACATTAATGTTAAATCAAGGTGCCATGGGAACATGTTGTACCACTTATTAATTTTACGTCGACCACGCTTGTCAAGCAACGATCAATATAGCCATGTGAGGCATTATTTGGAAAGAATTATCGACCACCACTTTATTGTAATAAAGTAGGTGAGAGGAAGTATGAGGTCCTGACAACGTAAATGAAATGATTAATATATTTGCCGAATAAGGCAAAGACTGAGAGAAGCTCAAGAGATTAAAAGTCTTCTGTTGGTACGCGAGATCCGAACCGCATTTGAATGCGAAATGAAGTTCCTTAAGATTTCTCCATCGAGGGAAATTATAAAGTTCAAAGTACAAGGAACATTGAGATCAGGTTTTATAGGACCTTACGAGAATCCTAGAAATAATAGGCCTAGTAGCCTATAGTTAGGTACTTCCACCAAAATTTGGGGAATGCACATAACGATTTTCCACGTGTCACAGTTAAAGAAATACGAATATGACCCAAATCACGTAATCCATCATATTGACGTGATCCTAACTCAAATATGAGTTGTGATGAAAATCTACGACTATTTGATCGTATGATTCAATGATTGAGAATCAAGTTTGGGTCTTTGATGAAAGTCCAATGGAGAAACCATGGACAAAAGGAAATCACGTGGAACGTTTAAGGATGCCATGAAAGAAAGATACCCAGAACTTTTGAGGTATGTAAATTTCGGGACGAAATTTCTTTAAGGGGGGTGGAATGTAATACCCCGATTTATTAAAAACCCAATTACGATAATAAAAATCGTAAATTAGGGTTTCATCTCGATTATTGAATTAATAAATATATCGAATACTGATTTTGATTATTTTGATATAATAAATTCTTATGTTATATTCACTAATGATTGTGAATTAAGGAATATGATTATATAACGTATTTCGGCAGTATTATTTTAACGTCGATTGCATATCGATAGTTGAAATTTCTTAAGATTTTCTAAGTGTTAAAGCTTAGAATTAAATTCCCTTATTAATGGAATATTTTGATAAAGTGATTACGACTTTATTACGATCATTTTGAGATGAGTCGATAGTGAACGTTTTGAGACGTTTCAAACGTCAACGTTTAGAGACGATTAGCAATTTGAGTTTAATGATCAAGGAATTATAATATTTAAATTCCTATGATTATTTTATGTAATTAGAGTATTATTTAGCATTAAAATAATGCTAGAGAATTAAGGAATGATTATTGAATAAAGTTAGCATTTTCGAAAACCCTAATTTCGAAAATTTGGGTTTGACACATGAAATCATTCTAATTATTTTTCCTGTGATATAATTTATCATCTAGGACATATATTGTGCTATATATCTATAGTTTGCAAGAAAAATAAAAAGTTTGACATTTATTCTATGAAATGCCGTGAGCATATATATTGAGGTCCAATGAATTGAATTTTGTTTATCTTCCAAAATGTTGTGTAATAATGTGATATCACTACACATAAAATAAGTAAATCAATTAGGAACCAAGTGGAAGCAATTTGTGTGTGTTAGTAGTAAGTTTTGACTAAGAATTAGGTGAGAAGAAATTTTGATACTCTTGATACTTGATTACATACATGTTTGGGGTAGTGTGTAGATATTATACACATGCAAAAGACAAATGAAAATCAGATTTTCTTCTCCATATTGTTGAGGTCATCGCAGAGTGAATAAATGGGTCAAACTATTTGTTTTTCTCAAAAAACTTTTTGTGTAGTATTTACTTTTGTGTAAGAGGGTGATGTATACCTTGGTGAGTCACAATTTGAATTGTCTTGCTTGTAATTGTGAGTAAATAGCCGAGAGTGTAGGAATACGTTGAGTATTTATTTCTTTCACTTTAGTACTTAGCATTGGATAAAACAAATCAATACATTTATCTCTCTTCAAACAAGAAAAATACCGAGAGCTTCATTGTGAGAAAAAGAAAGGGTGTGTTCTTCATTTTTTAAACCCCAAACCTTGTTATAAAAATCCTTGTACCAAAAAAAACGACAACGGTTAAAAGGTTAGAAATCGAACGATCTTTATTTATACGTTTAAATTTTTGATTTCCAACCGTTCGATTTTAAGATATATGCTTATGTTAATATGTGAAAAATGATGGAGATATTGCTATCGTACTAAGTTATTCATTAATAATGTCTAGTGTAATGTATACGTTTCATATAGATGATTTATTTAAGGCTAAGCATGTTATATAATTTTTCTATGATTACCAAAAATTTTAGGGATTCAATATGATGACGGATAGTTGATCTATGTTGTTATTAGAATATTTGGTGAATTATTGGGAATTTTTAGACATCCTATGCTATTTAAATAAAAACTGTCGAAAATATATAAAATTACTATGTTGATGTACAAATTTTATTTAAGTGATATCTTAGCATATTATTGATCTAGGGCCTTAATTATGCACCCTATGAATTTATTAAAATTTTTGGAAAATATATGTTAAATTTTTGGAAAAGGGTCGAGAGCCTAAGAAATGGGTTTGATGATGTGTGAGTTGTTCTTGTTGAATATTATGATGTATTATAGCTATATAGCTATATTTAGGCATTGTGGAATTTTAGTGGAATTTTATAAAAATATTTGCTATATTAAGAGCAAAGGGCCGAAAGCTATAGGTATGGATAGGTGATGTCCAAAATTTTCTCTAGCTAATGTTAATACATATTATTGATACTTTGATAATATAGTACATTATATGAATTTAGAAGAATTTTTGGAAGAAATTTGAGAAATTATTGAAGGAGGGACGAAAGCTAGGTTGTGGAGAATAAAGGATTTTAAATCCTTTTTATCAAGAAAATAATACATTATATGTCTAGAAATTATTTTAGACAAATTTGGAATTTTCAAAAATTTATAAACATAGTATACTATGTTTACGATAAAACGTTATATTAAATAACGTTAGAAATGTAAAATAATGTTTAAAGTATCAGTTGATTACTATTAAAGAAAAATATTAATCAAGTTTATCGATTTACGTGAAAAATCGAGAATTAGAATTTTATGGAAAGAAATCGATTAAAAATCAATTTATATTGAAATTATTTATTTAATGTGTTAAGGAAAGTCAAAATGTTGACTTTTGATACAACGTATGGAATACGTTGATTAAATACACTAATACGTGAAAAACGTATTAATTTTATAAGAATATCTCAAGTGTGAGAAAAGATTTCATAGTTGAAATCATTTTACTAAAAGACGTTATTACACGTCCAACGTTTAACCTAAATGGTTAATATGAGACTGTAGATCATATTACGTATCTCTCGAAATACGAGAATTATTTTATTAAAATACGCGTTGAAACGGCGTATTAAAATTTGTTAAGAGATTCGAGTTATTATTTTATAAATTATCAAAGTTGGCCAAACTTTGATATTCTCAAAAAACGTGCCGACGTACTAAAATACATTTTACGTAAAGGTTAGACGCGGACGTGACGAGTTGACAAAGCAAGAAATCGTTTAAGACAATCTATAGTCCAGGTGGGCTTTACTATACTCGAACTGATAAATCCTTGTCAAATGATTATTTATGATGCTTTATTGCAAGCAAAATTTATGAACTGATTTATTTAATTACTTGCCCAAAATATTTATGTTTTGTGTATGTATCCAATCCATGATATTTGATGCATATTGTTGGGTAGCTCCCACTTTATGACATGCTTGAATTCGTATCCTTGTAAGTCACAAGGATGATGGAGAATTCGTATCATGTCGAGATGACAAGGATTTTGTGCAACCGATTATTTGTGATTGTGTCTTTGAAAGGGTGCTCGGCGGTCGTGGCGTCGTGAGAGGAGGCCTCCTCCAACAAGGAATTGTTTGTGAGATGAATTATTGTGATGGATATGGATCATACATATGAGGAAAATGCCCGCGGTGAACGTTTATGAAAATGATGAAAATATTTTAGTAAGCACAAGGCATTTCTAATAAAATCCTTGTGTCTTACCATGATGGGGCAGTGTAATTTAAACTGATAAAATATTTTGGCATGAGTCCACTGAGTGCATTCTTGTACTTAGCCCTGCATGTTTGTTTATAAATGTGCAGGTTGAGCAGATGATGGATGGAGATGTGTCTGAGCAGTCGGAACCCCTTTTTATTACGATATGTTAGAAACCTTGACTACACATCGTCATATGTGTATTCACACGTTTTTTTTCTGCTGCAATAGAATTAAATTATCTTTTGATGTTGATAGGTGAATGCCTTCAGAATATATGAATTCTTGTATATATATATCAAATAAGCTTCTTAGTTTACTTGAATTTAGTCCCACTATTCTATGACTAATTATCTTTCATATTCCCTGATTACCGTTACTGTATTAGTCCTCTTTAATCCGTCCTTAGGATTAGAGGGCTGTTACAGTACTTCCTTGGGAAGTCGGGTCGTCACAACGGTATAAAGTTGTGCATAACGAAAACTTTCTAAAATTATTTTGTTGTGCAACAATTTTAGAAAATTTTCGTTATGCACAACTTTATACTGTTTTGTGCATTATCTTCAACGTCTTATGCATGGTTCTCAAGTTCTCAAAAAATATGAGTTCTCACTGGATCCAACCCCTATATATATATATATAGCTCTTGTGAGAATGTCTATAAATATAAGAAATAAGAATATATCACATTCACACGTATTTTTCATATCAATGGTCCAAATTAAAGGTACTTTGAATAAGGAGAAAGAGCGGATCTGCAGGGTCCCAAATAAATTGGCTTATTCGAAAATGCCTTGTTCTTTGGAAGATCTATCTCGTGTCTGGTTATTAAATGATTTTATAAATTCTAATAAGGGTAAAATCGGTAATAGTTAATAAAAATTACATCATCAACAATCCTTAGCATCCGGTCCAATTATTCATCTTCCACATCCCATATCCCTTAATTATAGGGATTCAAATCAATCTTGCACATCTCCAGTTTCAAATTACGTCTCCACTATGAATATGTGTAGCACATTTAGTTTAAAACTGTAGCACAATTGTATATAAATAAAAATAAGTTTTTCATTGTGAATAATATAATAATCACTAACTATGTAGCATATTTATCATTCAACTTAGCATATATATTATAAAGTGTACAACTATTATAAGATACAGTACGTTATGTAGCCAAAATGTTCAAATGTAGCAAATATTAGTTTTGCACAAAATGTAAGCTCATGTTGGATATAAATTTTTCCATAAGGTTGAACAAATTTTAATTTATTTAGCACATGTAATTTCCATTCATATCTCAATTGTATATGAATATATGTATTTTAATAATTAATTATATAGCACTTTAATCATTAAATGTAGCATATATATGAAAATTTGTAGTAATCTTGTTATATATAGTATATTATGTAGTACATATTCACTAATAATATTACACAAAAAGCAAGATCCTATTGTATATAAATTATTTATGAAGAATTGAATGAATTTTAATTGGCAAAATCAAACTAACTGGCAATAATTTACGAAATTTTAGTATATGGGGGGTGACAGAGAACGTACTCGTACGGTTAATAGAAGGATATGATAAACTACTTGATTGTTGGGAACTTTGACTCATCTGTATTCAAAATATGCCTCTCTAGGAGCATTATGATCTGTAGCTCAAATGGTCCCTTATGAAGTCTCTATTGGTCTTATTCTTATTGTGCGCCTTGTGAGCGTGTTTGGATCCGTGAAGGCAATCGTTTGGTTGTTCCCCTAACCAACCCGGGAATGGATCGGAGGGAACCGCAGCATGGGGAATGTCCGCGTCTCGTCGCAAGGCTCATTTTGTAATATCCCGAAGTTTTAAAGCTTAATTACGATAATAAAAATCGTAAATTAGGGTTTCGTCTCGATAATTGAAATAGTAATTTGTCGAAGATTGATTTCGACTATCTATGATACGAGGATTCTTATATCGTATTCACTAATGATTAGTGAATTAAGGAATATAGTTTATACTATTCCTTCGAAAGTATTATTCGAACGTCGATTAAATGTCGATAGTTAGTCTTACGTTATTTTCTAAGCTACGAAGCTTAGAATTAAATTTCCTTATTAATGAAAGGAATGAATAAAGTGAGTAAGACTTTATTATGAACATTTTAGAGATGATTCGATTATTAACGTTCTGAGACGTTTTGAACGTCAACGTTAAGAGATGATACGAAAACTTAGTCTAACGATTGAGGAATTATATTATTTATATTCCTATGATTATTTTATGTAATAAGAGCATTATTTATCATTAAAATAATTCTAGAGAATTAAGGAATAAAGATTGAATAAATGAGCCTATTTTCGAAAACCCTAATTTTCGAAATTTGGGTTTTGTGACATAAAATTGGTCTAAATATTTTTCTATGATTTAATTCATCATCTAAGACTTACAATATGTCACATAGCTATATATTAGTGTGATATTCCAAAGAAACGAACGTCTTATTACGGTATTTTAAAACCGTGAATTAGGGTTTCGCCGTATTTTATTTCTGTATAACATCAAATATTGATTTCGATTCAGTATTATAATAACGAATTCCTTTTTATATTCACTAAAGATTGTGAATTAAGGAATAGAATATTATGAAATGGTTCGACAATATTATTTTAACGTCGAACGCGTATCGAACGTCAGTATTTTATGGAAATTTATGAGCAGTGAAGCCTGGAATTAATTTCCATGTTAATTCCCATATTAATAGGAATATTATTTTAAAGTAAGTACGAACTTACTACGACCATTTTGAGATGAGTCGATTACGAACGTTTTGAGACGTTTTGAACGTTAACGTCTAGAGACGTTTTGAAAAATGGGTTTATTAATCCGAAAATTATTATAATTAATTCCCTATTATTATTTTATATAATTACTGTATTATTAAGCATTAAAATCAAATTTTGAGCTATATAAACTCAATAGTGTGTATATGCATTTTCGAAAAACCCTAATTATTTAAACTAGGGTTTTTCACATAAAATGATAACATTATTTTATCTTATGCTATTATTTATTATCTAAATCATATATTATGATTTATATGAGTATATTTTGAGCGAAATTGACATGAGTATCAATAATAGGTGTGAATTATATTTTATTCCTATTTTCTCAATTATTATCGGTAATTTCGAATTAATTGCTATATGTTGATTTAATTATTTTAATGACTTGTATTTTATATCTATGATCATATATGATATATATATTGTATTAAGGAGAAAAATAAAAATTAATCCCACCTATTTGGAGCCCTAAACCGTCGGCCATCATGAATAAACAAAGCATGATGTTCACCTTTCTTTTGACCAACGCATGAAGGGCCTTTTTACCTAGCTAATGATCATCCTCCCCTACACAAATTGGCTGCAATTATTTGATCCTTGGGCTTGGAAAAACCGAGAGGGAGAGAGAGATAGCATAGGGAGAGACTCTTCCCCTTCAAACCATTTTACTCATTACCACATTCAAACACTTTTGGAACTCATTTTTCTCTCCATCTCTCTCCCATTTTACTGCCAAAAACCGAGAGCCCCCTCTCCATTTCTCTCAAAAATTTTCTTCATTTCATCTCCTCCATTCACCCAAGGTTGGATACCCTAGCATTGTTCCTTTGAATCAATACCATTCCAAAGGTAAAACATGGACCAAGCTTCGATTTTTTTCCTCTCCCATTGGTTCGAAAAAGTCGAGCATGTTCATATGGATATATATATGTTTTAAATGTTCTTATTATGAACTATTGTTGTATTTATGTTCTTGATGGGTTTTATTTCAAAAATATGTGAGTATATATGTTTAGATGGTCATAGGATTTGCATATGAAATTTTTGAATGGATCTAACATATATATGAGATATTCGAACCCTAGGTATGTTGAAAAATTATTTTCAAAATTATTAAAAATAATTTTGTGATGACCGATTGCTTTTTATTTATTTTGGTGATGGATTATTGTTCTATGATGTGTTTAGAGTTCATAGGAATTTATTTAAAATTTTTGAAAAACCCTAGCCTATTTTTAAGAAAATACCGTGAGCTTTTTAATTATGTACCTTGGTGTATAATTTTATTTTTAAGCATGCAATGACATGTTAATGCTCTAGGACCTTGATTATATGTTCTATGAGTTTATTAGAATTTTTGAAAATCAAATGCATAAAATTTCATAAATACCGTGAGCTTTATAGTTTGATACCTTGGTGTATGATTTTTATTTTGAACATGCAATAGTATATTAATGCTTTAGTATATTGATTATGTGATGTATGATTTTTTTGGAATTTTTGGAGATCAAATGCTAATTTAAATCAAAAAAACCGAGGAGCTATTGTTCAATATGGTGATGATTTAATTTGGTTTTGATGAATGTTACTATGCTATATTGTTATATTATGATGTATAAACATAGTGTATAATTGTTAGAATTTTTAGAAATCAAATACCAAATTTTATCAAAAAAAGCCATGAGCTTTGAAGCTCTTTAAGGTGATGATTTAATTGGTTTTGATGAATGTTATTATGTTATAATGTCATACTATAGTGTATAAGCATAGTGTATAATTATTGGAATTTTTGAAAACCAAATACCATAATTAATCAAAAAAGTCGAGAGCTTGTAGCTCCATATGGTGATTATTTCAAATGGTTTTGGTTGATGTTATGATGTTACAATGTTATAATATAATGTTTAATCATGTTATAATTTAATTAGAATTTTTTAGAATTGTTTGGTAATTATTTAGTAATTACCGATTGCATATTGAGTTTATTTCTTGATGAATGGTTATGATGGACTATAGGTTATAATTGTGATATATATTGATGTTGGGACATTATACTAATCGTATATCAATTTTGAGAATTTTTGGACAATTATTCCATAATTAATGGAATTACCGAGATATATATATATATATATATTAATAAATGACAAACAATATCATATGGATAATATTAATTCTTATTCTGGACCATAGTGTATAATAATACACTACATTAATTTAGAAAAATTTAGAAAATCATTTGGTAATTTTTATGTAATTACCGAGAATTTTTGAATAATTATAAGAATTTTAAATCCTTTTTAATTCAGTTTAATAATAAATTATATGTCTAATAATTATTTTAGACATATTTGGATTTTATAAAATTTTATAAACATAGATTACTATGTTTGAGACAAACGTTTTATTTAATAACGTATTAATCGAAATTATACGGTTTTATTATTTAAAAGATTAATATTTGCGAAAAATATTAATAAGTCCTTCGATTTTTACGACAAATCGAGAAATAGGACTTTACGTTTTGAAATCGATTAAAAATCAATTTATAGAATAAAATAGTAAGAAATTACTATTTAAAAGTCAAAATTGTTGACTTTGTTGACCGTTGTTGACTTCGTTGACTTTTAAAGTCAAACGTACGATTATACGTTCGATAAATATGCTAATACGCGTAAGACGTACTAATTGAGTATGATACCTCATTAGTAAGAAAAGATTTCACAAATGAAATCCTTTTATCGAGAAACGTATGAATACGTTGAACGTTTAACCCGAAAAGGTTAAAACGATATGATTGAACGTATCTCGAAGAACGAGAACTATTCAATTGAAATACGTATTTGAAAACGTATTGAATTCATTAAGGAATTCAATTTTCATCGATATTGAATATCGAAGTTTATCTTAGACTTTGAAAGTCTTGAGAAACTTGAGCGACGTACTAAAACCTCGCTTTTTAAGCGTAAAGGTGTGGAACACGAACAACGGCGGACACGACGAGAATTCAAACCTAGGACTCTTGTTAAGAAGAATCATAGTCCGGTGGGGCTTCTTTCCAAAACCAAAATACGAGCTTTTATTCCCAAATGAATTTATTTATTACGCTTATTTTCAATTGTTTATACTATTACCGCCAAAATGTTTCATTTTATGTATGGATCCTATCCGAAATAAATGGTGTGAAGGATGGAATAACATGATATGATATGTTATTAATTTTGTTGGGTAGCGCCAACCTTTTATGAAATCGATATCGGGTCCTATCTTGGGAGGATGATGCACAGCTAGGGTTAACGTGTACACTGAGCGTGATTGTGTCTTTGTATGGGTAACCGGTGGTTACTGGCGTCGTTGAGGAGGCCTCCTTCACGATGTTTGAACTTTTATATTGTGATGAGATATGATTATGGGATATGGATCATACACACCAAGAAAATGCTCGATCGAGCGATGTTTACTGAACCGAAATATTTTAGTAAGCACGCGCATTTCAACTAAAACCCTCGCGACTTACCATGATATTAGCGTAATTAAATTATCAAATGTTTTCGGCATGAGTCCACCGAGTGCATTATTTGTACTTAGCCCAAAGATATTTGTTTTTAAATGTGCGGTTGAGCTCGATGATGGTGATGGAGGAGGTGTTGAGTCCAAAGGTCCTCGACCGTTTTATTCGTAATTTGTGGTTTCACCTTGAATACATATCTTCATATATGTATTCACACACTTTCCGCAGCAATCTCTGAACACTTTTATGTTATGTTTACTGTTATGAACTATTGAGGTCCATCAGATCATTGTTAAGTCTTTGGGTCTGATGGCCTAAACCATTTGAATTATTGAGATATCATCTTATGTTATGTTCAAGCATGCTAGTTTACAATTAATATGTATCTTTATCTTAGCCTTTTTGTCCTAAAATACTATTCCTAGTATTAGTCACCCTCTAGTCCGGGTTATCCGGAGTGGGGACGTGACAATTAGCTATATGTAGCAAGAAAATAAAATGTATAGCATTATTGGCCTATATGTTTCGAAAATGTGGTCTTATAGTGTGAAATGGATTTAATTGCTATCCAATTGATGATGTTATGCTATAACTATGTTAATAAGATATTTTTAAGGATAAGATGATGTGTAATATCAAGTTGTGCAAGTGGGAGGAATTTTTAGCCAAAAGTGCCGAAAATATGGTTTTAAAGTGTGAAGTGAGATAAAATTCTATCTTTTGATGATGTTATGCTATAATTATGAAAGTGATATGTTATTAATGCATAGGATGAGTTGTTATATCAATTTGTGCAAGTGGAGAGATCATTTGTCTATTAGTGCCGAAACTTTTGAAATTTTGGAGGAAAAATGAGATAAATTCAAAGCCATTAAAAGTGATAGTGATGTATTGATAATGATACATCAATTCTTGTATTATAGCACATGAAATTGAAATATTATCCTTTCCTTCTAGTGATGACCGAAAACTTTAGGAAATAAGTGTGAATGCAAATTAAAAATCAAGTGTATATTTTTGACTTTTCAAATGTTGATTTTTCCTAAAGTATTAATGTTGGATTATGCTTGAAAGTGACACATATGAGTCATGCAATATAGTGTAAGACAAGATAAATTTCTCTTCCAATGTTTTAATGTAGCCGATGCATGTATATAAGTATTAAGGTGGTGATTTTCTAAATTCTTTGATAATTATGGGAACAAAATGGATAAGTATTGATTATAAGATAAGATGATGTATTGAGGCATGAGAAAAATATAAATTTTGTCCTACATACTAGAGAAGGCCGAAACTTATGTTTATGTGTACAAAGAATTAAATTTTCATTATTTCATGATAATGATAGTTGATCTTAGAATTTATCATATATTTCATTCTTATATGATATAATATGATCATTAATGAAGTGAATTATTAAAAACACAAGTGGATGTATTTATTTCTTTGAAGTGGCCGAAACACATGAAATAGTAGGAATAAATTGTGCAACTTGTTGAAAATGACATACATGTGTAATAATTATATGATAAGGTGTAATATTACAAGTGTTATGTGATCAATTAAAATCTTGTCTTATATGAACTCATGTGGACCGAAAATGTGAGGATCTTGTGCAAAATATTTCTATGATTTTATGTGAATTATTTTTGAGATTTGGAGCAACAAGTGGACATTAGCTTTATTAAGAAATGAAAATAAGAATGTATAATGGGATAAGAATAAATTTGTCTCTAGCATGGTCAAGTGACCGAAAATATTGTAGGGCAAAATAGAAAAAATTGTAATTAAGTTAGATATTTTGGCAAGTGGACATTATCTAGCTTTTAAGTTATTACTTTTCTTCCTCATTTTCTACACATAAGAACCGAGAGCTCTTGAGAGAAAAAAAGAAGAAAGCTCATTTTATTTCTTTCTCAAATCTTGGTTAGAAAACGTTCGTCGTCGAAAATCGACACCGATTAAAAGGTTAGCAATCGTTCAAGCTTTATGTACATGCTTAAATTTTTGAAATCCAACCATTAGATCTTATGTTATACACATATGATATTTATGATGAAAATTTCAAAAATTATATTGTAATGTTAGGATGTTTATTAAATATGTTTATATGATGATTATGAGCTTCTATTAGGAATTTAGTGTAAAGTTAAGCATGTATGAAAAAAATTGTTGAGATGACCGAATATATGTGATGTGCATATAATGTTGAGAATGATTTTTGATTGTTGATTTGAGCATGAAATAATTATCTATGATATTAAATAAGCTTATATGAATTTATGTAGAATTTTTGAAAAACGTTAGTATATATATATATATGATTACCGAAAATTATGAAGGAATATTATGTTGATGTATGTTTGATATTTGAATGATATCATAGCATATATGTGATGTAGATTCATAATAATGTGTTGTATGAATTTATTGGAATTTAGAAAAAATTATTGTACCTAAGTCCAAAGTTTTCGAAACATATGTTCTAAGGTATATTGATGTATGAGTTGTAATTGATAAAAATTATGTTATAGTGATGATATATGATGTTAATTATGTGTTGTGTGATTTAATTGGAATTTTTCAAAAATGTTTAGTATATTTTTCAAAATAACCGAAAGCTTTATGTTATAATTATGTGATGTACAATTTTTCTACGATTAATATTATTACATATTATTGATACTATGTTGATATAGTATATTATGAGAATTTATGTGATTTTTAAAGTAAGGTATACTAAGTATAGGATAAAACGTTACGTTATGTGACGTAAGATGTGAAAAACGATTTGTATGGTATAAGTTAAGTCATACTTAGGAATAAATTGGAGTATGATTGTTGATTAACGTGAAAAATTGAGACGTATGATAATATGATTGAAAATCGATTTATATGTATTGATGGACATATATGTGATAAATTTCGAATTAGGTGACTAATGAAAGTCAAAATCGTTGACTAAGGTCTAAACGTATGAAATACGTTAGTACGTGAACAATGTTATGTTGTAAATCTATTAGAATTATAAGAATATCTCTTTTATAAGAGACGATTTCATAATTGAAATCATTTTATCAAAAGACGTTAGTATAAGTTTGACGTTTGACCTAAATGGTTAATATAAGGTCTTAAATCATATTTCGTCTTTATCGAAGTACGAAGAGTTATAAGTTAAGATGTTTGATGAAAAGACTTACTAGGTTAGTTAAGAGGTGAGAAGTATTATTTTAGAAGGTTATCAAAACTTATTAGACTTTGACGTTCTTGAAAAACGTGACCGACGTACTAAATTAACTTCTTACGTAAAGGTGGGACGCGACGTGATCGTTGACGTTAAGGAAAGTCTGTGTAGAAAGCTTACGTACCAGGTGGGCTTTTCTTTTACTCAAAATGACAAATGCTTTATTTACGATGCTTTCTTTGAAATGAAAAGTATTTACTTATGATGCTTTCTCTTTTGAGAAATGATGATGAAATGATGTTATGTAATTACCTGCTCAAATGTTTATGTTTTATGTATGTATCCTATCCATGAATGAATGACAAATGTTGTTGGGTCGCTCCCAACTTATGAATGAAAATCGAATTCGGATCCTATGTCAGAGGGTAAATTCCTGGCTAGGGTTAACGTGTACACTTGATGGTGACTGGGGGCCGTAAGGACAATGCGCGGCCGGTCACAGCGACGTAGAAGGAGGCCTACTTCTACGGCGTTAATGTTGATGTTATGGGAAAAGGAAAGGGATATGAATCATACATACAAAGAGAAAATGCTTGGCCAAGCGACGATTTATGAAAATGATGAAATGTTTTAGTAAGCACAAGGCCTTTTCAAATAAAACCCTTGTGTCTTACCATGATGGGGTAGTGTAATTTAAAGATGATAAAATATTTTTGGCATAAGTCCACTGAGTGCATTCTTATACTCAGCCCTGCATATTTGTTTTTAAATGTGCGAGGTTGAAATGATGATGCGATGGGCAAAGGTTGAGCAATAGGGATCTTTGTCGCTGAAAGTTAATACATTGATTGTACATCGTCATATGTACATTTCACATGTTTTCCGCTGCAAGAACTTAAGTTATGTATTAAAGTCCAAAAGTATTCTTGATATATGTATTACAGTTCAATGTTCAATGGCCCTTTCCATTTATAATTCATGTTTAAGTAATAGTGCCTGTGTAATACCCCGCAAAATTAGATGCCCAATTACGGTATTTAAAAACCCGTAATCTAGAGTTTAGCCGAGTTATTCAATCACTAAGATATCGAATAATGACTTCGATTAATTACGAAGGAATGAAATCCTATTTTATATTCACTGAGAATTGTGAATTAAGGAATAAAAGTATATGAAGTATATCGGCAGTATTATTTTAACGTCGATCACGTATCGATAGTAAAATTTCATGATATTTTCTAAGCAATTAAGCTTAGAATTAAATTCCATTATTAATGTAATAATTTAATAAAGTGATGACGACCATTTCGAGATGAGTCGATAATGAGCGTTTGCAACGTTTTCAAACGTTAACGTTTTGAGATGAAACAAAAGCGTTTTAATCGATCAAGAAATTATAGGAATTAATTTTCTATGATTAATATATGTAATTACAGTATTATTTAGCATTAAATCAATGCTAGATCATCAAGATTTGGTAGTGACCAATTTTTCAAACGCTTGAAAACCCTAATTTTCGAACTCGATTTTATCGCATAAAATGATGCCATAAATTTATCCTATGATATTATTTATCATCTAAACTATATGTTAATAACATATATCAATGTGTGGCATGGAAAATAAAATTAGACCCATTGGCATAGTGTAAAGCCGAAAACTATACACCTATGTATACAAGTTTATCTTGTTGATTTTTCCTATTGCATGTATCTACTATATGGCAATGTGATTAATTAGATATCATAATTAAACAATTAAATACTGAAATTTATACATATATATGTATAAAAGTCGTGCATGTGTGTGTGTGTAGAGAGGGAATGTAAGAGTGTTGTGCATGTGTGTGACAAGTGTAGATGCATGGGAGTGTATTAACAAATGTCACTCATGCCTACCACCCAACACCCCCCATACCTCTCCAACACCACCCCACACACACCCCACACCTCAATCAGCCGTCCCCTCTCCTCTCCTTCCTCCAAGAACAGCCCCATTTCCACCATGAAGAAAGAACTCAAGCTCCTAGCTCTTGTGATACCAATTGATGCACCTCTAAGCCATGAGCTCCATCGCCTCTCCATCTCTCGTCTTCTTACAATTTCGTGGCTGAGGTAACTACATCCTATGATTCTTGGACATGGCTAGATCATACATGCATGTGTATAGGTGGGTAATTCAATAGTATCGAACACATATATGTGATTGCATGTCGAACTATAATCTTGTCTGCAAAACTGGAAGTTATCTCACGAAATCAGTAACTTCATAAATTTATTAGACTAAGTTACTGTGGTCCGATGATTGTGAAATTTTAATATGTTGAATTTATATGTGTCTAGTATGCCTCTGTAAAAATTCAAGTGAATCCAACTTGATTTACTATTTTAATTATATTTTTAAAAAAACACTGCACAAATCTGGGAAATTGCCGTGTTCATCACCCACGGTCCGTGGCTTTCGTTTTAAGTTTGGCTAATCATAAAACTCTAAAATTTGGCAGAAACATAATTAAGCATGTATAGAAGATGTATGTAAATGTTCAGAATTTTCTAAAAATGTTTACTATTTATTCCAGATTTTACAAATTAACTGCACAAAACTGTCACGGGAGTGATAGCTTGTGGTAAAATATTTTTATCTCCCAATCTATTGTGAATCATTGAGTGAGGATTTTTCTGGATAAAACTAGACTTAAGTGGATTTTCAATATGATTGGTTTCATTTCCAGATTCCTTATAATGAACTCACGGTGAATTTTTAAATTTGATACATTACAGTAAGTTGTTTTGGACAAACTGCCTTAGTAAATTTTTCATATAATAGGCTGTTCGAGTATGACTTTTACGTGAGGTGTTCAAGATATTTGTAGTCCGATTTGGACTTGGGTTTCTTCATAAGAAATGTTCCCCACCATGTCTAGTTGTGATCTGGAAAGTTTCATCCCAAACCAACTCTTATAGGTATACCTTTCACTGACCCAAAGTCACCTACTGGAAACTGTCCATTTCCAACTAGTCAACTTCGAGCTTATGTATTTCTCGATGTGTCAGATATTTTCCAGTATGGTCTTCATGAAATATGTAGTACTTGTTACAAGGTTTCGAAATTGATAGCCTGCAGCCATTTTGGTATTGTGAGTCAAAAGTTACGAGCCTCGCAAAACCCCTCGTCGTTAAGCTAAAACTGAAAATTCTGAAAAATTTTCTAAGTATAGAAGTCAGTTTGAGTTGCCCACTTTGAGACCCTATATCTCCCGAACCACGACTCTTTTGGATTTAATTCCTTCTTAGAACTTGTATTACATGTTTAGAGGTTTCCAGAATGTATCTTTGTGCGACCATACGTATTCTGAATCGAGAGTTATGGATCATCAAAGTACGTCACTTGAGTTGTTTCAAGCTGTTTTTGCTGAAATTAAACACTGAAATTTGACTAAGTGTTGGAAACCCTATGTGAAGTATGCCTTATGTGACTAACATGCTATTAATCGATGCATTCATTATGTTATGTCGCAAGGTACGATAGAGCATTATAAGATGTACAATTATGATAAAACATCATGATACGATATTTTCACAAAGCATACCTTAATGTGAAATATTTGACTAGGTCTTCCACATGGTTAATTGAGTGTATATCATACCATGATATACACTAAAATAGAAATATGGGTTCTAAGACCCAATGGATTTTCCACTCCAAAACCTCAAGGACAAGATTACACCCAAAATGTTTATGTTTTATGTATGTATCCTATCCATGAATGAATGAATGACGGATGTTGTTGGGTCGCTCCCAACTTATGAATGAAATCGATTCGGATCCTATGTCGGAGGGCTTATACACAGCTAGGGTTAATGTGTACACTTAATGGTGACTTGCGGCCGTAAGGACAATGCACGGTCGGTCACGGGTCGTAGAAGGAGGCCTACTTCTTTCGACTATAATGTTGATGTTATGAGAAATGAAAGGGATATGGATCATACATACAAAGAGAAAATGCTTGCCGGCGATGATTTATGAAAATGATGAAATGTTTTAGTAAGCGCAAGGCCTTTTCAAATAAAACCCTTGTGTCTTACCATGATGGGCGATGTAATTTAAAGATGATAAAATGTTTTGGCATAAGTCCACCGAGTGCATTCTTGTACTCACCGCATATTTGTTTTAAATGTGCGGGTTGAGTGATGATGCGATGGAGCGGTGTTGAGCAATAGGGATCTTGTCATTGAAAGTTAATACATTGATTGTACATCGTCATATGTACATTTCACATGTTTTCATTGCAAGAACTTAAGTTATGTATTAAAGTCCAAAAGTATTCTTGATATATGTATTACGTTTATTGTTCAATGTTCAATGGCCCTTTCCATTTATAATTCATGTTTAAGTAATAGTCTCATTTAATCCGTACTTATGATTAAGGGGCTGTTACACATTTTGAGTTGTGGGTCATAGGGTAGGAAACTTTATCAACTCAAGGGTCGGGGCATAAGGGTCATGGTACTATCCAGGTACGAAGAACCTCGGAGGTGACTACAATGAGCAGAAATCTCACTTACGGGCTTAAAAGACGAGCAAACACTGGAACGTGAGAGCAATGGATCACCCAATGAATGGACGAGCTCAAATGGGGGAGTGAGGCAAGAACCATGCTTTCAGAGAAGTGGTGGTCCGAATCTTATCTGAACTACGAGAATAATTGACTAAGCCGTGCCATAAGGATCATTCTCCAAACGGACGGAGGGAGGTAGGTCACACAGTATAGCTAGAGAAGCTAGCTTTGAAACATATGGAAGTAATCCCCCATCCTTTAAACTCTCTGAAAGTATAGTGAAGCCAGCACGCGGTACACAACATACTGGAGGATGAAATCAATCCAAGTAGTGGGGAAGCTGACCATGTAGACATAGAAAAGATAGCAAACTAGCTTATCAGTACAACTAATTGATTCGTTAGGTGACATGGGTTACACAAGCTAATAGGAAATCGGCAAATACCTCGCTTTCTTTCTTCTTCTTCTGGTTAAGTCAATAAAAGCTAACTGATGTTTGCTTTTGAACTATATTGATTTAGTGGTCGGATAGTTTGATCGAGCGGGACAATGTAATAAGTGAAAAGCACGTAGAATCAATACATAAATTTTTATACATGGGTTTTCCATAGATCATGTAGCTTAAATAACAAATTAATTTGTAGAGATTAAGTATTGAAACTGTAAAAACAATCTATCTAAAATAGCAAGTTAAAAGATAGATTACAAGAAGTTGCTAAAAAAGGGATTCACGTAAGGAAAAAAAATATTTTTAATAAAAATAAAATTACTAATATAACATTTACAAGAATCCTTTTTAACTAAAATATAACATATATAGATATGTATTGTAGCATAACGTAAAATTGGCCATTAATTTACTAAAATCAATGGCTTAGATTTATTCTTATTTCTTAAAAAATATTCCTAATTGGTCTATATATATATATATATATATATATATATATATATATATATATATATATATATATATATATATATATATCAGGATTTGATCACATGCATGTCACATGGTTTGAAAATATTTTCGATATAGATAGAAATAATATGAGTATTTCGAAAACGTTGTTATTATTATTAAGGTTTCGTTTTTAACACATTTTGCAAATAACGTGATTTTTCATAGATTAAGGTATAAATATCGAAGTTTACATAAGAGATACTTTAATGATACATTCAAACGCAAATATACATGTAGTAATAAATGGTAAAAGTAAATAGTAAATTCTTATGTCTTGAGAATTAATCGGCTATCGATCTAAAATTATCGAAGTTCATGTTCGTTTGTATATGTAAACCGATCGCACACATGCACATTATAATGAGTTAGAAATGGCATAATTTATCCATTTGGGACGGTCCAATGATAAAGTGGGTTTTGTGGCCAAAAGATCATAGGTTCGAACTTCATTAACTTTACCCAATGTACACCAAAGGTATCAGGTGCGAATTCCCTATGAATTTTTAAAAGGTCACAAGTTCGAACTCTACTAACGACTCTATACGTCTGAGTCTGTCATACTTGATTTTCAAGTGTGCTTATTCTCAAATGGTAGTGATAAATTAACATAATATGTACATAGATAATGGAGATAATTTTGTCATTTTACAACATAGCCGATAAATTAAGTGATTTGTCCATTTAAATTGAATTTGAGTTTTACACAATTAATCTTTGCGGTAATTAAGGAAATTTTTTATTTTATGCAACAAAATAACTACTTGAGGTGGCACACGTTCAAAATATAACCATTTGTATGCTCCTTCACTTTTTCTTTTAACTTTTTTTTTCTCTTTCTTATAATTTCATTCCACAAAATTGTGTTATTCCTTTATAAAAATATAATAATATGCATCTTGAATCAAATATCGTGACAAGAGTTTAAATCTGATATATGATATGTAATATTTTAAGATAAAAAATTATGATAATTTAAAGTTTGGAAATAAATAATATACTATAATATAAAAATATATAATATGCTAACGAAATTAATTTTTTTTTAAAAAAAGATACAAAAATGTTTTATTTTATAAAAGTATTGTACTAGCAAAACTAAAATTAAAAAGGATATAAAAATCATTTTCAAAACAAAATTAAAGAAGTTATTATATATAGAGAGGAATGATATGCTATATACCTATTGTGAACACCTTCTATAAGAACAACTCACGTCTAATGTACGTTAGCATTTTTTTTATACATTTATTTATATTGTTACTAGCATCATTAATTTTACAATTAACTATTTTAATTTATTTACTTAAGTTTTTTGAAATTATTTACAAAAGTGTTATATATATATATATATATGTGGGGTGTTCTAATAATAACGAATATCATATATGTTAATGTAAATCTGAGATACTTTGATGATTTAAATCGATTTTTTTTTATAAAATAATTGTAATTTTTTTATATACTTAAGTATCGAGAAATGGTATTCATGTTGACTTGAGTGTGAGTTTGACGATCATTTAGTATTGTCAATTATACGTCAGACTATGATCGCCGTCGGCCGGTCATATGTCAGATTGGAGTCAGGAATTTTTCCTTGGTCTAATTAACTATAATTTTAAAAGGTAATAAATTAAAATTTAAAAATAAAATTATAAAAAAATGTGAAGGAGCCAAGAATCAAACCTGCACCTTTCAATTGAGAGATGAGGTCACAACCATCTAGTTTAGATCTATACATTTATTATAAATAGATTACATATATACTAGTAATTAATTTTCAAAAACTTAGGGGTCCAAGGGCCCCAGACCCCAATGTGGTTCTGATGGTCATCCAATATGGTTGTTAGAAATATAATATCAATATAACAAGAGAAAAAATATTACTCTAAAAATAATTAAAAGAAAAAGAGGATAGGTAGTTCGACCATGACTGGCGGCCGACGACCAAAGAGTGGTAGCGAGGAGAGCTAGGAATTGGATGAAGTTTGAGAAAATAAATTTTAATATGTATGTCGATTTGTAAAAAAATTGTAAATTAGATCATAAAATTTAAAGCATTACTAAAGAAAAGAAAACAATTTCATCATTCCTTATGTATATAAAAAAGAAATAAATAGAAGAAATCGTGTATAAAAGGAAAAATGGAATATATATATATATATATATATATATATATATATATATATAGGATGGTTATGGTGAGAAATGTATTAAGTGTGAGAAATAGAATAAATCTCATCCATTTATTATAATATAATCAATGAATGAGATTTGTGCTTAAATATGGAATTAAAAAAATCTAAATCTCTACACCCTTGCTGTAAAAATCGTGCAAGGGTAAAAGTGGGACATGCTAGAAAATTATCCCACACAATCCATTGCAAGATATGGAAATCTTTTCAACTTCCTGGAAAATAGGATATTAATTTTCGTTTGATACACTGGATTGACACAACTGCAAATTAACACAACATTTAATTCTAAATCTTTAGTTTCCCGTGCATCTGTATTCGTTCGAAAAAAAAAAGTTTTGGATTAAAAACCTTCCGTTCACATTTTTCTCACAAATTCCCACACACGATTTTTCTCACAAATTCACACACCGTTCCCACTCACAAATTCACATTGTTCTCACAAAAACCGTCCGTGCATCTGCATATTGTTTTAACATATATTGCATGATTAGTATTAATAATGAAATAAATTATTTTATGCCATCATTTATGTTGTTTAATTTATTGCACAATTCATTATTTGTATTGCATAAATTGTATATATTCTAGCATTTGTGTTTTATGTACATTAATAAAAAGAAATATGTTATTTTATTTTTTACTTGAAGAACAACACATGTTTAAGAGATATGTAGCACATTTTGACTATTAAATTTTTATTTGTATAACAATTCGTGTACATTATCTGTAGTATGTGAAGAGTGCAATATATTTGTAGCACATTATTTGTAATATGTTTGTAAATACTATGATTGATGCGTATATTTTAGCACAGTTTAATATGTTCATGTGTAGTTCTAATGATGAAATAATCACAATCTAGCATAAACTATATTGATTTTGCATACGGAAGACATGTATATAGTACATTATTATATTTATCACATTATTTATATATGTAGCACACGACTATGACTCTATATATTTGTAGCACACAACACTGAATCTAAACAATTTATATAACATCATATTGTTATTGCACAGTTCAAAATATATATCATATATTGTTATTGGCGTAGCATATAGTTTTATATATGTAGCATATTAAAAATATATATACAACCTAATAAATTTTATATCATATATTACGTTATTCATATCATATCTTTATATAACTAGCATACGATAGTATACATGTAGCATATGTTTATTAGTTATATGTTCTAATAAAACATGTTGCACATTATGCTTTTATGCTTATCAACAGGTTTGTATCATATTCATATTTATGTATTGCACAAACACTAAAACATGTTGCACATTATGCTTTTATGCTTAGCAACATGTTCTTTTATATATATCATATATTGTTTTGACAATGAAGAATTTACATATGAAATGGAAATAAAAAACGATTTTATATGCAATAACATATAACACGGAGAGCTACACGTTTGCGGCAATATGCAATCAATGAAAACTTTTTGACACTGAAGAATTTCGTATTTATACATAATTTCGTTTTTAAAAATAATAATAAATATCGATCTATAAACAGAAACATACCATTAAACTCATTTGGAATATGAACTTCACCCATATGTTGTTGAGAATCTGTGACATCTGAAATAATAAATACATGAATCAATTAAAAACGATTGAATACGAAAAAACAGAAACAAATATATAATGTGCAATATTATATTAAACAAAGAGCTACAAACTTAAATAACATATGCTACACAATAAAGCTCTATGTTTCTGCGAAAACCCTATAACAAAAGAAAAAAAAAACTCAATCTCATACCTAAATCCTCCATTATCTTCTGTATTGAATTGTAATATGTGTTGCACTGATAGTAAACGAGAAAAGGAACACAGATTTGGAAGCGAAAATTAAAAATAGACCATATCAAACTCATTAAATATCTAATCCCATAATTTTAGTAACTACCTTTTTTATATCACCTAAAATTACAACTTTATCCTCATTAAAATCGAATGAATCTTAAATCATAGCACACGAAATGAAAATTACAGCATTTACATAATCTAATCTAGACCATAGATCTAATTAATTAAAATGCTGAAATTCATTCTTATTTCTCACACAATTATCTATTCTCATATGATCTATCCCTATATATATATATATATATATATATATATTAATGAAAGAAGTTGTTTGAAGATGGAGATGATTATAATGAAAACATGATGAAGCTTCATTAATATGGTCACATGTGATACTATTGACATAATTATAAATATGAAGATATAATTTTTCTAGGGTTTGAGGATTTAGGTGACGGCTGGTACACATGAATGAAATTGGATAGGAATTGAATGGACTTTGGAATGGAATGATGATATGAATGGAATGAAATGAAATATGTGATTCCTATGGCTCGTATGTACAAAGAATGAACGAATAAGAATGAAATAAAATAAATAAAATAATTATGACTTTATAATTTATGTTATTATTATAGTAATAATAATACTAATAATAACAATAATAATAATTAATAATAATATTAATATTTAGAATATAATAATAATAATAATAATAATAATAATAATAATAATAATAATTAATTATTATTACTAATTAATAATTATTATTATTAGTTAGGAATATTATTACTATTATTATTAATTAATTAATATTAATAATATTATTATTTTAATATTATTACTTAGGAATATTATTAATATTATTATTACTAGTATTTATTATTATTATTATTATTATTATTATTATTATAACATTATTTTAATATAATTATTTATTGTATTAATTTTATTTATTATGTTAATATTATTAATTACTATAATTAATTATCACTATTATTATATTAGAATTATTTATTATTAATAACTACTATTTATTTATTATCATAATTAATTAATTAATAATAATATTTTAATATAAAGTTCATTGGTATTAATTATTATTTTTATGTCAATATTATTATTAATTTCTAATAGTATTTATTATTATTATTATTATTATTATTATTTATTGTATTTATTGTTATTTATTATGTTACTATTCTTAATAACTATATTTTTTATCACTATTATTATATTAAATAATTTATTATTAATAATTATTTATTTATTATCATAAATATTATTATTATTATTATTATTATTATTAATTTTACTAGATAAAAAATAAATAAAAATAATTTTTCAGAAAAAATAAATAAATTTGGCTAATCCCATATTCATGGAAATAGCTAATACCATGGGGGAGGGGATGAATGACTAATCACATGTTCATGGTAATAAACATTCATTCGGGAATGATGATTCCTGACGTAAAAATCTTACCAGACATCGGAATGAGAATGGACGCAGGAATCGTCATTCCATTCCCATTCCATTCCTATATACCAGCCGGCACCTTAGGTGTTTAAGGATTTAATGGTTTATGTATTTAGGATTAAGGAGTTTAAGGATTTAAGGGTTAATGATTTTGTATGAATAATGCATTTACACGATATCATGATGGTTCAAGATTTAGGGGTTTAGGTGTTCAAGGGATAAGAGTTTCTTTAAAATTTCTCCATTCTCATTTTAATTATACTAATTCATTGAGACTTTTAAATTGATTATTAATTTAAGTTAGACTGGTCAAATCGATCTCAGATAAATTAATCAAATAATGTGGTCAACATGTGACACTATTCTCACAATTATAGTTGTTTTGTTTCATTCAATTTTCTAATTTTTTACATCAATTTCACTAATATCTTATAACTTTTATACTACAATATACTTTTATGAAATAATCGAACAATGGTATTACCAGTGACTCTATTATCACTATTACAATAATTTATTACATAAATTTTAGTTTTAATTTAGATTAATAATCTAAATTTATGATTTTATAGTTGAGTGTTGTGCATTGGACAATTGGGGCCGAGAATCATACATCGTACGCCTCTTGTCAGGTGCAGGGCGTTAGACACAACTTGTTGGGATCGTGCGTCCGACGCATGGTGCCTTACATTTGGTGTTGGATATGAGACGCCCCTTGTCGGTTGTTGTACGCACGACACATGATGCCGGTGTCGTAAGCACATGCTAATCGTCGGTCGTCGGTTGCCCGACACTCGTCACTCAATACACTCAAAATTACTATATCTATATATACTTTTCATATATTATATTATAATTTTACAATATTTTAAATTTAAATGAAATTTATTTTAATAATATATGTAATCTAATAAGGTTAAATTTATAGTTTTAATAAATAAAATCAAAAGTTGAGAGAAACACAAAAAATCTAAAAGTGAATAAGAAAAAAAACTTAAAAACGTTAGTTCTATAAATTAAATTGAAACAAAAAAAAAATTCTTCAAAAGTTAAAAGAAACTTCAAAAAAACTTAAAGAGAGTGAGAAAAAAAAAAGCAGAAACTACAAAAACGCATACCAAAAGAAAAAGGGACGAGGGTTTGAGAAAATATTAGTCAAGCAATACATTTGGATTACAAAAACAAATTCAAAAAAATTTTAAATTTTTATTTTAAAATCAATTTCAAACTTTAAACGATCATAATTTTAATATTTTAAACTCATTTTTTACAAATCATATATCAAATTAAAGATCTTATCATAATCTTTAGTATAAGATGTATATTGCATATTTCATTATGAATCAATTTATCCTATTATTAGAAAGAAAGAGAAAAGATAAGGAAAAATAATGCAAAAATAAATAAATAAATCAGCGTACCCATTTATCCCATTATTTAAGGATTGAAATCCCTATTTTAAGGAATGAAATCCTATTTTTAAGCAAAGTAACAAACACGATTAAAAATTGTGCTATTTTCAAGGGATAAAATTCATGATTTATTTCCTAAATTAATATGTATAGGAGGGGCAAATTAGTGATTAGATTAAATAATTGATGAACAAATCGGTACAAAAATAAACCGATTTGAATTTCAGGAGTATTATATACTTAGTGTGTTAATTAATCTTTTCCCATTCTCAAATAAGACAAGTGGTCAAAATAATTAGTCGTTTGTGACAATAAATTAGTTTTGAATATTAACTGTGGCAGACTAGTATTAGAAGGTGTTTGATTGAGCTTATAAGCTGTTTTTTTAAAATTATAAATTTATAACCCAGCCAAACACCCTCTTAGTTGTTGACTTAGACTATTTTGATTCTGTGCATCGTCCCCATAAAAATCCTCCTTTAAATGGATCTAAATCTCTCTCACCACAAATCTCTATCTTCTTCTCTTCCTCTCGTCCACAAATTCCCTTCTCTTCGAAAAGTAGACTTTCTTTATCAAAATATCTTTGTAACCGATAAGATTAGGGGTGTAATTGAATCGAATCGAGTCGAACATCATCGTGTTTAAACTTTGTTTGTTTGGTATCAAGCCAAGTATCGAGTTTTATTTATCGAATATTTCGAACTTACGAGTTTATTTGAGCTTTAATCGAACCCAAACACACTTTCTAAATTTAGAGATATATTTAGAATAATGATTATTTTATTTTAAAAATAAATTATCTTATCCACAATAACAATATATTTATTGATTTCTTATAACAAATAAAAATAGTTAGAGATTTAACATAATAATTACTAATTATGGAAAGAAAATAATTGTATCTAGTTAATAATTCTATGTTTTTAAAAGTAAATCAGTTAGCGAACTTGTTCACGAGCTAACGAGCCGAATACTATCATGATCAAGATTGATTTGTTTATCTAACGAGCTTCACTAAACAAACTCGAACGAATTTTTATCGAGCCGAGCTCCAAATAAATCACGGATAGTTTGGCTCATTTACAGCCTTAGATAAGATATTAAATGATTCAAATTAAGCTATCTTTGAGGCGCTAAGTAAATAAAAGATGGTTAATAAGCTTTTGAGATACGTGTAATTACAGTTATATAAATAATTTGCATCCCAAGATAGTAAGTTTATTATAAACTTCTTTCTTTATTTCCCTTTTTAGCGGAAAACTTAAAAGTATGGGAAAATTGTACTTGCGATGCAATATTAACAAATATAATAATCATACAAACTCAAAATCACATGGGGTTGTCTCTTATTAAGGCCCTACTATTGATAATGTGATTTGCTTCATTTCAATACCTTTGTGTTAATTAGACAAAGTCACTGTCCTCATCAAATCACCACTCGTTTTTCTAATTTTTTGTGAAAGTGGTTTCAACCATTAATCCAGCCAATAAATTGTAGGCTGAGGGGGTGTGTTCCACAGATGTTCTGCAGCGGCAATGACAAGGAAAAAAGGAGAAATATTTTCGTTTTTTTACAGAAAAATAGAGGTGTTAGGATTTTTATTTTGTACATGTTAAGGTTCGGATGCGATGTTGTACTACGCAGATGTATTTTTTCCCTTTTAAAAAAAAACTATGACATCTAAGTCGACATGTCACATCGCAGCTCCAGACAGATGTATCAATATTCAGACACCAAAAGATTTTTTGGATCACAAAGTAATATTTTTTGGAAACGACTAATAGACTAATAGTGTTTTGTAAATATCTTTACGATGAATTATTTATTAAAAAAGATTGAACATAAAAAGTACTATTGCATTATCAGTGAATCTTGACGAATTAATTACTCTTAATAAATATATCACTTATTTTGAATAAATATATTATTTATTAATAAACATACCAACATTAACGTCAATCCAGTATATAAATGCATCATTATATCTAGGTATGTCAATCTAGCCTGAAACTCATGGATTGACCCGAATAGACCAATAATCCAATAGAGTTATGGTTGAATATTTCTAACCCAAAAAATTTCAACCTGAATGACAATAACCAAATAGCCCGATAACTCGATAGAATTGGACTGAATATGGTCTGAACCCAAATAGATTAGCCCGAAATCCAAGTGAATTGATCCAGTTAACTAAAATTTTCTTCATTACATGATTTTCAATATAAAGGTTTTTTTTTCTAGATACTTGTAGAATGAGTTTTGATTTAAGATTAAAAAATACTTATTATTTCACTTCTTTATCTTTTTACTCTAACGTTGAATACAAAAAGGTTGTTATGAATATATGATTATCAAGAAAAATAAAATAATATATATATATATATATATTTTTTTCTCCTTAAACTTTTTGACTAGATTAGCCCGTAAGGGTAACCTTAAACCGAAGAATTCACGGTTAGAGTTGAAAATTTCTAAATTAAAAAAATATAAACTCGAATGACCTAAACTGAATAATAGCCCAACAACACGAGTAGATTTGCCCGATGCCTGTTGGTCTATCAATGCCAAAGTAATTCGAGTAAATTAAGCCCCGATTAACATCCATAATTGTATCATTTGTTATGAATAAATATACCACTTGCTTTGAATAAATAATATGAATAAATTTATTACTTGATGTGAATAAACGAATAATAGTATCACTTATTATGAGTAAATATATCAGTTACTCTTAATAAATATATCGCTTGTTCTGAAGAAATATATTATTTATGAATTAATATCCCAACATTAACGAGGGAGGGTCCGAATAGGATTGACCCAACCCAGACCCGCGAGAGGAATTGTCTTAAAGTAAGGACGGACCTATCTATGAGAGTGCACCTCCTTCGTCAATAGTACTACATGCTCACCCCTCACATAATGAAGACTAAATAAGGATATCTCGAATCTATTTACTGCAGCGTTGACAAACTATTGCAATGGCCATCAACTCATACATCTATTTAATTTTTATTAAGGAAAAGTGTCAATGACAAGTCAAAATCCTGTACAGACACAAAAACATAGCACAATGATAGAGAGGCTGAGTGTAACATTACTTTGAAGGCGGATGATTACTTGACAGGGCATTAGGCTCTAGGAAAACGGGAGCGTCCTTTCTTCCTCAAGAATTCTGGGATTTCTACAGAGCTGCCGCCTTCAAGAAAGGATGATGGTCGCCTGTTGAGACCAAGGTTTTGATCTCCCTGCGACAACTGATTTGCCTGCATCATTTGTTTGGATTTGCCAATTAGTATCATAGAAGAGGGAATGACAAAGTTTTAGTGACATTTAGAGGTAAATAGATACCTGGAGGGGCCTTCCATCACTTTCTTCTTGACGTTTAAAACCAGTTGCAATCAGTGTTATGCTAACCTGTGTTTTCACCGGAGCAAATTGATGTGTTTTTCAGAAAGTTTATAGCATAATATGAAGTCTAAAGCCTATTTTTAGTCTGTTGGTGAACTATCGTCTCTTGACAAACCTATTCACCTCTCAGTAAAACCCACATATTTAGGAAGAAACTCATTACATAGGAAGTAATTTAGCGTTCAATCTATCTACCCACAAATTTATTCAAGCTTTTGAGAAGTTATACACCCTGATGTTTGCATTGTTGATAACAAGAAAAGGATAGATGGCTTGAGTAGCTGGATTGGGGCTTTCCACGCTTATAAATGTAGTCTTAGAAAAGAAAGCTTACTTGACCAGTTAGGGAAGGATCTACCACGGCACCAAATATTAGGTTGGCACTTGGATCCACAAGATCATATATGACCTCTGCTGCAGCATTTACCTAGCATATCACATTCAACCACACCATTAAGGAGAGAATATATTATAATTTATACTAATAAGAGTTGGGGAATTTAAGAGCTACAGAAAAGCATTCTAATAGAAGTTATTCATAGATCAATATCAACTGTGTATCATGATGTGAAAGCACAGACAAGACTAAAACTTATATATGGCAAACTTGACATTAGCAACAAGACAAAAAGTCTAAGTGCTCTCGGAATAAGAACAGATCATATATACATAGATAGATGAAGTGATGAACTCGCACAAAACGTCTCGAGTTTTTGGCTTTAAAAATAAATTTTGCAGTGAATATAGGTAGTCTTAAGCCCCAATAGCTACATCATCGCACTGACAAAAGCAGGGTTCTTTCTTAATTTCAAAGGGATTCTACAGCTGCTAACCACATATGGATAGGAAAATTTCCCATCACCAATCAATAACAGAACTAGGTGAGAGTAATATTGTGATTGAAAAAGAGTAACAACAATTTGCAGGTGCCAAATCAAGCATCAAGAGATAAGTGGGCATTACAAATAATGAAATAAGGGAGAAGGCCAAGCTACCTCAAACAACGTTAGATCAGTACCACCAGTTATATTCCACACAATTCCAGTAGCTCTCTCTATACCAATATCCAGCAAAGGAGATTGGACAGCATTCAACGCAGCATCTCTAGCCCTGGTTTTTCCTGCATTATAAAAAAATTACATTAGACTAGAACTCAGATGCACAGATGGAAGTCATGTAACAAATACCGAGAGGTCAAACAAATGAACTTAAGAATTTTTAATCGGAATAACAAGCAAATACACATCTCAAGTCACTCCCAATAATTTTGAAACCTTAAAAATTAATACAAAACTGGGACTCTTCATATCTATCAAGTTCATCCACTTTTTTTAAATCTGATTCATCAGCCCATAGTCATTGCATTTCATTTCCTCTAATTGCAAAATCCTGCCACCGGGAAGGATGTCAAGGGAATCACTGTTGGTAACACATCTCTCCTTACACTATTGAACAAGCATCTGTGTTCTTAATTATTTATGCTTATTCAAAAAAAAACTTTCCTACACATGCCAAACCAGCCAATATATTGGCCAAACTTCAGATAGAGAAACACAACAATTCGAATGCATAGCAATGATAACTCTCACACATCTCTCATATGCTTGAAAAGGAAAAACAACAAGAAAGAAAGGAATTGGTGGGTAGGAGAGAGGGCCTAAACAATAAATTAAGCAGCTACTTCAGAATACCTGTTGCTGTTCCTATTCCCATTAATGAAGAACCTGCATTAGCCATAATGGCTCGAACATCAGCAAAATCTACATTCACTAACCCTGGGATCTGCAGATAATAACAAATTAATGAATCCAATGTATTTCAGAAACACAAAGTGCAATTAATTGATTGTTATAGACATTATTACAGAACAAAACTTCACAGTTATACTTGAATTATTTGCATTGTCATGCACATAAAGAATCCTTGCAGTGACTCTTGTGTGCAAGGCTGCAAACCAACTCAGCCTTGGCAGAGTCAGATGTCTGAAGACATTAAATCATTCAAGTTTAAAATGATCTCAGTCTAGCCCTCAAGCATGGTTTGTAAACACTAAATCGAACTAAATTTTCATAAATAATAAATTAATATTCATTTGTCTTCCGATAGAAATCAATATCAGCAATGTGGAACCTTGCAGTTCTCCTACAAGTGACTATAGGAACAAAATGATATAAAATGTGTAATTCAACAATTTGTCACTTCTCAAGAGATATTAATCATTAATAGGTCCGAGACAGTAAAGCAGTTCACGAATAAAGTATATGTATAAGCACAATGATAATCCACATATAAAATGAAAAAATGTCATTCGTGCATTTAAGCAACTCGTACCGTGATTATATCAGAAATACCACGAACACCTTGCCGAAGAATATCATCAGCAAGATTAAATGCTTCTGTTACTGGTGTAGATGGGGAAACTGCAGTTAGTAACTTATCGTTTGGAATGACAATTAGAGTGTCAACATTTTCTCTTAAAGCTGCAATTCCTTCCTGGGCTTGAACAGCTCTTCTTCGTCCCTCAAAAGAAAATGGGGTGGTAACTATACCAACCGTCAAAATACCCATAGCCTTTGCAGTTCCAGCTATTACAGGAGCTCCACCTGTGCCTGTTCCACCACCCATTCCAGCCTGCACGATTTATAAAATAAGAGATGAGCAGAAGAGTATTTACTATGCATACAGAATGTGAACCAGAAAGTGCACTTACAGTCACAAAGACCATGTCTGCTCCAAACACTGCTTCCTCAATGGATTCTTTGCTTTCTTTCGCCGCATTCGTACCAATATCTGGGTTCCCACCAGCACCAAGCCCTCTAGTCAACTCTTCACCAATCTGCAAGCGATGATCGGGTGAAACGGGTGACATCCTCATAGCTTGGATATCAGTGTTGACAATCCAAAACTCAACCCCCTTCATTGCGCTTTCTATCATACGATTAACTGCATTAGAGCCACCACCTCCAACGCCAATAACCTTTATCTTTGCCTCATTATAATTGTTCAAACTTGAAGAATCTCTCAAGCTCTCAGTGTTGTCCTGTTTCTGGTTGGTCATTGTAGAGTTAGTCTCACCTCTAAGCATTGATATCTCCGGGTGTAGATTCAGAAATGGGTCCTTATTCTGAAATTGATTAATGTTGTGTGAATTTGCCCAACATTTGAACTGGGATAAATTTGAACTACATTTCTGACTATTTCTTGAATATCCATTCCTATCTTCAACCATTTTCAAGCGACAAACTCTGTCCCGAATAACTGTCAATACCCCTGCTGGCCTACGAGTATCTGGAGGCGTAAAATACGGGGATGTGCAAGTAGCCATTACGAACAATTGCAGGACAGGAAGAACCAAGTCTAAGCCTTCAGTCTATCTTATTACCTGCAATTGAGAATTCCGATAAATTGAAACAACCCGAGATAATAGAATATATCGTATAATCAAAATGTACCTAGTGATAAACCAATTTAAAGCAACGAAAATTACGAAGAACACAAACCACCTAATTCAAAATTAAACTCGTAAAACTGCACCAAAATGTAAATGCCGAGAGTAACTATAATGCCGCAGGTGTAGGTAACACACTTCAAATAATAAGAACAAAAAATCATCAATATAAAACGAAAGAACGACTACTGGAATTGACGCAGCAACCTGCCGATGGAGGTGAAATCAAAATTATAATAATTGAAGCTAGAGTATTGTTTTGTCACCTGAACGCCTCCGACCGCAATGCAGCAAGAAAAAGGTGAAGGGTCTATGGAATTGGTTATGCTGAGAAAAGAGAAGAGGGGTTTTGAGCCGGAAATTTCTTGCTTTTTCCCCTTTTATTTCTGATAGACTGTTAGCAAGCTTACTAAACTAGTTCAATTCGTGAAGATAGCGCGTGGAGAATGGAATAGTATTGTCAATTCGCTGATGGAAATTGGAAAGTAGGGCGGAGAATGAAGCCAAGATAGTACTTTGTCAAAAAAAAAATTAGGGTATATTTTGTCAGAATATTTAAGTGAATGTTAACTTTAAAGATTAATCTAAATAGATAAAATTAAGGGTGCGGAGCTTATTTACCTATTTTTGAAAAAATATGGGCTGTCAATACCCATTTGAAAAAAATAGTGCAATATATACCCATTCCATTATTTTAATATATTTTCATCAAATCAATTACACGGAAATTGGTGCAGACAAATCAATTACACGGAAATCAATTACACGGAAATTGGTGCAGACAAAATATTGAGTCAAAATGTTCAGAGAGAAAAGAATCTTCAGTTTTTTCTGGCGAATCACATGCAATTTTATTGAAATTTGATTATAAAAGAAGACTCTCTCTCACTCTTTCTCACCCTCTCTTTCTCTCTCTCGCTCTCTATCTCACTCTCTCCCGCCCACTCTCTCTCTCGACCTCTCTCTATATATATATCACGCCACACGGCCAACCCCTCACCGTGGCCAACCCTCCCATGCCAAGCCCCTACCGCGGCCAACCCCTACGAACCCGGCCAACCACACCATGGCCAACCCTCCCCACCGGCCAACCCACCCCACCCACCAACCCCTTCCCCACCGCCAACCTACCCCACCCCGGCCAACCCCTCCCCACCGCCAACCCACCCACCCGGCTGCCAACCCTCCACACCGGCCAACCCACCCACCTGCGGCCAACCCTACGTTAACTCCACGCGCCGACGGCCAACCCCTCGGCGGCCAATCCGTCGGCGGCCAACTCCACGCGGCCAACATGGCTTCTTCTTCACAGGTTATTTATTTTATTTTTGTTTATTTATATTTTTATGTCGGATATTTTTTGTTAATTATTATGAATTATGTATTGTTAATTATGTATTTATATGCTTTGTTAATTATGTATTTATATGCTTTGTTAATATGTATTGTTAATTATGTATTGTCTATGCTTTGTTAACTATATATTGTTAATTATGTAATGTTGTCTATGTTTTCTGAAATAATTCGAATATATGTGATAGGATATTAATTATGAATTCGGACATGAATTATTATGCTTTATGAATCTATGCTTTGTGAATTCGGACATTAATTCGAATCTATGCTTTGTGAATTATTATGTATTGTTGTCTATGCTGGGAATTAATATATTTGAATTATAATTAGAATATATTGTTAATTATGTATTGATGTTAATTGACAATACATAATTATATTGACAAAAATTTATGTACATTCATGCAGTACATTTATTTAAATTTAGGATTATGAATTTTGCATGATATATTGACAAATATATTTCTTTTAGATAGAAATTTTAGATAGTAAATTTTTATATATGTAGTTGAAGGGCGTTAGTCGATTAAAGTATAAATGAATAAGTTTAAGCTTGTTTTAAATTCCTAAATGTATATTTAAGTATATGATGATGATTTGGGGAGTTTGGGATGAATTTGGATGAGTTTTGATTGATTTGGCAAATCATATTATAAACGTTACTCACGAAATTTTGGTAGAATTCGTTTATTAATAAGACGCTTTGAAATTATAAGCGGTAAACCGTCGATAAGTAGTTAAATGATAAGTAAAGTTACTAAATTCAATGATAATCTTATGTTCTGAGGATCAACAAATATATTTCTTTTAGGTAGAAATATCCACCAAGTAATTTTAGGTAGAAATTTTCAATCCTTGCATCTATGCTAACACACAAAGGTTGTCTAATGCGCTTTACTTCCTTGTAATTTTGTCATAGGGAACAAAATTTTCAATTCTATGTTAATCAAGACACAAAAAGTTCACCACCAATTCTATATAATTTTGGAATTAATTTCACAATATGTGTGAACACACTAATTGACATATTTCTTAATTAAGCATAGTTTATTTTTTTTTAATAAATAGGAAATCGAGTTCTTAAGGCCCGAGACCATCAATCGTCCATCCACAATCAAGACGTCTTTCAAGCTAATTATTTAAGAAGGTCATACATAGATTGAGAGATATAGCGGTGAAGACACAGTAGATAGGTTTAGCGGGTGTTTCGGGCACTTTGTTGGTTGGGAACCTGGATCCAAGTCAAACATGAGTTTGCACCATGTTGTATCCCGACAGATTAAGCCCCCTCCTAGTGCTGATGATCAGGCGATATGGTTTTTTATTAATGGGAGGACATTTTGTTTTCCTTCTTCGATTTTGCGCCGTGGACGGGTTTGAGTTTTGGGACGTCATCTTTCGATCCTGACCCGAGTACGATCCGCAATCCGTTGAGGTTTATCAAAGGTTTGTTGGTGGCGGAGGACTAGTATAGATAATCTAGGTGTGAGATTCTTTGATACGGACCATCCGATTGATGATCTTGACGGTCGCCTATATCTCCGTGTGGCCCACATCTTAGTTCTTTATGCATTCGCCTTAGGTATCGACTTGCCCGACCGTGGATCCGTGGATTTGGGTCTTAGTCGACGATCCGGACGTGTTGCGATTTCCATGGGCTGCGTATGCATATAAAGTTCTACAATACTACATGTGGAATATGAAGACCAATGCCAAATATCACTTCTACGGACCGTCGTGGGCACTATATATTTGGTCACCGAGATCATTCCGGATCTTGCACGGCGGTTCATGAAGTATGTCCAGAGGGATGTGTATCTAGATGCATGAGGTGGAAGTTCACGAAGATGATTGATGTGGATACACAACCCCGCTCGATGGTGAGGGGAACCGTTTTGGGGTTAGTCGGGACGACTATGAGATGAGCATGCCGTACTATCGTCATCTCTATATCCGGTGCACTGGGAGTGAACTACAGAGACCCATTCCCATCTCAGACACCGGGGAACCCCGCCCGCACTAGGCGACTCGTTCTCTGGCGGGGCCTTCTATCGACGTGGGGTTGAGTCGGCGACCGTCTGCGATGCGAGGGCACGTCTTGCGTATGTTGAAGAGATTGATGAGGAGCACGAGGAGGAGCATGAGGAGCCACAACATCGATCGTAGGGATAGAGCGTCGCGTCGGACGAGGGGCCGATCGATATAGAGGCGGCGCAATCGGGATGCGAGGCGTGCAGAGCAGCTCGTTCTCTTCATCTAGCAGCGCGGTGAGCACCACGAGGCGTCAGTCGGAGGATCGTCGTTGGATTACGAACACGATCAATGATGTGGTTAGAAAATATTTAAGGACTCGAGACGTGGTTTGAGTCTATGATAGAAGGGTGTCGATGTAGATGTTCGCGACAAAGATCGAGGCATATACGCCGTCCCGTCGTGGAACTACCCCACCGGCGATGCGGAGTGACGATCAGGGACCAGGGCCTTCTACTCGTATTCCTACATCAGATGTACCCCAACAGACTCCTCTAGCAGATCCGGCGTCTCACACCAGCCAGAGTATACACCTCATCGTCAGTCTCTACAGGAGTATGGATCTACCTCTGGATTCATTAGCCCATCACACAGCGAGGATCCAGCTCGTCATTCCATGCCAGAGATGCCGAGACCATTGATAAATTATCTTATTTTATATTATTGCATCATATTTGATATGTTTACTTTTTCTAACTCGTTGCTTAAACCAAAATTAGCCAACTCGTAGAAGCGAGCGAGTAAGGTTCATTGCACACCGAGGTCACCAGACGTGAATAGCCACGTGTCTCGTCCTATCCCGATAGTGTATTCGCTTCTTATGAAGATTTTCTTGAGGGTAGGACGGGTTCGGTGACTATTAGAGGCGGTGGATGCACGACCCCTACCGTTATTTTGTTCGCATCGAAGACCCTTCCCGATCTTGAAATGGGGGTAAGTATAACTTCTATTTTTATTTCTATTTTCATATATGAAATCGTTATTTAAAAATAAATTATTTATTGCGGGATCTTGATTTGTACATGATGCATCGAGGATCGATTAATAAACCGGCGGACTTGTTGAATGGGTTGAATGAGTCGAGCGTTATTATTTTGGACACCGATTTCTTTGTAAGTATATATTCGTATTTCTTATAGATGTGAATATATATGTATAAATTCTTTATATATATTGAATTTCTATTTCTTCTTTGAGCAGTTGTACATGGAGCGATCATGGTCAGATATTATTGAGAATACTCGCGGCAATCCTTGCAACATGCTATATCGAGTGGGCTCCTCTGCGATAATTGGTATCGGACGATCCGTGGTAGAAGGATGGGCCAAAATCATAGATCATGGCTTCTTCTTTGAGCGGTAACTTATTTATCAAATGACTAATTATAAAATAGATTTTTGTTCGTGCATGCACGAAATTGAATCTCTTTTTACAGATCATCATCCCTTGTTTTAGCAAAGGTAGCGTTGTTTTGGCTCGAATGCACATGATGGACGGGGTGTGTGAAATCTTCGATCCGGTATATTATTCATTAGACCCCCGACGACAAGAGGAGCGGTTAGAACATTTGTGGGGCTTGACTGCGTTATTTACACAGTTCTTACTCAGAACTCGTTGGTTTGAAGATAACAGACTCGGTCTTCGTGCCTTTCCGCGTGATTTGGCGTTGATATTGGCTCCTCCTGATGTACAGTTCAGACAGCAAGACTCCACCAGTGCCGGAACGTTCATGTGCATGTACGCCGAACGCTGTATTTCAGGTTCCCCGAGCATTGAGTGGGGTAATGAGAATGTATATGGCTATCGAAAGAAAATAGCTGCTTCTATCTTTGAATTATGTTAACGAGAGTTTTAGAAAGTGGTCGAAACATGTTACTAATTATTATGTAATAACCTTATTTGTATTTGAGTGTATTTTCTTGAATATTGTAATATTTGTATTTGAGTATATTTTCTCGAAGGATATCACGAGTTTGGTTTAATTTCTTTCCAACTTCTTACTTTAGTATCATATGTGAGCTTAATCATCAATATTAACATCATATATTAACTTTAACATATATATATATATATATAGCAATTAAGCACCTAAACTAAAAAATTTCAATTTCAACATATGAATCTAGAAAATTCTAGTAAATTCATAGAATGCTTAAATTATCATATTAAACTCATAAATTCATAGAATGCTTAAATAAAATCAATATCTCATTCAATTAATGAGATGGTAAATAAGGACATGATTGTCGCGTGTGATCTGCGGAACCACACAAGCCACACCTCCTACGTGCACGACTTGTACTGCTTAACCCCATCTCTCCTCCACCAGATCTTCGATGGGGACGTTCGGTTGGATGACGATGGCGCCCAACTTTCGGACGACCGCCCATCGGACCACAACAGTGGCAATACTTGAACTAGTGCGACATCGGTAGGAAGCATCCAACCGGATTGGGCGGAACATGATTTACTCTGTATGAGTAGGCTGTACTAGCTTCTCGGCGTGGTAGTATTCTCCCGATAGCTGGAAATTTGGTCATCTTTATGCCTGCACAAATTAAAATTCAAGATCAAAACAATGATAAAGTTGTTAGTTATAAATTGGAATACCGTACTAAAAAATTATATTTAGTATGTAGCTTCATACCGTATAGTCAGAATGCATGAGAACACGGATCGGATCCATGTCCCACTCCAAGCACGAGCACGATTCCGTCCGAGATTGACATTGAAGGTTTGGTTTCTATCCTCGACTTTGAATGTGTCGTTACTTTGGGCACTATAGTATACTGGCGTGATCTCTCGACTCACCGTATCTTGCGAATGACTTGGGGGTTAGGTCGGTAGGGTATGCTCTTGCTTTGCTCAAGTCTTTGATCGAACCATTTTCTATGATATGACGAATCGCTTCAACCATAGAGCAAATGGGCAATCGTCTTCCCACAACAACCGAGCATTGAAGGACTCGCAATGTTGGAAGTCAGGTATAAGCGCCTCACGGCACTTTGATCTCGCCCACTTCTCAACTCCTACCTCTGTCAACTTGCCATATGCACCACCAGTAGGTCTATCTTTAGGCACGAGGGACTTTAACATGTTCATTGCTTTGTCAAACTCCGCCTCCCGATATGCATAAGCCGCCTTCTGGTACAATGCCACCGACGGTTTCCCAAAAGGCGTGATTTTTTTCAACAGATGGTAGTAGCATAAGCCGTGGGCGTTCTCCGAAAGACATTTTTCACACAGATTGGATATTATGGCGTGCGCATCAGACACAATCAACGTCTCGGAATTCGACTGGTAAGCAGTCTTCACGTGTTCCAGAAACCAAGTCCATGATAAATCATTCTCGATCGGACCAATTCCATAAGCCAATGGAAAAACTTGCTCGTTGCCGTCCTTCGTAACAGCAACAAACAATATACCCTTATTGCGGCCCTTCAAGTGCGTGCCATCCACAACAATAACAGGCTCATGCACAACGTGTAACCGAGTCGGTTGGGCCGAAGCTACAAAAGATGGCGAAACGACCATCCGGTCCATATCCAAGTCAATCAACGAACCGGGATTAGTTGTCCGCAACATGTGAAGATAACCCGTAGCATCGATAGGATTGTTCATACCACCATATATAATCTCGATTGCCTATTACGAGCTCTCACGCGACGGTATATGGCGCCGCGCACGCCATACTCTCGTTGTAACTCGGCCATAATCGATCTCGGCAATGACTTCACCGTCCTCGCGTATTTTTCGCTATGTATGTTGCAATCACACGGGCTTTGACCTTGCGCGTTTGGTATTCACGAGATCATCTACACGTGTATACGGCATCAAACTTGTGCACAAACCAAAACCACCTGTTGCGATGCGCATGATAAAGCGGACACCGATCACGATATCGCATTTGAGCGTAATCCGGTGCGGTCCGATCGCGGAATAACAAATTCGCTCTTTGTTCCATGTGCCACAAACCGATCGATATCTTAAGGTCTACCTTGTTGTCGAAGATGGAACCTTCGCCTCATCGGGGTTCGAATAGAGTCGAGAGGACTAGCAAAAGATTGTTCGAAGCCTCATTAGGAATAACAGAGCTAGCCAATTGCTCATCTCTTCCATTTGTTCTACCTCGAGTCCCGGTTACCACTGCGTGTTGCTCGCATAATCATCCCAAGCAATTTTTCTATTCCACCCTCTCGACGTATCCACGCATCAAATTCTACAAACGTGCGGAGATCACATTTGCGACGCACGCCTCCTCCTCCTCCTCCTCTTCTTCATCGACGATGTTTGTTCTTCACCGCCGACGACGTATTCGTCATCATCACCGTCAACGATCGCGTCGACCACTTCGCACATGTTGCGGCACTTCGAGGTGTATTTTGCTCAAACCAATCATATGCTCCAAAATGTTGTGTGAATGACTCATCCGAGATGAGTATTGTGAAGCGTAGTCATCTGTTGTATCACGTGGTTGCTCGAATTGTGGCATATATGCTTGTGTTCGGTTGGGGTGGCGCCTCCGTATGTCACATACACCTCTGGTTGGGCATAAACCTCGCACAATCGAGCTAGTTGATCATCGGTAGTCAAAAGTGATTTGATAAGTCTACCACTTCGAGATCTCGATATATAATGTATTTGGTAGTCAAAAGAATTTGCTCCCAGAAGGGAATTAATGCTTTCTCTTAACTCCCAAATAAGTGCATTATCATTCCGAACATAGGTATATGATGATGCACCGTCGCAGTAGTTCAAACAATCATCTCAACATCCTCCATATCTAATGATAATATTCTTCCACCCCGACATCTAATTAAATCATACAAATGCACAATAATTAATTAAAAATTCATTAATTATAAAACAAACATCTAAACTAAATAATACAAATTAAATATAAAAGCAGAACATTGATCACGAATGTTTAATAATAAGAACAATAAATTATAAACTAAACTAAACTAAATGAAAATTTCAAAATGAACGTGTATAAATCGTGATTCACCTAAAGTAAATCAAATAATAATTCACATAAACTAAATAAATAATACAAATCAAATAATAATTCACATAAACTAAATAAATAATACAAATGCACAATAATGGACGTGTATAAATCTCTAAACTAAATAATAATTAAATATTATAATTCATCGGGACGGATATAAACCATAATTCACCCAAACTAAATTAAATAATAATTCACCTAAATTAAACTAAATGTTATAAATTAAACTAAACTAAACTACGCGACCAACCCCACTAAACTAAACTAAATGAAAAATTCACCCTTGCCAACCCCTATCCAGCTAAATGAAAAATTCAAGTGTATTGTTGCGTATTTATAATAATTAAATTAAACTAAACTAAACTAAATTAAACCGCAAAACTATAATTTAATTCAACTACAAAATAGTAAAATTTAATTTAACTTCACACCCCATGGCCAACCCCACCCCGCTGCCAACCCCACCCCCACGACCAACCCCACCCCTGCTGCCAACCCCACCCCCGCTGCCAACCCCACCCCCACCCCGTGGCCAACCCCACCCCACGGCCAACCCCACCAACCCAACCCCACCCCAAATGCCAACCCCACACCAAATGCTAAACTAAAAATTCAACTAAAATTCAACTACACTAAACTAAACTAAACTATTTAATTCATCTAAAAATTCATAATACAGCACGATTAATTAATTATTCATACAAATGCACAATGGTTATACGATGCCCTAAATAATTATTAATTGAAATTAATTAAAAATTCACCTAAATTCATATAACAATAATTAAGGAATCATATATATAACAAATACATCAAAATATTGAAATTACCTTTTATAATCCACTGAGGGAGAGCAAGAGCGAGAGCGAGAAAAACGATTGCAAATATAGATATGCGTAAGATGAAAGTGAATGATTCAGTGAACGAAAAGAATGAAATATATAGGTAGAATTCCGATAAAATTCATCTAATTAATGGTGAATTAAATTCACTGTAAATATTTGTTGGCATAGTTGTTGGCGAAGTAAATTGGCGAAGTAAATTCACTGATGAAAAAGTTGTTGATCGAAGTAAATTCACTGAAAAAGTTGTTGATCATTAGTTGGTGTATTTAATTTGTTGATCATTAGTTGGTGTATTTAATTTGCAAAAAGTGGTTGGTTTATTTAGCACGACTTGTTCATTTATTTAATTTTCATCTCTAATAAATTCATATAATTAATAATTAATAATCAAATTCAATTTATAATTAATTTATAATTAATTAATAAATTCAGTATAATTAATAATTAATAATTAATGATAAGGATTTAAATTTATAAATAATTAATAAAATTAGCGGCAAACCACCCAGCCCAACCCACCTCACGGCCAACCCTCTGGGCGGCCAACCCCAGCGCGGCCAACCCCTATGCGCGGCCAACCCACCCCACCCTCACGGCCAACCCCTGGCGGCCAACCCTGACGGCCAACCCTCGAGCGGCCAACCCACCCCACCCCCGGCCCAACCCACACCCCACCCCTAGTGCCCAACCCACGCCGCCAACCCACGCCAACCCCACCCCACTGCCAACCCCACCCCTGCCAACCCCACCCCACGGCCAACCCACCCCTGCCAACCCCACCCCACCGCCAACCCCACCCCACGGCCAACCCACCCCACCGCCAACCCCATCCCCACTTCGCCAACCCCACCCCGCAGCCAACCCACCCTGCCAACCCCACCCCACCTGGGGTGTAATCGAACCAGCCGAGCCGAACACCATCGTGCTCAAGCTTGGTTTGTTTAGTATCGAGCCGAGTCTCGAGTTTTATTTATCGAATATTTCGAGCTCACGAGCTTATTCGAGCTTTAGTCGAACCCAAACAAGCTTTCTAAATTTAGATATTTGTTTAGAATATTGATTATTTTATTTTAAAAATAAATTATTTTATCCATAATAACACAATATATTTATTGATTTCTTAGAACAAATAAAAATAGTTAGAGATTTAATACAATAATTACTAATTATAGAAAGGAAATAATTATATCTAGTTAATAATTTTATATTTTCAAAGTAAATCAGTTAACGAACTTGTTCACGAGCTAACGAGCCGAATACTATCATGCTCAAGCTTGGTTTGTTTAACTAACGAGCTTCACTAAACGAACTCGAACGAACTTTATCGAGTCGAGCTCCGAATAACTCACGAATAGTTTGGCTCATTTACAGCCCTACCCCCACCCAGGGGATAATTTAATTTAATTTAATTTAATTTGTACAATTATAACTTTAGTTTAATTTAATTTGTAAATTAAATTAAATTAAATTAAATTAACGGTTTTTTGATTTGTGATTTGATTGATATTTGAAATGACTGTGTTTCAGTGGAAATCGTTGAAAAATATATTTAAAAAATGAAATGGGTATAGACGGCATTCTTTTTTTGAAATTGGATATATACTGCTTCAAGTTTTTTAAAAAAGTGCATTCTCATATATTTCCACTAAAATTATTATAGGTTAATTTGTTGTTTATTTTGATAGATTGAAATATTGTGATATATCAAAGTCTTTTAAGTTAATTTAGTTTGATTCATATCTCATCGAAAATGTAAATTGTAGAAATCCTAGTAATAAAAATAAAAATATATATCATATCAATCATGAAAAATAAGCGTATCTTAAAGTATATTTTGTCAAATTACTTTTTAAATTATTATAAAATTGTTACCTGCAAATTCAAGTTGAGTGAGTGTATTTATAGATTCAACTTATAATGTAATGAATGAAGATAAAAAAGGATTACCTTGTAACGATAATTGGACGATGAACGCAAGTATGTGGTAGTCTATTCCTTAGTTCGACGTGAATATATTTGATCGTCGGTCAACTGCAAAATAGAGTTGGAGGGGGCCTCCGGGTGGACACTCCAACGCGAAAGTCAACCATGTATTGTGCTTAATGCTTATTGATAGTTTAATATTATGTACATGACCCTTGCATGATAAGGCTATTTGTTGTAAAATGTAGCATAAGAAAAGTATAAATCGTTACCAAATAGGAATATGATATACATAGGGTCAGACACGAGGCTTGTGTTGTGAATATTTAGTATAATTCGAAACAAATATACACGTAAGGAATCAACTTTATCCGAAAACAAGAGTCATCACATTTGGTAACTCTAGTTGATGACGTCACTCGTACGCGTAGTATTTGGCTTTTCATGAGCAGTTTTGTCGGTCCAGGTCTAACTGGTAGATCTGAATGACAATTTGTCTAGTGACTTGATGTTTTATGTCATGACATAATGATACACCTTAACATTCCATATATGCATTTGAATTAGTAAGCATAGTCAATATTATTCCATATCAATATATATTTGGGTCGATAGTTTAATTTGATGACTAGTGTAGCCATGTGCCCCTAATTAACTACGAAATTCTTTTAGTTATAAATACAGAAATTTAAATTTATTAGGGAGGTGTTTATTTTTCATGGATTAGATAAAATAGTATAGAATAATCAATTGTGTTTTTAGATAGATTGCATTTTTAAAATATTTCAAGGCTCTTTATAATTTATATCACTTTAGCTAGTTTTATTTAATTCCTATCACAATGAAAGGATATGATTGGAGAAATTATAGCAACGAGGATAAACATATTCAATCATGTATCTTATCAATTATGAAATGACTTTTGAAATTTTACTATTATTTTAGCTAATTTTGTTTGATTCATATCCCAATAAAATGATAGGATTGGTGAAATCATAACAGTGAGGATAAAAATATTTAACCATATATTTTATCAATCATAAAAAATAAACGCGCTTATCGTACTAATAACATACACCATTTTTGAAAAGTTTTTTACTCTAATTGTTGTGATTGATTTGAAGCTGCGTTCCAATCAATTTTGCAGAAATTTCATTTTTTTTCAGAGTCACGCGGATATGTTTTTTCACTTGAAAATGTAAAGTCTAATAGTAAAATGGTAATAATATTAGAGTTTGAGCATATAATTTATGATAAACATACATATAAACATACACAATCGATATGAGATGAAGCACAGTGAGTTCTTTTAAGTATAAATATACACAATTAACAATCAACCCACTAAGAGCATTTGAAGAAATAAAATGCAAAGAAGTACCTTGGAAATATTACTTTGGATAAGATCTTGAATAAAACGACACTTTTTTATGATGTAAAATGATGGGATATGGCCCAACCGACTGGGCCCACTAACAGGCCCAAACGAGCTGGGCCTAACGCTGGTAAGGGCCCACGCGGTCGAGCCCCAATCATTGCCCAAAACGCTAGCCCCGTAACCGCCACCTCCGCCAATGGAGAAGATGAACCAAGGTCGCGCCACCTCCACGTGGCGCGCAGAAGGCAGAGGTCCCTCGCCCGCCAATGGAGGGCACGCCAGAGGAAGAGTCACGCCACGACCAATGAAGAGGTCGGGCGCCTTCGTGACAGAGTCAAGTCAGATAAATAGAAGGAAACTGATGTTAGAGGGTTAGCAATTTCATCAATACAAAGGCTTGTAACCAATACTCTGCATTTAAAAGCTATAGTAAAAGTATTGAGGAATCATTCCTCCGTGGACGTAGATCTCATTAACGATCGAACCACGTAAAAAGCCTGGGTGTTCTTAATTGCATTATATAAATCTCGCACACTCACATAGCTAGATTCATCATTGGCGCCGTCTGTGGGAACCTTCGAACAAGAAAGCTTCATTCCCCTCTACGACTAAATGGCAAGAACACGCACAACCGCCGTCAACGCTGGCAACAACCGCGCGGAGGACGACCAGGTGGTCGCTCGGCGTCACGGAAAGGAGATCGCAGACGCCACGAGCGGTCACACTCCTGAGGGCCACATGGAAAATGTCTCCATACACCCCCAGGACCGCCTCCCCAACGTGGGGGAAGATGTCGACCTCAACGAGGACGAGCAAACAGCTCATTCGTCCCACGAGGTCCTCGGCCGAGCTGTGAGCGAGTTCCTCCACGCTAATCTTGGCCAATTCCAAAGCTTCCTCAACCAGAGGACCAACGAGGCGGGTCCCTCTAGGGCCCCCGGACTGAACACCACGGCCTCCCGAGGCCGCCCCCATCTTGCGAAATGCCCACCGGCGTGATAGCCGAGAGCGCGATCGCGCCCGACGCACGGAGCCGCCACCGCGCCGAGCCGCCGACCTCATTCGCGGAGCCGCCACCGCGGGCGAGCCGCCACCAACCGCCCGCCATTCGCGGCACCGCCTCCACTCGCCATGCCGACTGCAGAGTCGAGCGAAACAGAAGGGAAGAAAGGCGAGTCGAACTCCCTGAGGGACGATAGGCGCCGCTATCGATCCCCCACCCTCCGTAAAGAGACGGCAACGATCTCCCGGGTTCGACCGCACGGAGAATCATCTCCCTTTCTCCGTGGAGATTCTAGACACGCCCCCCCCCGCCGGTATCGGGCACCCAACATAGCGGCTCACGATGGCCTCGAGACCCTCCGACTTCCTTTTCGCCACACCACCAACATGGCGATCAAGGAATGGAAGATTACATGTGCAAAATCTTCCCGAGGTGTTGATCTCCAACGCACGGCGTTGGTTCACCTCGCCCGCCGTAACAAAGATACATCGCTTCCGTGACCTCATGGATCGCCTCATGGCGCTTATCGTAAGATGCCGCCCAGCAGCCCTTCCTCCGACCTACTCACAATCCGCCAAGGCGGACGAGACGATGTCGAACTTCGCCTCGAGGTTCATCAAAGAGTCGCTCAAAATTGACGACAAGAACGATCTCTACATCATCAACGCGCTCAAAACGGATCCGACCCGCGGCTGAACAAAGAAATCACTGGGAGAAACCAAAGACGGCGAGTAAGCTTTGGAACTGGTGGACAACTTCGCCGAGGAGACGAGTCGGATCGGAAGAAGCGGGAGATCTGGGACGAGCAGAAGTCCGAGAGAAAAAAGCCGGACGACCGAAGTCGAGGCGCAGACCGCAGGAGCGCCTTCGACAGGATCAAGAGAGGCCATCGGAGTCCGTGCTCTGACCTCGCCAAACCTCGAGGCGGCGCCTACTCAAATCAAGGGCGGAAATATTCGAGCTCCACGCCGAGCTCTTCCCGAAACCCGCCCCTATGAAAGGGGGATCCAAGAAGAGGTCCACAGACGAGTATTGCGACTATCACCAAGGGTATGGTCATGATACCGAGGACTGCAGAAACCTGGGCTCACAGATCGACGAGCTCGTTAAAGGTGGAGCCCTCAAAAAATACCTCGGACGAGCTGGTCCGAAGAACAGGAAGCGCAGAAGGAATGGAGGCGGCAACAACTGCGGGCCGACCCAGAATGACCCAACCCAAGACGACGAGGACGAAGGTCCCAACGCCATGGAGCAGTCTATGTTGTTACCGGATCGCCCGGGACGACGAGGTCGTCCTCGAAGAACGATGCCGGAGGCCGCCCTCAAGAGCCAAGAACAAGCGACTCGGATGGCGAGACATAACGTTCTCCAAGGAGGACCCGTGCCCAAGATCATGCCGCACTGTGACGCCATCACCATACAGTCTGCGCGGGCAACAAAACGCCCACCGGTCTATATCGACATTGAGCCTCCACAAGATCATCTTCCGTAGCCGCTCGATAAGCTTGAGGTCGGAGGCATTCAGTGCTTCCCGCGCCTCCCGCCCACGGAGCTTCACTCAAGAAGCCCCAGCCCGAGGGGTCATTACCCTTCCGGCCACCGTAGGCGGGCTCCTGTGCCGGTAACCAAGGCCATCCGATTCTTCCCGGTCCGGCCCTCTCCGCACAACATTATCCTCTGAGAGATTGGTCAGACGCCACCAAGGCCGCCTGCTCGGTCTACCACCATCATTAAGATTCCCACCCCGTGGAGTGCTCAAGATCCAAGGGGACCAAACGGTCAGAAAAGAATGCCTACGGCTCTCAACTCAAGATGCGGCCTCGCCTGTGCATAGCATTACCGAGCCCCTGAGGTCGACACCCGGGATGACCGACCGAGACCTCCAATTATACGACGACGATCCCTCGAGGTCATCCAGTCGGCACCTAGGGCCCGCGGACGTCCGGCGGCACGTCATACGACTTCGAAAGAATATAGGACGTGTTTGCTTGGTCCTCGCCGATATGACCGGGTGTCGCCCGAGGTCATAACTCACCGCCTCAACATCGACCCGCCACCAAGCCATCCGCGTAAGAAGAGGATATTCGCGGCATGAGCGCAGCCGGTCATTAGGGACGAGGTTACTCAACTTCGAAGGCCAAGATCTTGTTCGAGGTCAAATACCCGACCGGATGGCTAATCCGATCGTGGTCCGAAGTCCGGCGAGGGTGGCGCATGCGCCGATTATACCGACCTCAACAAGCATCGCCTAAAGATTGCTACCCTCCCCGATATAGACAAGAAGGTGGAGGCTTTGGTGGGCCACGAGATGTTCAGCTTCGATCTATACAAGGGTACCACCAAACTCGATGAGCCCAGAGGACGCACCAAAGACCGCATTCATCACCGACTTCGCGCTTTGCGTGCGAAAGATGCCCTTCTACTTAAGAACGCCGGCTACTTACCGTAGGATGGTGGATGCAACATTCAAAGACCACATCGGGAGATCGTCGAGGTCACGTCGACGACATAGTAGTCAAAAGTCGAAACGGAGAGCTGCGCCGACGACCCCAAGACCGCCCTCCAACTCCTCGTGTCGGCCAACCTCAAACTTAACCCCAAAATGCACGCTCATGGTGAAAACGGGAAATTCTTGGGTGTTGGGTTTCCCAAGAAGGCTTGAAGGCGAACCCCACCAAGGTAAAGACGGTGCTCGACATGCAAGTGCCAAAACCATTCGCAAGTCCACAAACTTACGGTGCCCGGCCGCCTCAAGAGGTTCCTCTCCGGCCGCCGAGAAGCAGCCCCTTCTTTAAAATCTTGAGGAGGCCCCTGACTGCAAGTGGCGGAAGAGCACCACCGCCTCACACACCGGGAAGAGTACCGCCGACCGCCCACCTCGACCGCCCAAAAGAGGCGAACCCTCTCCTTGACTTGGCAGCCCCTGACGAGGCAATCGCTATGTGATCGTGCGGACGAGGTCGGACGGCAGCTTCCTATCTACTTCATCACCGAGCACTCAAAGGACCGGAGACAAGGTACGCCTGCCTTGAAAAGGTGGCACTGCACCGTGAATGCTAAGCGACGGCTCACCATACTTTCAGTTCACTCCATCCAGTGCACCGACCGACCCACCCCGAGGCAAGTCTTGTCAAAACCGAGTCATCCGGACGAACAGCTGTGGGCCTCGAGCTTGGCGAGCACGATATCTCGCACTCCCTGCACCGCCATAAAAGGCAAGCTCGCCGATTTCTGGTAGAAGCCAAGTTTATCGAGCTCGGTCGACCGCTAAGATTAGCTCCTCCAACGCCCACCTCGGTCATCCCACCGCACGGAGGAACCGACCCTCATCCACCGGATGGTTGCCGCGATGTGCGTGGACTGAGCCTCGTGCAAACGGGCAATGAGCGGGCATTCTTCTCCTCGCCCGTGATATGCGAAGTCACCCACGCACCGGCTTACCTTCCCACCACCAACAACGAGGTGGAGTACGAGGCCCTAATCTCCGACTACCGCTAAGGAGTCTGGGGTGGATGAGATCCAAATCTTCGGCGATTCCTGTGTCGTCGTGAACCGTGTTAGGCAAATACGAGGCCAAGGAGGACCGAATGAGACAATACCGAGAAGGCAAAGGAGATGTTGACCTCGCTCGGTACTTCAAAGATCCACCGAATCCCCGAGGGAAAATACCGGCCGACGCCCCTCGCAAGCTAGCCGCATCAACAAGTCCACCAAAGGAGGAGATCCGTTCCGTAAGCATAGCGGAGCCCCACGTCGGCATCATCACCGAGATAGAGCCGAATCGATGTCTCCCAAGGCCTACCCGAACACGGCGACTACCTTCGGATCGGCTCGCCAAAAAGATGATGGCAAAATCCTGTAAGTATCTCATGCACGAGAGCGCTTCACCGAAGTCTTACCTTCAACCCTCCCGAGATGCCTCGCCGGAAGAAGCCGACTATGTGCTCAACGAATTCACCGAGGGTCTTGTGGAAGCCACATCGGTCGCGAGCACTTTCAAAGAAGACGCCGAGGTCGGATACCACCGCCCACCGCGCAAGATTCGCCGAGCTCGCCAAGAAGTGCCCAGTGCGATCCACTCCATCGCCAAAAGCCGCCTCGCATCGATTTGAGCGACCGCAGAGTCCGTGGCCTTTCATGCAGGGGATCGACATTGTCGCCCATTCGACCGAGCACCGTGTCGCCTTCGATATTTAGTCGTGGCCATAGACTACTTCACAAATGGGTCGAGGCCGAGCCACTTTCGAGCCTCACGAGCAAAAGGATTCAAACCTTGTGTGGAGAATATATAGTCGCGCCGCATACCGCACATCCCGGTCTCGACAACGGCACCCAATTCGTCGACAAAACTTCAAGGAGTGGTGCGAAGAGCTTCACATCGATCACGCTTCACCCTGGCCGCACACCCGCAAGCAAATGGTCGACCGAGGTGACGAACCGCACGATCGCATAAGGATTGAAGAAGAGGTCGGACCGAGCTAAAGGCGACCGGGCTGAAAATCTCCTCAAGTCCTCGGGTCCCACAGACCACACCTCTGACGGCGCACGGAGACCCCTTTAGCCCCGGGTCTACGGTACCGAGGCCATCATACCGGCCGAGATCGGCGCGCCAAGCCCTCGCACTCTCCACTTCAACCAGCCGAACGAGGAAGACCATGGCCAACCTCGACGCCTCGAGGAGAAGCACAGCTCGCTTCATAAATGAAGCCAAGCACAAGAGCCGTGTCGCGCTACTACAACAAGAGAGTAAAGGCCTCCACACCGGGTAGACGACCTCGCCTACTTGAATAATGAAGCAAGACGAGCCGAGCGCCTTAACAAGCTTGATCCGACATGGGAAGGACCTTACCGCTCACGAGGACCCGGCAAAGGGCCTATAAGTCGCCCGCCGTCCGGGCACTTATTCCCGAAACTCCGCACATAACTCATCTAAGGAGGTACTTTACATAGCTTTGATTTTAGATCGCGACATGTTAGCCCTCCTATTGTTTTGACCGATGTGCGATCTTTGTTTACTTGTTTAATAAAACGCTTGTTTTTCTAATGAGTATTTCACTGCTACGCTTACATCTATGTGAACATCCATTCGGATATACCACATCTAAAACCTTCACAGCGGACGCCTTACGAAGATGAAAATCCCACCAAGTAGGGTACGCACAGATTACCCATTAAGTTGGACGCTCACATGCAAAGCATACAGACACCCATTAAGTTGGACGCCTACATGCAAAGCATACAGACACCCATTAAGTTGATCGCCCACATGCACGCCGACATCCGCACCGATCTCGCCAACTCATACCCCTTTATTTGGGAAGATATGCACTCGGTACAAAGTCTAAATGCATTAACGACTACCAACAGAGTACCAAGCCATATACAAGACAACCGGCTTCAGAGCTCGCTTATACCCCTTTATTTGGGAAAATACACACTCTCATACAAGATAAATACATTTACGACCAAAACGAAGTCCTAAGCTATGTTTGTACCTCTCAAGGGAAAATATACACTTGAACGAGTCTAAATACATTTATATCTACATACAAGGTCCTATACTATGCACGACCTCATTCGGCTCCCGGCCCGCCTCGCCAAGACTCTGTCAAGCCGCACCAGCCTCTACGGTCTCCGTGTCGGCGGTGTATGCCGGGACGAACTCGGTGCCTTCAACCCACCGACGAGGCCGGACTCACCGCTGCCCGCCTCAAGAGCTCGGCGTGGCTCGTGCGGCCCTGACAGAGGCGCCGACCTGTGGTCGCCCACCCACCCCGACACTTCAAGCAAGCGCAGCGCCAAGATCGGCATTCCGGAGAGTGGCGATTCACCCGGCCGGAATGCGACCGCGCCCCTACCCGCCGATCTCCTCGCCGACCCGAGGTCCTCGGTCGCCGCCTACTCCCGTAAGACCGCCTCCCAATGATCCGCCTGCAGGGCCCATCAACCGCAAAGACTTCGGCATGATCGAGTAGCCGCCTCCGCGGGTTCCTTTGTGATCGGGTCACGGAGTCCGTCGCGCCTCGCCGCCAGCCGGCATGCGTCGCTTATGGACGATGTCATACATCTCCATGTATTTCACGACGAGTCGACGCAGCTTTGAACTTCGCTTTGGGCCCTCCTCCTCCCTCAAGACCATACCTCCGCCAAGAACTCGAACTCGGTCGTCGGCTTTGGATATGGTGGTCCCACCATCCGCGGATCGCCTTCATACTCGCATGCTCCTCCGACACCGAACTAGCCTCTCCAGCATCAATTCGAGCCGCCTCGACCGAATCAAGCGCCTTGAATAGCGTCGGCAGATAAGTCCACCTCCGGACTCGTCCCCGCGATCCTCGACTTGTGACCTCGCTCACCCACGAGGCGGCCACCTCCCGATCAGCCTCGCCAACTTCTTATTCAGCCTCGGATGAAGACGCCGAGCTCGCATCCATGGCAACCAAAACGGGGTCACCCGGCACCGACTCTCCAAAATCGCACCTCCTCCTCCTCGGCAGTGGCACCCTGACCCTTTCACCGCCAAGAATTCATGGTCGAGTCCCAAGTATCGAGACGCAGAATGCTATAAATAAAAAGACAACACAAGTCTCGTAAAAGTGATAAATATTTTTTATCAGACACGACAAATTTTATTACAGGGCTCGTGGTCCTATCGACCCGGCGGTTCAACCTATTACAATCGCCCACTAACCTCGGCCTCTCTCCGGACTCGCCCCCGCCTCCTCCCGCTTCTCCGGCTGCCTCGCCGCTGCCGCTGGTCGACCGAGCCGCCGAGCTCGGCTCCTCCTCCCTCCTCCTCCTCCTCGGCCGGCCCGCACTCGCCGAAGCCCTCGGCTCTAGATCTTCATCCACCGGCATCGGATACGGCCTCTGCCGTCGAGCGACGCCGAGAGGCTAAAGCCTCCACCACGGGAAGGCCGCATCGGCAAGCACCGGCATACTCCAAGTTCACCGCCTCCGATCGATCTCACCACCATGCTCGCCTTTGTCAAAATCGACATCGTGGCCGCCAACCCTCCAGTGGGTAGATATCACCGCGGCCTCATCACGGCGCGTGTCGGAGATAAAGCGGTAAGGACTCGACTCGATAAGTTTGTCGGCGAATGCCTTCAAGATGGGCCCTCGCTCCGCCAAAGAAAGCACTCGTCCGATCGCCGCCTCTTCTCCGCCTCGGCCACCTCCTCCGAGCGCACTCCACCTCGCGCGGCCTCCCACACAGACGGCCCTTCCCTCATTGCGGCCTCAAGCCGCCTGGCAACCTCCACCTCCTCCTCGCACCACCCGAGGACTCGCCGCCGCCTTCTCTCCACTCCTCGTGCGGATGCAACAACATCGCCATGCGGCGATTTCGCCGCGATCAAGGGCAGTCCCGCAAATCAAACGATTAGTAGCGCAAAAAAAAAAACATGACTAGACAAGGCGTAAGATCGCAGGAGATCGGTACTACAAGATCACGGCACGAGCCCCACCTCGTGCCCGAGCCGAGATCGGCCGGACCCTTCAGCAGATCGCCGACGTGTTCCACCACCACGGGCTGCGCGTGGGCCCACACCCCGCCTCTTTTAGAAGGCTCTCGCCGCCACCGCGCAGTCGAGACGAGGCCGATCGCTTCACCTCCTTTGTGTGCTTAAGCCGCACCGCATTACGTAAGAAAATCACGTTAGTCAAACAGAGGTCGAACCTATAAGAACGAGAAGAGAGGTGCCTCACCCACCTCGACCCCGTCCCCTGAGCTCGCGACTGCACACACTCACCCGGCATCATTAAGGTTGTCCTCGGTGAATTCTAGAGAAACTTCACCGAGCGTGTCGAGCTGTTCCTCTACCCACCGAGGGGCTTAAGCTTTATATCCGCCACCTTACCCATCCCCAACCAGATCTGATGCCCATCGCCCTCAAAAGAAAAAAACTTTTGCCACCCCGACACCGCGAGGTCGACTCACCCTAAACGGCCGCCGAGGCGAAGATAGTACAACCCTCCCGAGTACTGACGCTAAAGAATCGTGATCAAGAGCTCAAAGGAGAACTCCTCACCACATAATAACAAGCTAACCCCATCTCAACCACCGACCTAATGGAGTTCGGGGTGAATTGGCGACGGGATTCGAAATACCCCGGAGGCTCAAAAGACGGGCTAACGGAACCTAAGACCGCCCTAAAGCGCGCCTATATACATAGTTATGAATCCTCCTGAGGGCTAACGCCTATCGACGGGCGCGAACACACCACCAGCGCCGGCCGAATGTGACATTCCTCCTATTTTTATTACATCGTCAAAATCACAGACGATCCGACGTCCTCACCTTAACCCCATCCCACGCAGATGATATTGTCGAACCCTAGCGCTAATCTTCCTACACCTACCCGACAAGGTATAGCAGAATAATCCCTAACCTCGATTTCACTATCGGGAGGGAGGATGAGCGGTTCGAACGAAACTCCCGCTGAGATGATCATGGACCCTAAACAGGGGCGAGGGCGCATCGTAAACGTGTAGGAAGAAGACATACTTACTTTTTTACTCCGATCATGAATTCGTAAGACGATCGAAAGCTACCCAAATCGGAAATTCTCCGAGTATGAGAAGATGAACAGCTTTTAGTGAAGGAAATGAATAGCTTCCCGACCGCGCATTTAAAGCACAAACCGGCGCCCGAAGCTTTCCACGTGCCTACACGTGATTGGAAGTGGAGTACACGCGCATTACGCTTCGAGTGCACAACTACCGCCTCGCTCAGATGACGACGCCAGCTAAGATAGACCGCCGCCGACCCGAAATCATCATACGGACCCCTGCCTCCTCCCGATGGCGGCGACTCACCGCACCCGTCAAGATCGGAGTCGGACCCCAATCAACGGATCGCGCCTGCACGGAAAATTCCACCCAGATCGCACTGACGTAACCAACGCAGAGCGTTATCCGTGTCGGACTTGACTTTTTCTGCCACATCTTTCCCAAGCGACGCATAACAAACAACCCAACCTCGAATCGGCACGTAAGACCCTCACATCCAGAAACAACTTCACCTTCACCACACCTCACCTCTCGGCGAGCGTTGTCTTCACTCCACCTCGCCTCGCCGTGCCTCGACTATTCTGTGGCTATGATGGATATGGCCCAACCGACCGGGCCCACTAACAGCCCAAACGAGCCGGGCCTAACGCTGGTAAGCGGCCCACGCGGTCGAGCCCTAATCATTGTCCAAAACGCCAGCCCCCAACCGCCACCTCCGCCAATGGAGAAGATGAACCAGGTCGCGCCACCTCCACGTGGCGCAGAAGGCGAGAGGTCCCCGCCCGGCCAATGGAGGCACGCCAGAGGAAGAGTCACGCCACGACCAATGGAGAGGTCGGCGCGCCGTGACAGAGTCGTCGTATAAATAGAAGGAAAACCGATGTTAGAGGTTAGCAATTTCATCAATACAAAGGCCAGAACCAATACTCTGCATTTAAAAGCTATAGTAAAAGTATTGAGGAATCATTCCTCCGTGACGTAGATCTCATTAACGATCGAACCACGTAAAAGCTCCTGTGTTTTAATCAGATTACATAAATCTCAGACACTCACATACTAGATTCATCATAAAACCTTCATTATCAATTTATCTTGATCACTGTGTTTTTTCAACAATTCATGCACATTATTTTACTTATCAGAAAGAAAAATATTGACTCAACTACTTTGGTGATATATATATATAGTTAATTTTAAATATTATACATTTTCGAATAATATAATTTTTGAAAATTTTAAAATCTCATCTATGTTCTGATGATTTACAGCCTCGAAATACAATATTACGGTATGGACTCCCGAGTCCCACCCATCATGGATGGCACTTGAAGATTAGCACAAATTCATAGAAATAGGCCAAACACCACAATCACCGATCAATATAGTAGCGGTATTTTGAATCTTCAGGGAATAATATTTGCTGCAATACGCAACACAAGCCGCCAAAAATGCGCGCCGCCGAAGCCGCGAATTCGCCTCTTCCCAAACCTCCGCGCAAAGCAGTCCATTCGTTTTCCTGCTGGTATTCTATGGTTGTAAGGGTGATCCGAATCCTTATTCTAATTCAAGTTACTCTGATTTTTTTTATTTATTTTTTGGTGTATTTGATACGAGTAAAGCTGTTTGAAGTGAGTTTTCAATAGATTTGTCGCTCTTTCTTTTCGAGGATGCAATTGTTGAAACTTAAAAATACTGTAGCTAGAAAAGCCACACGGCGGATAGCTCCGCCTGTTCAGGCGCAGGTTGCAGAAAAAACCACAACGCCTAGTTCCAGAGATCAATTGTTTTTCTATTTGATTTGCCTATATCCAGATCCCAGTTCCCTTTTCTACTACAATTTGATTTTGCAATAATTAATCTGTACATCATATTGAATGGGGGTGAGGTGATAGGCACTAAGCCAAGGGCCCTAACTCCACCACAAAAGCTAGCTCAAGGGTGGAGGGTTGACCGCAACTTAAGAACCAACTCACAATTGCTAGTGGATCCGATATGGGATCGTATCAGGGGGAGTGTTTGTAAAACTAACAAAAATAGTAAGAAGATGTGCCAGCTTGTATGATGTTTGGCATTATTTTTAAGCATTCAGATCAACTGAAATTGAAGGCAGTCGGAGTTTGCAATAAGAGAACATGAACGAACATGAACTCGTCTAAGATGGCAATTATTATGGTAAGGCCAAAGCATCATTTATAGAAAACTCGTTCTGCATTACTTGAACTTCAGTCCACTTTCAAAGACTTGGCACATGAGCTCAAAGTGTTTTTCTCCGTAGTAAAGCCCATTCTTGTATCGATGCTGGGAAGGAAGCATCATGTTAGCTGGATTAGTAAGATATTCTAATTATACTCAAGTAAACCATCATTTCTGCTGTTTCCATTGAATTACTGGAGAAAGAAGTAGGAGATTATCTAATAAATAGATGAAAAAAAACAGCTGTTACCTTGTATTCTGCCCTCAGCAGTTGCTCATCTCCAAAAACAACATTATTTTTCTTGTCCCAGCAAAGACCTGGCTTGATCATCATATCTGAGAAGTCTTGGTATCTTTTTCTAAGTGTCCTGAACCTTGACCTGAGAAAACGGTCCGAATAAAGTGGACCAAACATTGAACGGAATTTCCCATAAATATACAGCTCACTTTCTTTTCGGAAAGTTGAACCAGGTGTATAACCTCCCTTTTCAATCTCCTCCACGATCATCTTTAGGAATTGAAACTCGCCTTGCCCTCTATATGCAGGTCTTGCATTGGCCATCTGTGACTCGTTAGGTAGTGACACATAATGGAAATAAGGAGTCAATATATGTTAGCATGACATAGCATCACATCAAGTTCAGAACGGATATGCATTCTTATAAACGCTACTCATGCTAAAATGCTTTGAGAGAGGTTAATGTAGAAACTGAAGATGCACATCATAATTTGGATATATCTTTTGATGCTTAAGAACTATTCATTTGAAAGAGTACATCTGTTTTTAAGAGTTTCATCCTAGTTTAAACTGCTCTGTTTGCTCATTATGTTCTGCTTTTCTGTGAGGAGCTATATTTCTTTCTTTCCATTGGTAAAAGGGTTTCTGAAGAGACTGTGATCTCAGTCCTATTGAATGAAATCCTTTGGCAGAGCCTAGTTATGGGCTATATCATTGTCTCTAATTCCAAGATGCCATTCTAAAGGTCTTTCCTGCACAATGTGAAAAATTCTGCCTGGTCTAAAACTGGGAAGGGCTATATAGATTGGCTCAAAAAATGTCAAAAAATAAAATTCTAGGTTCCAAACATATGGATAAAGATAAGCCTGGGCTCGATTACTAAATGAGACATTATCTTTGGAGATCAAGAGCTTCATATCCTCTGTTATAATTTCCTTATAATTTCAGGGCTGTTACTAAAATTCGTCTCCCCCCAATGGTGCTGTAAATGTCGATTTCTTTAACTAGTTTAGCAATGAAAGTATTTTACTACCTTTACTTATCTCCAAATTGGCTAATATTTCTCTACACATTTAAGGTTATTTGTGAAAACCAATTCTGTTGTTAATTGATAGACATGACTAAAATTTAAGTTGATCTAGATTTGTCTTAAGAATGCATATAGATAAACTCGGATGAAAAATTGTTAATGGAAACCTAATTAACAGGAACAAAATTCCAGCTCTAAATTTTAACGATCTCAACCTTAATTTCAAGAAATTAAAAATAAAAGGGTAAGTAGATATTTGTTACTAACCTTGTCAGGGGAATGCTTGCTCCTTCGCAAGTTGAACGATGGTAAACGGAATTGGCAGAGATATGAGGAAACACAACAGAGTGATCTACCACGTTTCCATGGTTCTCTTTCAGGTTCTGGCTTTTTCACTTTTTGGCATCATCCGAATCATTTACTCAACTTTTTGTAATTTCTGGCTGCAATCCTGCCGCAATAAAGTCGGCTGGTGGGATTTCATGAATTTCAGTTTTATTCATATTGTTTTTTAGTCTCCATTCCTACAAAATATGCTTATGTTTTAATTGGTCATATAAAATCCATCAGGTTAGTGAGAGTGAAGAATTAATTACTATTTAAAACTTGTACATGGTAATTGTGCCATAAATATCAATTCGATATTTTTGACAATAATATTAACTTGATGGTATTGATTTTCACAGCATTGAAGGAGTCCCAGTTTTTACTGGTCTAAATTAGTACTTACAGTGCAATAAATGCAGTACTAGCTAATTTTTTTGGCTACTTATAGGTTTGGAATCTGGATCTTCAGGGCAGATGAGGATAGATTATCATCTTACTTAAAATCAGAGCATGAATCCCATTCTTGTAAAAGGTGAAAGTCAAGAGTGCTGGAGAAAAATACGACAAGACTGTTATTTGATATTAGCCTGGAGAAAGCCAGTTACCAACTATTTTTCTATATTTTGATTCAATTAAGAAAACAAGATTGTAGATTCACTTTCTGGTTAAAGTGAAAAGATGAGAAATACTCGTAGGTATTTGATAGTTTGCGACCCCCATTACATCATAGTGTTATTATTCTTTGAATTAAAAAAAACAATCTAATTCTTAAATTTGCAGTTAAGAAACTTTCATACTTGACTTTCAGTGATCCAGAAACTGCAGTCTGGGTACAAGTTAGTTATTGGCTGCATTTATATTGAGCAAACCTAAGTCTTTAGGTTTAGGAAATGAGAAAACTGAGGGGTAAGTCTAGTTTAATCCTTACATTGTTATTGAGGATGAAGTGGGTTTAATTGTACTTGTTTCTAATACTCGACAATTTTAGGGGGGTGGCATTGCTGCTGAGCATCCCAAAAACTCAACTCTTTCAGAGGGTGTTGGAAGTACCAGGCATTTGAGCCAAGTGGTTGTTATGCTCTTAAGAAATTTGGATCTGTAATTTTACCGAATAATGTTGGCTCTCAACCCCAAGTTGGCCAATCAATCATAGTGTAATTCATATTTTATTGCTTAATTATTTATTTCTGTAGAATTACATCTTCTCCAAGCAATACTGATTCCTTACTTTTTTCTCTTTAAATTTTTTGCTTCCCGATTCATTGAACTTCCGCATCTCCTCCAGATATCTGAGTCTGGATATTTCATCCTAATTGCAGCAATATGCAGAGAGGAAATTTCATTCCTTGATTTCAAAATAGATCTGGAGCCATGTTTATCAATCGCACTGTATGGCTGCACAGGACCAAGACTGATGGCATCTATTTGAGCCGCTGAAGCAGACCTGGAGACAGAAAGCGACCCATCTTAAAACTGTAGCAGATACACCTAAGTATTAATTAATGCATGTCTGTCTGCCTACAGGTATGCAAAAACTTATATGCAGAATAATTTTGTGTACCTGAGCAGTTTTTATATACATTAAAATGATTTTGCCTTAACATTAGTTCACCTATATTTAATTACTATTTTTAGAATGGGGGCAATCGAACTTCTCCCCTGAGTTTGGTACCACTACCAAATTTATCACCACATTTTTCTTTCCCTTACCATGTAATGAAGCTTAGCCTGGAAAAGCAGTCATTTTTTAACAAGCGTTGTAAAGATGAAACAATAATTTCTCGAAAAAGGGACCATACAACTTTGGACAGATTAGCTCATAGAACATGGTAAGCACAGCGAGAAAAACTAAAGGCTTTTGATTACTTTAATAATTGTCATTTGTTTTCGTGCATCATTATTTATTGGTTATCTGAATCATATTCCCTTTAATTCTCTATTTTTGAGCATTTATCTTTCGAGGGTGTCTAGCTGAGCTTCTATAATTTTTTAACAGGATTATAAAATGTTGGAGAGTTGTGAAATTGCCTTCTGGTGAAAGACTCAAAACTTCAGCTATGAAAAGGACTACACCGCAAAGCGCCGCCTCTTCATTCTCTTCTTCCTAGAGAGACGAGTTAAGAAAAGAAAATTGCAAGATGTAAATTATTTTCCTTTTAGAACTAACTTACATAAATTTAATTTGCATGAATTTTATATTCTTAAATGAAAAGTAGATGTTTTGAAGTTCCTTACTAAAGTGGAATTTGAAATTCCAGTCTAAGCTCTTCCACTTTCTCCTAGGATTTTATTAGACAAGAAATGTCCAAAATAATGACAAAATCGAGAATTGAATAACGTGGATAAACAATTGCATCACGAGCAAACTTTCAACTCATCCTGCATTGCGTTCGTGGGAGAATTCAAGCAAACAAAGTCAGAAATTCATATGAAAACTAGTTTGGTTGTGCGGAGGTGGCCGTGCAGTAGAGGCGGCGGAGGTGTGTAATTACGGCAGTGGTCCGACCGAATTAAATGATCTAATGCGAGGGGGGTTAGATAAGAAAGGGTTTTATTTCATTTTGGAAGTTTTGAACGCTCAATAAGACTCTTGGGTGACCATATCCATATGAGATCCATCAAATAATACATAACCACTTTTGGATTTTTTCCTTTATTCCATATTAATTATTTTTCTTACATTAATATTGACATAATTATCGCTCATAACCAATATGTTTATTAAAACTAAAATTCTTCGAATTGTGGGATACAAATTGGAATTCAAAATCTCTCCATACAAATTGGAATTCTTCGTCTTAGTGAGTGGCATTCACAATCAAACATTCATCTCTCTCTCTTATGATTGGGTGAAGCTTGATTTATTAAGAGCATCTCCAACAATCATTTAGAATTACGTGAAAGCTATTTTTGAATAACTTGTTTCAAATCTGTTTGCTCTTAATCTATTGAACTAAGTTCATGGGAACAATTGTGGAGTAACTTATCTTCTCAACGGTGTAGCCTACACTACTCTAAACTCATGGTCTCCTTTGCGGGCCACGTGCATACCACCTTAATTAATTAATTAGTTATTTAGTTGATTAACTATTATTAAAATAATTTTAATTAAAAATTAATTAATTTAATAAACCTTAATTGTAAACTAATAAATCATAATTATGAATTAATAAATAATATTTTTAATTAATAAACCCTAATCGTGAATTAATAAATCTTAATTATGAATTAATAAACCCTAATTTTAAATAATAAATCATAATTATGAATTAATAAACTTTAATTGTGAATTAATAGAAATTAATTATGATGTGAAAATCATAATTATGTATTAATAAATTTGAATTATAAATTTATAAAATTTTAATTATTTTTATTTATTATAATTAATATATACTTGGATGAAGTTTATGACCATTTAGCGGGTACTGTTCCACGGTCAGTCCACTTTTGTATGCAATTTTCTTTTCGTTTCACTTTGTTTTATCTTGTGCAGTTTTTATTTATCTTCCTTTGACGTTCTCCTATTATTTAATTGTTTCACGGAAGTTCCACTTTTTCTTCTTTTGTTTTTTTTTTCAAAAAAATTGTTGTTTAGTCTGTTTTTATTTTGAATAACTAGTATTATTATTTATCTTTTTCTTTTTAACATTCTATTATTATTTATCTTGATTCATTTGTTAAACTAGTTTCAAAGTTAACTTTTCACTATTACAATACTAGTTTTAAATTTAGCCCTTTTATAAAATATTTTGTTTTGAAATTATATATATTAAAATGTATTTATTTATACTCAAGTACGATTAACTATAAATATAAATATATATTATATATAATAACTAGATTAAAGATTAATTTATTATTGAAAAGTATAAAAATGAGATATTCCATTATAAAATAAAATATATTATGTTAATTGGAGATGAATATGAGATAATTTTACATTTAACTTTAAAATTGTATGAAGTTCATTCTACAATAAAATGAACGGTTGAAAATGATCCATAAGTAGAATGATGAATAATAGATTTTTTTTCTGGAGGCATAATAATAAAATTATTATAATAACACAATGATGAAATACAAATTTTGGTGGATGTATAGTATGAACCACCTTCTTTTTTCTTCACTTTTCTTTTTTAGTTCATGAGAAACCATACTTGATATCTTCTGTGTGCACTTCCACGTTCCTGTGAACCACTTCTCTACGTGATATTATACGCCGTCGCACTCTGGTGTTTTACAGCTTGACCTTTCCCCCCCTCTTTCAGCGAATCAGATTCCACCATTTCCATTCTTCTACACACACACACACACTCACCCCCCCTCCTCCTCCTCCTCATTTTCACCCAAATCTCTGTCTTGTGATTTATGCATACGATTTGATTGTTCCGATCAATACCATCTCTGTGGAAAAAATATTATTGTTCGCGTTTTATGGCTGCGGATTTTTCAGGTAACCGCCCGTTTTTCTGAATTACACTTACCGGCTATTTTGAGTGTTCTTTGTTATTCTTTGCATATCTATTATATATTTTGTTCAATATGTCATTTCAGGTGTTTGATTTGAACAAACTTTGTTAAGTTTATGAAATTTGTTGCCTCTCTACACATATTCAAGAGGTGGAAGACGTTTGATAGTGTTGGAATCGGCAAAAAAACTGAATGTTTGCCGAACTAACAGATTCTGGGTTTGTTGTTTGGACTTTTTTGAGTACTTATAGATAGTACTATCAAATTAGTATTCAACGTGTTTAGATTTGGCATCTTCTTTCTAGATTTGATCGGCTGTGAGGATTAGGATTTGTGGCTGTGAAACCGGATACTGTGTTTGGAGTGTCTGAATAACCATTTTCTGGAATTGGACTATTCACATTTCCAACTTTGAAAGTTTTGTGATTTGATTGAATTTGGTGAACTGTACTGGCCCTCCATTTTGCAGTTATTTGATTGATTGGATATGGAGACTCTTCCAGTTGAGGTTGTTGGGAACATTATATCGCGACTTGGAGCTGCTCGTGATGTTGTGATTGCATCGGCAACTTGCCGGAAATGGCATGAGGCTTGGAGGAATCATCTCCACACTCTTACATTTAATTCCAACGATTGGCCTTTGTATCATGAATTTTCCACCAGTAGACTCGAAATAATCATTACTCAGACTATACTCCAGACCAAAGGACTGCAGTGCCTTTCAATAATAATGGACGATGTAGATGAGTTCTCTGCTGCCTCAGTTATCGCTTGGCTCATGTACACTCGAGAAACCTTGCGTCAACTACATTATAATGTGAGAACACAACCTAGCATCAACATGCTTGAGAAGTGTGGTCGACAGAAGCTTGAAGTATTGGCTTTGGCTCACAATACAATTACTGGAGTTGAACCTAGTTATCAGAAATTCCCCTGCTTGAAATCTCTTTCCTTGAGTTATGTCAGCATATCAGCCTTGGATCTGAGTCTTCTGCTTAATGCCTGTCCAAAAATTGAATACTTGATCTTAATTAGTCTAGATATTGTCATGTCGGATCCCCAGGCAACGATGGATTTGAGTAGCCACTCATTAAAGGATGTTTATGTGGAGGCAATCAGTTTGGATAAGTTTATACTGGAGGCTGATAGCTTAGAAAAGTTGCACTTGAAAGATTGTACACTTGAAGTTTTTGAGCTTGTTGGTAAGGGGATGTTGAGATTCCTAAAGATTGATGATGTCAGTGTCATCCATCTTGATATTGGTGAGAGTGCCGAAAATCTGGAGATTGTTGATGTGAGCAATTTCACGATCATGTGGCAGAAGTTCCTCCATATGATCTCAAGATCTTCCAAGTTGAGAAAGCTTAGGTTATGGGGTGTTGTATTTGATGATGAGGAAGAGTTTGTGGATGTAGAGACCATCTCTTCATGCTTTCCTTTACTGAGTCATCTGTCTCTAAATTATGATCTAAAAGAGGCAGCTCTTCAGTATGGCTTACAAGGTTCTTTTGTTTTGGACAATGTGATTGTCTTGGAACTTGGGTGGACAGTAATTAGTGACCTGTTTTTAATGTGGGTTTCAGGACTTCTTGAAAGATGCCATCATCTTAAGAAGTTGGTTATTCATGGTGTCGTGTCTGAGACCAAGACTCACGAAGAATGCCACACATTGGCCAACTTTACTTCAGCTATTGTGAGACTCATGAGGAAGTACCTGCATGTGGAGGTTCAATTTGAATACGAATAGAGATATTTTACTGTAACCGAGCATATCTGTTATGGGCTACAGAAGCAGGCAGAGATCCTCATTGCAGATTCTTCATTTACTCTGAACTGGTCTTCCCCAGATAATTGTTTGACTGAGAACAGTTGTATTTTATTGATATTTTTCTGGATTCTGGACAAGATCAGGTTATGTTTGCTTTTACTTATGTTTGTTCTGTTTCATTATAATTTTTAAAGGAAGAGAGACTTGTTTCTGCAATCATGAAGAAGTTTCTCATACTTTGCTTGTTTGCTTATTTCTGAAGTTTGTTGAATATATGTATATGTATGTATGCATGTATGCAGGGGAGTTAAGGAAAGGGGAGCAAGGGACCAGCTTGGATTGAGAAAATGAAAAAATAACTAATTTGTAGTGGTATCAGAGATGCGACTCATTTAATCATTCAAAGTTCTCTTCATTCCGTTTCAATTATGCACGACTTGAGCCCTTTTTCTTTGTGATGGTCTTTACTCAATGATACATGCTGCATTTATATATGGAATCATTTTATATGCACCATCCAAATGACCATAACGAGGCAAATTTTTTCATCTTTACAGTTAGAGTAAGAAGGGTCTTGCCACTGTGTGAATAGCAACGCAGATATGCAGGTCCAACTTTCACATTCATATCTTCAATATAAAAGCATGATATTAAGAGAGATTTGGTGACATTTCGAGAGGTTAAATAAGTATCTCTTGCAACTCAATGAGCCTTTTGTGAAACTTCTATGCTAAAAATGCTGGTGCTTTATGCTGAGAAAATAATAACTGTATAGATGAGAAAAGAATCTGAATTAGGTGGAGATTAAGATTTCTTTTCGAACATACAATATCACATTCTGTATGCAGATATTTTCATCTACTAAATCTATCTCACCATCTTCATTGTATTGTGATATTTGGTTTACTGTCAGATTTCAGTTGTCGCCAGAATTTATAACAGATTGGTAATTTGAGAAATGTTGCAATGCTGACATAATATGATATATTCCCATATAATCTACTTAATCTTATGTAGTGTAAAGTATCAGAGCCTATCATTTCCTGAATGATATTTATATCATGAAATGAGATTATGAATATTAGTGCTTTTCCATGGAGAGAAGTACTGAACTAATATAAATTTGATCCGGCAAGAAAGATGAGCTTATTCATTGCAAACACTCATTTGTGTAGGGAATCGTATGTTTGTTAGCTAATTTCAGCTTATTTGGGTTTGTTTTGTAGAACTTATTACTTGCTTGTTCTTTGCGTGACTTTGCATAAAAATGAGAACAAAGTGAAGGATATACATGACAGGATGATGTTCATTTCAATACGAGTTCGTACGCGTAAACAGATCGAAAATTGAACTCTAGATGAAGGAGAACGGGTTCGAACAAAACCTTCATACATGTAGTTTAGGGGGCGTGGTCACACACGTGGCCGTGTGCCGTGACTGAGCCGGTTGCTGAAAAATGCCTCAAGTAGGACTGTAGGAGAGCACACGCGGTCACCGGATGCAGCCGCATGCCACTGTTTAGGGACGTCAAGATTGCCCAAAAATACATTTTGAACCTAACCCTTGGAAACTCAATTCTTATCAACTTGAGACCTCTAAATCCTAATCCACATCTATAATTACCCCATCAAAGCTCTTCGAAAGAGAGTCTCATCACATATTTTACAGCTTTTGTACTTTTGTGGAGCTTTTGGATAAGAGAAGAGATAAGAGAAATTCAAGGGTCTGAAGATAGGCGAGGTTTTTACGAGTCTTCCAACGGTTTTAGTTTATGATTTTGTTTTCCTTTGATTTTTGTTTACTTGTTAATATGTCCATGTGTGACTAATTTTTCTCTTATCATAGAGTTAGGGAATAGACGGATGATGGATTTTGAACACAACTTTGATTAATTAACCTAGATCGTTTCTTCCTTTTCATATTCTTGATTTTAATGTTTGCATGATTAATTGGCTACTAATTTTATATGAACAATTGTGTTAGTTGGAGATTGAGAGATGATAACTTATGCTTGAATTAGAATATGAACATGTTTTTCAATATTAGGCGAGATGTCTTGAGCTATATGAGAAATTATAATCTTATCGATTTGTTTGGAGTTGCATGTTTGGTAATAATTAGGATACAGTAGTCTTGCATGTAATCCACGGTTTATTCACTATAAGTGTAGGTTTAAACTATTTTTGCGATTGTCTTAGGAGAATTGAGTCCGAGAATGATTCACTGATATGAACTTGTTTGATTGTTGGATTCAGTTGAAACCGAAGCTATAATATTCTCTAGTCAGTTTGAATTTCCATTGTCTCTACTCTGTTCTTTAATTTTATTTGCATGCTTTAGATAATTAAACCAATTTGAATTCTGAAATCTAAATAGAGGAGTACAATTAGGACTAGTAATTAGTCATAGTGTTTCAGTCCATGTGTCCAATATAACCTTGCTTACTACTGTGGAATATGACTTTGCTTAATCTAGATATGATGTAAGTCTTACAAAGCATTTTTCATGTGAGAAGTATGAGATAATAGAATGCTGAAAGTTTTGTTTAAGGGGGTTCGAGGGACTTATCTGTAGTGGGGTTTACTGCAGATAAATGCCAGATGAAGGAGAGCGGGCATCTTTTGGATGTTCTCTGGTCTTCAAAAATGGGGTAAAATTTTTCAAGTTGTGTATAATATATTCATTTCAATTCTGCTTCTAGAAATTGTGTTTTATCCATGTTTCAGTACTGTACATGTAATGTATGAAAAACAATGGAATATGAGATATATCATTATTTCTGGCTAGCTATCTAGTTTGAGTTAAAAATGCTGAAAATGAATCAAAGTGTGTTGATTTGGTTATTGGCTAGAAGAAAAATGAAGCAAATCGATAAATAGTGGGATGAGAAAGGACCAATTCAGCTATCCTTCTTGAAAATACTTAACAATAAAAACGTGGCTGGATGGTCAACCAAAAAGAAAATATGGAGATGCTCTAGTTTAAGGTTTATAAAGAACCCTTCTTTCCCATCTACTATTTGTTTACCAACATTCATTACTTGCAGAGAGCATCAAGTACTGTTTCTTGGAGTATATCGAGCTGGCGGGGGCTCTCTACGTGGTCGGGAAGCGTCGAGAATGGTTATATGGATGTTGAAGGAGAAGAGGAAGAAATGGAGGATGGGATACAGTGAATGTTTTCCCAAGTTTCTGATCCCATATGATGAAATATTAGTTCATATGGAGGAGAGGGATCTCATTTGTTACAGCCTCGAGAATGAAAAATCAACAAGCCATGCCTCTACTACCATAGTCTAGTTCCCATGTAATAAACTGCTTCTTCAAAATTCTTTCTTTTTCACATGAATCAACTTTTGCATCTCTGTATACATTTTTTCCATTGAAAATTTCAGATACAGGAAAAGTCCTATTTTGATTGTCTGTTCCGAGATGAGTTGAATTCTACCTACACGTATTATTGTTTTAATTAACTATGACTTGTTCTTCCTTAATACCTCATATTCTTCCATAAATTTTTCCAAATAGAAAGATTCGAAAACAGTGAACTAAACGATCCTTTTTCATACCTTGTTAAAACACTGAAACAATAATTGTTAGGCTATTACTGTGTTTTACTTGAACAGGCACTCGTGTTTCATGCTCAGTAAATTCCATCCATATAATATAGCGTTGGACTAATACTAGACTGAATCGATATAAAGTTAGATAAATTCAAATGACAGTTAAATTACAGCTAAATTCATGACCTCATGATCACGGACTAATGGTAGGAATAATCATATATTGCAATTAGTACAGAGATATTTGAATTCGATCATATATTGCTATCAGTACAGAGATATTTGAATTTAATGTTCTTTTTTTTAAAGAATAAAAAATAATGATAGATACGGATCATGTGGTTCTTCTGAGAAATAGACAACCTTTAATATCACAATTTTTCGGAAACACCTAATAATTTGAAATGGGTAGTGTCTGTCACTGCACTCTCACTGTATCTGTATGGATGTAATTTTGCAATGATTTTTGTCAAAGAAAAGGGTGGAAATCATCAATGAGAATTTCCTTTTGCATCTCTTGATATTGAAAAAGACATGCCACCTTTTTTGTCAGCATCTTGAAGCTTTGGCGGGTTATTCATTCCAGCTTCATCGCCATTGGAAATTTCTTTTCTTTATCTTTTATTGGTTTATTTGTTAATTATTATCATTACTTCCTTTTGTTCGTATATTTTGGGTTTCGAGATTTCTATATTCATCAGAACGATCATCAACAATTTTTTAATAGATAATCAACAGTCTAATTAGAAATAAATAAATATATTTTCAAGGAAAAAGAAAAATAAAACACGTACATCTCCGACGGTCTACTATTTATAAACAGATTCCTCCTGAAATAACATATAATCACCAGCGAGATCTAGATTCTGCACTAAGCATATGTAAAATTATTTATTTGAATTAATGCAAACTAAAACATACAATTCATTAAAAAACATTTATTACATAATAATATATTCTAATTCTGTGTAATATAATTTATGTTCTCCATCTTTTCAAAATCCTAGCCCAACCCACTTATCCAAGCCCAACAAGTATGAGCCGAATCGTCTCCAAAATTATTATGCCAAGAAAATATGTAAATCTTCGTATAATCCAATTTTTTTACCCTTTGTTTACTATTAGTCAAAACGATGAAGAAAAATGCTTTAATATTCAATTATAACTTTGAAATGCAGTCTACAGTGTAGTGATAATACTTTAAAAACTCAACGTGAATTCAAAATTTCGTTTGAAATGTGTATCGAACTCAGCCATCCAAACTTATGGACATATAGTCCATAGACAATTTGATTCTTGAATTGGATCCTGGGCCCACTAAATTACAGCTAAACACTTAGCTGCACTAATATTTACGTCAAATTGATGAATTGGCACTATTTACCTTAAAGAAGGAAAATAAAGACAATACTCGAAATCAAATCATCCACTGTCACCAAATAAAGTCAAAATAATAATAAGTAATCTCCTGCTTTCTGCCAATCACTCCATTCCATGAGTGTGCACAACACTAACCTAAAACCTCATCAATCTCGCAAACCCCACCACTATTTTTCCTTCCTTTTTTTCATTTTTCAGAAGAATAGGTTTCTGTTGGTCCCTATGGATATAATACATCAAATGACTGCGATACGTCTTCAATTTATGATTCTAGTTTTATTTTACTTTATTAGTTTTCTTCTTTTAGCAATTTAAATATACTCCTCTTTCTTCACCTTTCCAATATCTTACTTGTCTCGATATTTAAATTCAAAGTCATAATCAATAACATTGTTGTAATTTTACCTTATAACGAATGAAGTTTGACTTTTATGATCGATCCAAGCGCATGACTGATGGCATAGTTGTAAGTACATTTTATTAGGAATGAATCTTACTTTTGTATTTGAATACAAACTCATAATTAATGGCATAATTGTCATTTTAGTATTTAAAGATATATCAAGAGTTGTAGCATGCAGATAAAACCTTAAATTTGAAGAAAACAGCCACAAAGCTTTCCCACCAGAAATGCCTCTATATAAACCATCAATACCTCCATTTCCAACTACAAAAACTCCCAACAAACACAAAATGCATCCAAAACTAGCTTTCTTGTTGCTGTCTCTCTCTCTCTTCACTCTTCAAGCAACAGCTTCGGACCCAGACCCGCTCCAAGACTTCTGCATTCCATCACCAAACAGCACCTGCAAAAATCCGAAGCTGGCGACGCCGGACGACTTCGTCTTTTCCGGCATCAGATCAGCCGGAAATTTCTCCGACACAGGGCTATCATCCTCGCCGGTGAACCACGCCATATTTCCCGGACTAAACACGCTCGGCATGTCGGCGGTGCGCGCGGATCTGAAGCCTGGCGGGATCAACCCGCCTCATTTCCACCCTAGGGCGACGGAGATGGTGTACGTGCTGCAGGGGAAGGTGTACGCCGGGTTCGTGGACTCCACGAACCGCGTGTTCGCGAAGGTGATTGAGCGGGGGACGTGATGGTGTTCCCGAGAGGACTGGTGCATTTCCAGATGAACGTCGGAGATTCTCCGGCGACCGTTTTCGGATGCTTCAACAGCCAGAATCCGGGGACGCAGAAGATCCCCAACGTCCTGTTTGGTTCCGGAATCAGCGATGAGCTTTTGGAGAAGGCGTTTGGATTGAGCATTAAGCAGATTGTGAAGATGAGGAGAAGATTTTTGCCTAAAAATCACTACTAGGAATTAGGACGCATCGAATTTCATGTTTTCCATTCATCTATTGTTTTATCTGAAACCCTAAAAATGCAATTATTCTCCATTCGGTGTAGAATCGTCGTCTAATTTACACACAACACGCACTGAGTTGTGCCGTAAAAAGAAAATTTTGGAGTTCTATGGAAAAGGACGACCACCACACGATAACTGAGGGGTTGCTTGCTCTTACTTCTGTTTATTTACTTTTTTTTTCTCTTATTCCGTAATTCTAAATTTTCAGTTTACGTTCATTCTATTTTATTTTCACTAGGAATTCTCATTTTCAATTTATACGAATATTTGTTTTATCCCACACCATCTGTTACAATTGTCTCATATATACAATCATTGTCAATTTCTATATGATTTTTGAAGTTTACATTAAAAAATATTATAGTATTTAATCATTAGGAACCCACTACTTGAATATTCCATGTAAATTGGTTATTTATATCAACGCGTGCATGATGATATGTAGTGCATAAATATTGTTACATAAATGAGCTTTTCGCCGAAGGTTGTATATTCACTCTAATTAAATTTTAATTATAAGTAATAAGTTTTAATTAAAACTATAAATAGAATTTCTAATTAACTATTAGTTGATAATTAATTAATACTAGAATAATACTGAATTATTAAGAGACACTTTAATACATCCTCTCTCTTTCTCTATATATTGATTCAAGGCGGGGAGAATTTACAATACATCCATCATATTTAAAATCTGATTGTAATTAACAAAATCTAGATGAAGATTGATAAATTCAATTAGGATAGATACACCACATCTGACATCCCACACAAATTTTTACTATTAATAATTAATTAATACCTGCTGAGGTCCGCACTTATATTGCATATCCTGCACACAGAACACGCTGACACTGCAATCGGCATCCCTTCAAAATCTAATCCTTGAATTCAATAATTCAACACAAATATCATCCTTTATTTAAACACAATATATCGTCTTATCAAGACAGAATACAACACAACATACAACTCAGACAGCAACAGAAACACCCAATAATGAATAAAGTTGAGATACACAAACGTGGCATCGATCAGAAACCTTTGTTTTTAACCTATAAGTGCTTGTACGATGGCGTCTGCCATTCCATCAGCGTACGGAAACATATGCCCTGTACCTGATAACTCGTGGTAATGAATCCACGGCAGCTTACTGGCAATGTAACGCTGCAGGGTAACAGGAACGAGATTGTCATCATCCCCCTGCCATAAGTGAACCGACTCTCCACTTTCTGAAAATGGATTTTGCAGATCCATTGGATCGAAGTCCCAGCTCCCAAAACCAATCATCAGATCACGATGAACAGACTCAAACTCGCCTTGTTGTCTTGGTCTTGCCTGGATCGTGTCAGGGAAGCATAAACGTAAGATGTTAATCTTTTTACTTCAAAAAGGGTGATATGTTAAGAGACTGCACCAAGTTTAATGACCAAAAACATTAATGACTAAGCATAAACAACCGTAATATCTTGCCGTACCAACAATGTGGGATAACGAGAGAAGACGCATATTGCATAACCAAATAGTTATAAGGCCAAAAATGAGGTGCTATATCTATAAGAAGGATATGTAATTTGAGTAATATTTATTTCACTTGACATTTGAAGAGAATGCTGCATTACTATTAAATCTGACACTGCGCAATAAAAGCAATTCAAACATGAGGTACTCAAGAAAATTTCAAGATTCCCATTTTTTCTGGAATTAAATGTGCCTCCTTTCTTATCTATATGCTTTATGAAAAGGGCCTCTAAATTACCACCACACATTTTAATCAGATTATCCAACTACCACTACTGATGGATATAGCTGCAAGGCCATTTACCAGTGTGACTGCCAACAAAGTGAATTCTGAGACGATTACAATCACAAATATGAGAAGAGGTATCAATTCACATGGAATAGTATTTTGTTATATTTGTATACTGAAAACAGATTGGTTGAACTTGTATACAATGTTTCTAGTTACTATTATTCTGATCTCCTATCATATCTGAATTGTTTATTTGATTGCAAATATTGTCCTTTTATCTCATACAAAAATTAGATCATACAGTATGTAGAAGATCACAGAAATCTTTATGGTTGATTAAGCTGGTTGAGATATAAAAGGATCACAGTCGAGACAACTTGAGGACGAGTTGTTGGTATAGGTTGCAGTATAGATAAGAAGTAACTTGACATGATTGCTTGTCTATGTTGGTACGTCTTGACGTATTGATGGATCAAGAGATGAGTTCTTCTATTTGACCGTCGTGAAGAACTTAGATCTCGGTGACTTTACATCGATCTAAATCTCGATATGATTTCAGGTGAGTATGAATTACTGATCATCACTTTGACTTGTTATGAGTAAGGGTTACATGAGATAACCCAATATTCTCCGCATCTTAGGTGGTGATGACGCTTGTATGTTATGTTGTTACCTATATCGAGTCACCGTATCCGTTTAGGATGATGACGTTTCCTTAAGGAATACAAAAAGTTTATTGTACTAAACCATGTAGGCTGAGTTAACTTAATTACAATAATAAGATTGAGTGGTACTACTTAAAGAATTAAAGATATTAATTATTTTAAGCAGTCAGAATGCCATAAATAATTAATGGACGTGCACTATCTTAAATACGCGGATTCGTAAGTCCTTTACAAAACCGACTCAATTTCAGTAATAAAAGGGTAAATCAACATTGTTCTCTAGTGGAATGAATAAATATTTATGAATTAATTTATATTCGAACTGAACATAAGATAATTAATTCATTTGAGGCTCATCTTTATTCCTTATATTTGATTCCTAGACTGACCCATCAAGATCTATTGCCAAGGTAATTTTCGGCCACCCCTATGGGATTCTATTCTGATCATTGTATTATTTATTAAATACATTTCTTAGTCTAGATAGATATTATCTGATATTATTAGATATCAGAAAATAATTACTCTAGAAATGAATTATCTTCAAGGAAAAAAATAATTATTGTATTTATTAGATGTGTCAAAATCATATGACAATAGGATTCAAAGGAGAACACTATAAATATAAGGTGAGAGAAAATCAAATCATTCATTCATCATAGTGATTTTCGAAAATCACAGTTATATCATAGGGGGCAAAAATTTTGTGATATTCAGGCCTTCGGGGCACAGTTTAGAAGATCAAAATTGGAGTCAATCATTGATCAGATTTATCATATTTGCCAGAAATTCGTAGGAAAACACGATAAAATCCCTATGTGTTGCAATTAATTATACAGGAACATGTTAGGAATATAATCAATGTATGATGAATTAAACATCCAAGTTAGATCCTCAAGAGCACGAGTAAATTAAGATTTTCCATCATATTTGTTAAATGTACCAAGGTCCACTGAACCACTTAGTACTTTAATAACTCAATTTTCTTATCAGTATTTAGTTTAATCCTAGGACAGTGATCAGCGTCCCAAAAGGAGGGGAGTTTAGGGGAGGGGAAAAACTCGATAGAAACATCAATTACCAATACTCATTTTGGATCAGCTTAGCTATATGAGAACAAATGTCACTCTTCATAAGATGGATTATTTGCAGTAATGAAGGGTTGATATCTCTGTCTTGAGCTTAGATTGGGAGCGAATGATTTCTTTGTTAAATTTTTTCTGTTGATATAATTTCATTAATTCAGTCAGCCATAGTGGAAAAACTTGATAGGCTTCAGTGTAATTATCAACCATGAATGATACAATCTACAAAATTGCGTTTTCTTCAGAAGAATGCATGCATTCAGATTTTTATCTTCTTTTTCTGTCATGACTACTGTTTACTTTCAGAGATATGACTTAAGTATTATAGAATTGTTTAAGAGACTTTAAACACAAAAGGACATAACGAGCACAGATCTAGTTTTGCAAAGGAAAAATAAATAAAATAAAAATGTAGATGAATTAGCCGTACTTTGTTTACTAACCAAACAATTCATGTAAGTTTTGCTATTAAAAGAAAGTAAACTTGTTACCTGATACTCCTTGGTCAAAGAAATAATCTTTGGAATTAGTTCTTTATCTGGATCAGAGAAAATTTTCGGGTGGTGAGCAATAACGCTAGAACCAGGGAATAATTTTCGAGTGTTCCACCAGTAGGTAAGCCATGGCATGTAGTGAGCTACACGAAGAGTCCACTGGTCTTGTATGAGCTGCTTGTTATATGCTTGTTGAGACAAGTTTGATGGGAAACTGGGCCACCAGTAATTCACCACTGGTGTTAATAGAGCAGCTCCGGCTAATCTGTTCAGTTCAAAACAAAAAAGTTGGTATGATCAGAGAACGTATAGATGTAGCAGAAAGCCTAAATATCTAAAAAGTAACGCAATTGAATCACACCTGTGAGGTATATACTTAAGGCAGCTCCAGACAACCTGTCCACCCATGGAAAATCCAATGACATAGAATTTGGGTCCTAGCCCCAACTGATCAGCAAGCTCCTCAATGTCAAAAGCTAAGCTCTTAACAGTCCGATTAGGGTGAGGGCTACTCTCTCCATAACCAGGTCTATCAAACGAAATGATGTATATGCCTCTACTTTCAATTATATCCTGCAATTGAGTTCATAAATAAAACAGTCTATCTGATGCAAAATGCTGTTGAATGTTGATCAACGGAAATCCACCGAGGAACATAAAAGGAAGCGCCCTTACTGGTGAGAGGTTAGCTGTCATTGCAGAAATATGATGCCTGCAATTATCAAATCCATGGACAAACACTATTTTGTGTTTTGCTATATCCTTCACACCGGATTCTTTGTAAGCCAAGTACCTCCCGTCCTTGAGCTGTATTCTCGGTGCTGTAACTGGAGGCCCGCCTTCCAAGCCACTTGTGTTTGGTGGAGGAGGCCTTGCTGCTTGGTAAAACCAAGCTAGAAAACCCACCAAGCCAACAAACAGTACTTTGTTGAGTATTCCTGAATCATTATCATAAGAAGTTTTATCAAACAAAAGAACAGAGCCCAAATCGAGTTTCGAAGGTTTTTAAGCGGACTAGATAGGTGGCTTCGTGTATGAAGCAACCAAACCAGCTCAACTCGGCATCCCATCTACTACCACACTCAAATTGCGCAATAGATAGTGCAATTGACTAGTGATTTGCAACTTGAAGGATCTCAAATGCTACCTAGTGCACCAGAACCAGATTCACACCAGCTTTCATACAAATTATTGCAATTCATTAGCCCCACAGTATACAAATAGCCAAATTTTAAAATCAAGTCCACACTATGCATGAAGCACTAATTCTTATATGAATTCCGGCAGCATCCAGGAATACGTTGATTCAGATAAGAAATCCGAAACTCATTATTCGAAATGAAAATTATAAATCCGAGCATGCACACTGATGAAATGAGATTATGACCTGAAAATTTAGAAGAAGCTTTGGGCTTTGGTTTTCGCGTGTGAGCCCTGGCAGAGGAGGCTGATATTTTTCGGGTGGTTCCAGCCGCCATGATTTCCTTGACCGGAGCTGGATTCTCAGATTTGAAGGCTTCAAATCAGGGCATGGCAATTGTGTTTAGCTTGGGAGATCTAATTGGGATTTTAAAATTAGTCATCACTGCTTAGTGATAGTAGAGATTTGCCAGTAACTGGAAAGACATTATGTAGGAGGGCTTTTTTTCCTTTTTTTTATGGAGATACACGAATACACAATTATCGTAAAGATCTAAGATGACAATTTTTTTTCTTTTTGCACATTATTTCATCCAAGATTATCTATTTTTTTTTAAAAATAATTATTTCTTCAAAAATTATAGAACCTATTTATTTTTTATCAATTTAATTACTTTATATATATTTTCTAAATAATCGTGCTAAAAAAATGAATGGTCTTAAATAATACGGAGGGAGTATTATCGTATTGGCTAATTACTATAAAGAAATCTATCAATTCAGGTAGCAAGCAATTTAATATAAATTAGACTCTATCTAATTAAAATGAAATAAAATTTATATATTAGTGGACTCGAATCAAGAATTATTTACTAAAAAATAGACCTGTGGTGCTCAATTTTATCGCTTTAACTAAATTTTATTGATATGTAGCAGTTTTTGCTCGAGAAAAAGCAAAAAACAAAAAAACATTATGTTGGGGCATTATTGTCAATTTTATTTTTAACAAGTAATTCTTTACATAAATAACAGTAATATTAACTTTCAACTCTTACGCCACTTGGATTTAGCCCATAAAAATGTCAACGTCGGCGGGAAAACCCTAACACGAAAACTACATTTTTAGAATTTTACGTTTCTAATGTAGTTAGACTATTTTGTCGCAATTTCTTTTTAAGAACAAAAGCAAACAAACAGGATGAGAGCCAAATATTATTTACCCACTTTGAACAATGAAAATGAAAATATACCTACCAATTTTAAAGTGTATAAATTATACTCATTTTGACATAAATTACTTTGAACAATGAAAAAGAAAATATACCTACCAATTTTAAAGTGTATAAATTATACTCATTTTGACATAAATTACTTTGAAAAGAAAATATACCTACCAATTTTAAAGTGTATAAATTATACTCATTTTGACATAAATTACTTTGAACAATGAAAAAGAAAATATACCTACCAATTTTAAAGTGTATAAATTATACTCATTTTGACATAAATACTCTTATGTTCCCCATCATCTATTATTAAAATCATTCCCAATTTCCAAACAATTATTTGACGTTCTCTGACACTGCTTAAAAAAAGACTTGCATAGTGAAAATAAACTTTATTTGAAGTGAATTGTACTTCATGTATTATATCATACGATAGCGACGTAAAACTAATTTTTGAAAAATGATATAGCGATAAAAGAATTATTTTTGAGATAGTCGTGGTCGTTTTAGTAAAATATACTGAGGTTTATTTTGTTTTTCTGTCGTTTTAAAGTTATCGGGGCTATAATTATAAGGATAACATATGTCATACTCCCTCCGTCCACCAAAATCGTTCATCGATTTTGGTGGCACGGATTTTAATAAATCGTAATGAGTGTAAAGTAAATGTGTATAAAAATGAGTGTCATTGGGATAATAAATGAATATATTAATGGATAGTGAGTGTAAAAAGGTGGGTTATGGTGTTTTTCGTAAATAAATGGATAAGTTGAGGGTAAAAATGTAAAGTTGATGTTTCTAAAAAGAAAAGTGAACATTTTTAGTGGACGGACCAAAATGGAATTAAATGCACGAATTTAGTGGACGGATGGAGTATAAAACAAATTCTATTTTTAATTAATTTTAGAAGTTATAAAAAGGAAGAAGGGAATTATGTATGAAGATGGGTCATTCTATATACTGTCTCTATTTTACTCATTATATCTTCCATTCAAAATAAAATTTATATATTTGCTATTATTCCTATTACCCTTAATTTAAAATTCTAAAAATTAATAACTACATTTAAAAAAGGAAACCCTAAACAAATATTCCATCATATAGCCCCCAAACTCAAAATCTGCAAAACCAACGTGAACACAAATTAACAATTCTCCTACCTGCAAACAGAGCAGACAAAATGAGCCCGGCCTGCTTAGCCCGCTCGGGATACTCAGGGTTTGAGCTTCAAAATTAAAGGTTCGAAAAAAATCGAACTTGAAAAGTCTCGTCCAAAAAACCTAGGACCTACTGGTTTTCGGGCTAAAAAAATTCGTCCGGTATAATATTAAATATATATATTTATAATATTATTTAACCAAGAAATTCTTATACTGTAGCAGTAATTGTGTGTTATAATCTTATGGAGGACCTGTGTTTGATCCCCAATAATTGTTATTTTTCTTTTGTTATTATTTTCTTTTTTCTTTTCATTTATTTGCTTAGTGTTTGAGTCATTTTTTTTGGAATATTTACAAAAGCCCACTACCCTACCTACCAATTGTATAGGTCGATGAAGGAATTTCTTGAATAGATGGAGTCTTTGAGATCATCTTGGCATAATTTAGAGAGAGAAAAATTGTGTATATCAACGAAATAAAGAGGGAGATAGAGAAAAAGACGATAGCATCGAAAGTAAGGTTAATCAGTCAGTTTTCTTCATGGATTTAGTTCGATTGGTTAAAAGTCAGTAGATTTGGGATAAGGATCAATGATCGAGTTATAGCAACCACAGTGAATTTCACCTTCTTTAAGGTAACTCGTTGTGAACACTACGCAAATATCTTTATAACTTCTTAATAGTTGAGTCACCATGATTTATCCCTCATATTCTCATGGGACTGGGGTGGGGGTTCTCGGATGAGAGTTTTGCCTTTTGGAAAAGGTTAATTAATTACTTCTCTTTTGAATAAGCAATTTTAAACATTTGCTTGACGAAGCTAACAAGTTAACAAAGAACTGAATGAACAGATGTGCAACCGCCGATAATTTACATCATTCCGCAAGTTATTCATCAAAACATAAAAACTCTTAATTTCTCCTTACTTGCAATATTTATTAACCACCTTTTGAAGTAACAGTTAAATTGAGTTTTCACATGAAAATGGAGAAACACGACCAAAGAAAACACATACAAACACAACACAAACAACAACTGGGATCATTTTCCTATATCCATATGAAGCGTGTTCTTCTTTCTTAATTACAATTATAAAGTTGCTATTTATTGAAAATTCAATATGAGGCTATTAGGGTAAAATAGTATATTTGCCCATATTTTTATTATAATTTTTAAAAGATAACTACAACGAGTAAAATAATGGTTACGCATAGCATCAGGCTATCAATACAAATAAAGTAACCAGTGTTTTATTGAATGAATACAACATACTAAAGTTTTTCTTCATGTCGTCGAGTGATGGGATATGGCCCAACCACTCGGGCCCACCGACAGCCCAAACGAGTTGGGCCTGACTTTAATAATGCCCACGCAGCTACGCCAAAGGCCCATCCCCTAAACCCTAAGCACCTCCAAACCCTAATCAGCGAAGCTAATCAATCCCTATAAATGGGCAAGAGGCCCTATGGGCAAGATGAACAATCCTACACACGTATGCTAAGAGTCCCTACATGGGAGGATCGCCTCGCCTTAGGGCCCTCATATATGTATAAATAGGAGTTAGATCAAGGTAGAAGGTTAGCAACTTCAATACTAAGGCTTTTAGCTATACTCACCGTAATCAAACCATAGTGAAAGTATTGATAATCACTCCTCCGTGGACGAGATCTCATTAACGATCGAACCACGTAAAAGCCTCGTGTTCTTTATCGCTTACATAAATCTTACATACTAACATATATTAGATTTATCATTGGCGCCGTCTGGAAGCTACGAACAAAAAGCTTCGCTTTTCTACAAATTAATGGCAAGGACACGCAACCGCCGCCGATGTCGAGAATAAACCGCTACCGAGACTCACTGTGGTCACCGCCACGGAAGGAGATTGCGGATGCCACAGCGGTCACACACCGAGGGCCACATGGAAAACGCTTTCCATACACCTCGTGATCGCCGCCTCACGAGGTAGAAGACGCCGGCCTCATCGCCGCTGAACAAAGCGTTCACCGGTCTCACGAAGCCCTTGGCCGAGCTGTGTCCGAATTCCTCAATGCCAATCTCAGCCAATTCCAAAACTTCCTCCACCAGAGGACAAATGAAGCGGGCACCTCTCGAGTGCCCGAACTGGCGAATACGGGCGCCCGAGGTCGCTCACCCCACCGAGGCGATCAACGCTCACCTCGGCACAATAGCCGAGAACGCGTACACCAATCCGCCGCCAAGTCAATCACCCGCCAAGGGATCGCAACCATTCACCACCTCGCCGCCGCTGGCCGCCTCCACCTCGGCATGCCGCCCAGAGAGCCGAGCAAAACAGGAGAGAGGAAAGGCGGAGCCGAACTCCTCCTCGAGGAGACGACAGACGCCATCACCGGTCTCCCACCCCTCCAGAGAGAGATGGCAACGATCTCCCGGGTTCGACCGCATGTAAGAATCATCTCCTTTCTCCGTGGAGATTCTAGACACGCCTTTGCCCCAGCCGGTACGGGCACCCAATATTGCCGCCACGATGGCCTTGGGGACCCTCCGACTTTCTTTTCGCCACACTACCAATATGGCGAATCAAGGAATGGAGGATTTTCACATGTGCAAAATCTTCCCGAGGTGCCGATCTCCAACGTCCGACGCGGTTCACCTCGCCCGCCGTAACAAAGATACACCGCCTGTGACCTCATGGGTCGGCTCAAATGGTGCTTCTATCGAAGATGCCATCTCGCAGCCTTCCTCCGACCGCTCACAATCCGCCAAGGGCGGATGAGACGATGTCGAACTTCGCCTCGAGGTTCATCAAAGAGTCGCTCAAAATTGACGACAGTAACGATCTCTACATCATCAACGCGTTCAAGAACGGGATCCGACCCGACGCACTGAACAAAGAAATCACCAGGGAGAAACCAAAGACGGCGAGTAAACTTTGAAACCTGGTAGACAACTTCGTCATAGGAGACGAGTCAGATCGGAAGAAGAGGGAGATCTGGGACGAGCAGAAGGCTGAGAGAAAGAAGCCAGATGACCGAAGTCGAGGCGCTGATCGCCGAAGCGCCTTCGATGTAATCAAGAGAGGCCATCGAATCCGTGCTCTGACCTCGCCAAACCCCGGCGGCAGCACCTCCCCGCTCAAATCAAGGGCGGAGATATTCGAGCTCCACGCCGAGCTCTTCCCAAAGCCCCCTCCTATGAAAGGAGGATCCAAGAAGAGGTCCACAGAGGAGTATTGTGACTATCACCGGGGGTATGGTCACGATACCGAGGATTGCAGAAACCTGGGCTCGCAGATTGACGAGCTCGTCAAGGGAGGAGCCCTCAAAAAATACCTCGACCGAGCTGGGCCAGGGAGCAAGAAGCGCAGGGGGAAAAATAACGGTGGCAACAACTGCGGGCCGACCTTGACGGCGACCCAACCCGAAGATGACGAGGACGAAGGTCCCAACGCTATGGAGCAGGTCTATGCCATTACCGGCTCTCGTAGGAACGACGAGGTCGTCGTTAAAAATGATGCTCTGAGGTCGGCCCGGCGAGCCAAGAACAAGCGACTCGGGCGGGCGAGGACATCGTGTTCTCCAAAGACGACCCGTGCCCAAAATCATACCCCACCAAGACGCCATCACGATACAAGCCGTGGTGGGCAACAAGAACGCCCACCAGTCTACATCGACATCGGTGCCTCCGTCAAGATTATCTTCCGTGAGTCACTCGGATAAACTTGAGGTCGGAGGAATTCAAATACATCCCGCCCCTCCCAATTGCGAGCTTCAATCGAGGCGGACAACCCGAGGCGCATTACCCTTCCTGCTACTGTAGACGTGCCCCCGCTCGGTCACAAAGTCCATTCAATTCTTCCCGCACGAGCTCCTCTCCATACAACATTATCTCGGCGAGATCGCTATACGCCACCAGGCTATCTCGCTCGTGTACCACCACAATCAAGATACTCACCCCGTGGGGGTGCTAAGCATCCAGTGGTGACCAAATGGCAAAGAAAAGAATGCTTACGAGTCTCAACCCAAGATGTAGCCCCGCCTCAAGCATAGCAATTACAGAATCCCCAAATGCCGCCACCGGACGACTTCGACCGAGAATCTTCACTATATGACGACGACCCTCCAAAGTTGTCAAGGTCGGTATCCGTGGCCCACCGACATTCGGCAAAGATGTCACGCAGCTTCGAGGAATACAGGACGCCTTCGCATGGTCCCCACTAGACATGACCGAGTGCCGCCGAGCTCATAACTCATCGCTTCAACATCGACCCGGCTACTGCCGCCTCGCGTAAGAAAGGGTGTTTATGCGAGAGCGCAGCCAGGTCATAAGAGACGAGGTGACTCAACTCCAGAAGGCCAAAATCTTGTTCGAGGTTAAGTACCCGACCTGGATGGCTAATCCAGTCGTGGTCCGAAAGCCAGGAGGAGGGTGGCGCATGTGTGTCGACTACACCGACCTCAACAAACACTGCCCGAAAGATTGCTACCCCCTCCCCGACATTGATAAGAAGGTGGAGGCACTGGTGGGCCACGAAGTCTTCAGCTTCCTAGATCTGTACAAAGGGTACCACCAAATCCTAATGAGCCCGGAGGACGCCCCAAAGACCGCGTTCTTCACCGACTTCGGCATCTTTGTGTATCGGAAGATGCCTTTCGTCCTGAAGAACGCCAGAGCTACCTACCAGAGGATGGTGGACGCAATTTTCAAAGACCACATAGGGGAGATTGTCGAGGTCTACGCCGACGACATAGTAGTCAAAAGTCAAAACGGAGAGTCGCGCCGACGACCTCGAACTATTCTCCACTCCTCGTGTCGGCCAACCTCAAACTCAACCCCTCAAGTGTACATTCATGGTGAAGACGGTAAGTTCCTCGATGCTGGGTTTCTCAAGAAGGTCTCAAGGCAAATCCCACTAAGGTGAAGGCAAGGTTTCGATATGCAGTGCAAAGACCATCCGCGAGATCCACAAACTCACCGGTGCCTAGCCGCCTCCAAGAGATTCTTATCTCGGTCCGAGAAATGCCTTCCTTCTTCAAGATCTTAAGGAGAGCTCCTGACTCGCCGGCGGGAGGAACACTGTGTCGCCACACAATGAAAGAGTATCTCGCCGACCGCCCACCCCGACCGCCCGAAGAAGGCGAGCTCTCTCTTTGTACTTGGCCGCCTCGACGAGGCAATCAGCGCAGTATTGGTCCGGATGAGGTCGACGACAACTCCCCATCTACTTCATCACCGAGCTCTCAAAGGACCGAGACAAGGTATACCACCGAAAAGGTAGCATTGGCACCGGTGAATGCTGCGACGCCTCCGACCTTACTTTCAAGCCCATTCCATCCGTGCATCGATCGACTTACCTCTGAGACAAGTCTTGTCAAAACCTGAGTCATCCGGACGTATAGCCAAGTGGGCACTCGAGCTCGGCGAGCACGACATCTCATACTCCCTCAGGCCGGCCATAAAAGGGTAAGCCCTCGCTGACTTCCTGGTGGAGGCCAACTTCACCGAGGTCGGCTCTACCAGCGAGGTCACTCCAACTCCCGCCACAACAGCGGAAGAATCCACCCTTAATCCGCCTCGATGATTGTCGGGCGGATGTACGTGGCGAGCCTCATGCAAACGGGCAATGGAGCAGCATCCTCCTCCTCGCCCGCACAAACAAGAGGTGACCTATGCACTTGGTTCGCCTTCCCGACCACAAACAACGAGGTGGAGTACGAGGCGCTAATCTCAGGACTCCGCCTCGCTAAGGAATTGAAAGTGGACAAGATCCAGATCTTAGGAGATTCTCAGGTCGTGGTGAACCAGGTGTTAGGCACGTACGAGGCCAAGGAGGACCGAATGAAGCAATACCTTGAGAAGGCAAAGGAGATGCTGACCTCATTCAGGTACTTCAGTATTCATCGAATTCCACGAGGAAAAAACAGCCGAGCTGATATCCTCGAGAAGTTAGTCACATCAACAAATCCACCAAGGAGGAGGTTCATTCCGTACATCGCGAATCCCACGCCGGCATCATTACCGAGATAGAACCGAACCGGATGTCTCCCATAAAGGCCTACCGGAAGATGGCGACTCGCCTCAAGATCGGCCAAGCCAAAAGATGATGGCGAAATCCCGTAAGTACCTCGTATACGAGGGCACTCTCTACAGGAAGTCCTACCTTCAACCCCTCCCGAGATGCCTCGGGCCAGAAGAGGCCGACTACGTGCTCAATGAGATTCACAGAGGATCTTGCGGAAGCCACATCGGGTCGCGAGCTCTATCAAAGAAGACGCCGAGGTCGATATTACCGCCTACCCTCATTCAAGATTCGCCGAGCTCGTCAAAAGTGCCCGGCGCCGCCTTCACCCACGTCAAGAAGCTACCCTGCACCGATCTAAGTAGCCTCTGAGTCCACGGCCTTTCATGCAGGTGAGGATCGACATCGTTGGTCCGCTTGACCGGGCACCGTGTCAACTTCGATACTTAGTCGTAGTCTGAGATTACTTCACAAATGGGTCGAGGCCGAGCCACTTTCGAGCCTCACGAGCGTGAAGATTCGCACCTTCGTGGAAGAACATAGTATGCCGCCTCGCATACCGCACATTCTCGATCTCGACAACGGCACCCGCTCATCGACAAAATTTTAAGGAATGGTGTGAAGAGCTCCGATCGAGCAACGCTTTCACCTCGGTCGCACACCCGCAAGCGAATGGTCGACCGAGGTGACGAACCGCACGATTGTACAAGGATTGAAGAAGAGGCTGACCGAGCTAAGGGTGATTGGGCTAAAATCTCCCCAAGTCCTCCGGTCCTGCTGTAACCACACCTCGGACTTCGCACGGAGAAACCCCTTTCAGTTTGGTCTACGGGACCGAGGCCGTCATACCGGCTGAGATCGGCGCACCAAGCCCGCGCACTCTTCACTTCGACCAGACCGGGAACGAGGAAGACCTGCGTACCAACCTTGATGCTCTCGAGGAGAAACGCGAGCTCGCCTTCATAAACGAAGCCAAATACAAGGGCCAGGTCGCACGATACTACAACAAAAGGGTTAAAGCCTCCGCACTCCAAGTAGGCGACCTCGTCCTACGAAATAATGAAGCCAGAGAGCCGAAAGCCTTAACAAGCTAGATCCGACATGGAAGGCCCATACCGCTCACGAGGACCTCGGCAGCGGGCTTACAAGCTAGCTCACCTATCCGTGCACTTATCCCCGAACTCGCATATCACTCATTTAAGGAGGTACTTTACATAGCTTCGATTTCAGATCAGCATCATGTTAGTCCCCTTATTGCTTTGCCGAAGTGCGATGTTATTTACCTCTCAATAAAACGTTTGTTTTTCTGGAATAATATTTCACTGACTGCCTTATACATATGTGAACATCTATTTGGATATACCACATTTAAACCTTCACAAGGGACTCCTTACGAAGATGAAAACCCACTAAGTAGGGTACTCATTAAGCGCCACAGACTCACAGATTACTCATTAAATTGAACGTCTAAGTACAAGGCATACAAGCAACTCATTAAATTGAACGTCTACATGCAAGCATACAGATCACTCATTAAGTTGAAGTATCTACATGCAAAAGACATCCAGATCGGATCTCGTCAAATTATGCCCCTTTATTTGGGAAGATATACACTCAGATACGCCCTAAATACATTTACGACCAAAACGAAGTCCTAAGCTATGTTTGTACCTCTCAAGGGGGAAAATATACACTTCGGAACGAGTCTAAATACATTTACGACTACATACAAAGTCCTAAGCTATATACAAACTCATTCGGGCTTCCGAGCTCCACCTCGCCGGGTCTTGCTGAAGCTGCACCAGTTCTGAACAAAATCTCCAGGTCGGCGGTGTACGCCTGGAACGAACTCGGTGCCTTCAACCCAGTCGATAAGGCCGGAATCACCGCGGCCTACTCCAAAAGCGCTCGGCGCAGGCTCGGAGGCACCCCGACCTGAAATGGTGACCCCGGGACCACCGCGACCTGCTCCAGAAGCACTTTGGACCGGCGCAGGTGAGTCCCGACCCGAAGGGGTGCTCCTGGAACCGAGGCTACACCCGAGGTCGCACCTCGACCTCGTGGACTCGATGCCTGGCCAGGATCACGACCTCACCCCCGACTTGCCACCTTCCCACGCCGACCTGAAGTCCTGGGGCCCTTCCCACCTGCCGACGACCACCCCCAGCGCCTCCTCTCGTGGACCCATCAACCGGAGCACTGGCATGATCGGCGAGCCGCCTCCTCCTCGTGCTCTTCTATTATCGACTGGAGCCCGCGGACTCGCCGCGGGTCAGGCATGCGTCGCTTAGAACGATCTCGTACATCCGCATGTACTTCATGATGGAGTCGAGGCGCCTTTAAACTTTTGTCGTTAGGCCCTCCTCATCCTCAAAGACCATGCCCTCTCGCCAAGAAGCTCGAACTCGATCGTCGCCTCGATATGGTAGTTCCACCAGATCGGTGGATTACCTTCTCATACTCGCGTTCCTCCGAAATTTGCTCCAGCCTTCTCCCGAGCCAACTCGAGCTGCTCCTCGACCGCATTAGGCGCCTCGAATCACGCCGGCAGATAGATCCGCCCGGACTTCAAGCGCGCAATCCTTAGCTTGAGAGTCTCGCTCGGCCGTGAGGCGAGCCACCGCGATCAGCCTCGCAACTTCCTCACTGGCGAGCGATTCCGAAATGACATCTAAACTCGCCAAAACTTGAGTCACCGACGATCGCCTCCAAAACAACACCTCCTCGCTCTTCTCGGCTAAGGCACCTCGGCCTCTTTCGCTTGGTCAACGATCATGATCAAGCCCGAGATATCGAGAAGCGGAATGCTAAAGACAACAAAAAGACAAAGGACAAACACGCTCGTGAAAATGCGCTTTTATTTATAACAAGGAAATGTACAAAGGCGGGGATCCTAATGATCCCAAAGAATATTTAACCTATTACATTAGGGTCGCCGACCTCGCCGCCTTGCTCGAGTCGACGATCGCTCGCCTCCGCCTTGGCCTCCACTGCCCCACCTCACCACCTCGGCTCGCACCTCGCCGAGGAGTTCCCAAGCTCCGTGTCTTCATCCTCCTCAGACCGGACCACGGCCTCACCGCCGAAGAGAGGCGGAGGAGGACAGAGCCTCTACCACGGGAAGGGCCGCGCCGGCAATTACTCGGGCGTAGTCCTTCTCGCACCGCCCGAGGCGCGACTCAACCCGCCCATGCCCGACCTTGTCGGTCGTGCATCGAGGCCGCCAACCCTCCGTGTGGGAGGATATCACCGAGGCCCGAGTACCGCGCCGATCGGAGATGGGCGGAGGAGAGGTCTCGGACTCAATGAGCTTATGGCGAAGGCCTTCAAGATCGGTCCTGCTCCGCCAAAGAAGGCACTCGCCGTCTCGGCGAGTTTCTTCTCCGCCTCGGCCGCCTCCTCGCGGGAACCCTCCACTTCGGCATGGGCCATCCGCAGGGCCCGGTCCTTCTGCTTCATGGCGGCCTCTGCAGCGGCCCTTGCAGCCTCGGCCTCCGACCTCGCGGACTCGGCCGGTAGCGGACTCGGCGTTGGCTAACTTATCCTCCAACAGAAGTGGAGGCGCCCCACCAAGAACCCCGTAATGCGGTGCAGCTCACCCGCAACCGACGCCACATCCTGCATACCCAACAGTCAGAGTCGCGTAAACACAAAAGGTACAAGGGAATATGGCAGGGGCTTATACCTTGGGGAAGGATAGGGGAGAGTCGGAGGTCGGCACCTCGAACGTAATGCGGGTGCGAGACCCTCCCGCGCTCAACTCGAGGTCACCGATGAACGCCACCAACCGGTTCAGTCGTCAACAACCACGGGCTGCTGAGTGGGCCCAGTCCTCGCCTTCTTTTTGGGCGGCACCTGGCCAGGAGATGGCGGTTGAGATGACGAGGCCGGCGCCTTGGTCTTCTTCTCGTGATCGAGCTTCACTGCAACAAAGGTAAATTCTTGTTCAACACAACGAGGTCGGACATATGAGCGGTATATATAAAATAATAACAATATATGGGATGCCCTCACCCCGATCGCACCTCGCCCCGACGCCTCGACCTATAAACGCCACCCGTGTTGTTGTGTCATCCTCGGTGAAATTAATGATAGTATCTCACCGAGGTCGTTGAGCTCTTTCTCCATGTAGCCCAGGGGCTTGACTTTCACGTCCATCATCTTGCCGAGGCCCCACTCATACCTCGGATGCCCATCAGCCCGCAAGAAGAAATACCTATTCTGCCAATGGGACACCTTAGAGGGGGCCGCTACCTTAAATTTCAGCCGAGGAGACAGATAGTACACTCCTCCTATGGTCTTGACACTAAAAAAGCGCATCAAGACCTCGGGGAGAACCCCAAGAATGCCATAGCAAAGAGCCCTAGCTCCACCAATCGACCTAATGGAGTTCGAGGTCAGTTGACATATGGGGATCTGGAAATATTCCTGGATGCTAAGGAAAATTGGGGCCAAAGGAAACCTAAGGCCAGCTATCAAGCTATCTACATATACAGTAATAAATCCCTCCGGAGGGGCCATCGCCCTATCATCCGGTCATGGCAGCACCACCACCACGCCTCCGAATACGGTGTTCCTTCGTTATCTCAAAAGCTCCTCCAAAGGTCAACCTCGCCCTCGCCACACCAATCCTAAGTCCGTCCCATACCGATGATACCGCGAGACCCTAGACTAAATCCTATGGACCTACACAGGCGGTTATAGCACATATAGTCCTTTATATCGGAGGACGAACGACCAGAACCCGAGGCAGAACCAGAATTTTCAGAATGAGAAGGAGAAGATGAAGAATACATACTTACTTTTCGCTGGAATATTTGGCTCCTTCAACGAGATCGGGAAGATGTTGGCAAATTTCTGCGAATGTATTCTCTGAAACAAAGCGTCGAAGGGGAAAGTGAACAGTTGCCTCATTTGGGCCTATTTATAGGACAAATGGCGCCTAAAATCTGTCGTTTCAACTTTCACATGTGCCTACCCGCGATTGGATGTGGAGTTGACGCGCGCACGCGGTTCGAGCGCCCAACTGCCGCCTGGCGCGTATGACATACTCTACGGTAAGACAGACCGCCAGTCTGATCGTGTGATGATTATGTTGACCTCAGACGGCTCGGACCTCGGACCTCGTCCGCTTCCACATCCAAGAAGGGGCGGCGCCTCAGGTCGGACCTCGGCGTCCTCCAGAAGTCGGCGCCGCTCAGGCCACACCTCGGCATCCCCAGAAGGGCGGTGTCACTCAGGACGGACCTCGGTATCATCCAGCATGATATCTCTATCCAGAGCGGTGCCGCTCCAGATCGGACCTCGGTGTAACCTATACAGGGGTCGCTATCCAGGTCGGACTGCGACTTCCTTTCGCAGCACATCTTTGTCAAACGACAGGCGACTCCAGCTCGGTCCCCAACAAGCGGCGCATGCCCAGAACGCCAAACCGTCTACCTCAGTTCGAATCCAGGCGAACCGATCAAATCCTAACACCAAAGAAATCGAGAAACCTTCGAGAACAACATCAGCCAAGCAACATCCTACCTCGGCAACGCGCATTCTTCACCTCACCCGGCATGGTCATTACTCGACTATTCGGGGGCTATGATGGGATATGGCCCAACCACTCGGCCCACCGACAGCCCAAACGAGCCGGGCTCGACTTTAATAGCGCCCACGCGGTTACGCCAAAGGCCCATCCCCAAACCCTAAGCGCCTCCAAACCCTAATCAAAGGCTAACTAACATCCCTATAGCGTGAGGCCGAGAGGCCCTATGGGCAAGAGGAATGCCTCACACACGTATGCTAAGAGTCCCTACATGGGAGGATCGCCCCGCCTTAGGGCCCTCATATATGTATAAATAGGAGTTAGATCAAGGTAGAAGGGTTAGCAACTTCTTGAATACTAAGGGCTTTTAGCTATACTCACCGTAATCAAACCATAGTGAAAGTATTGAGAATCACTCCTCCGTGGACGAGATCTCATTAACGATCGAACCACGTAAAAGTCTTGGTGTTCTTTATCGCTTTACATAAATCTTACATACTAACATATATTAGATTTATCATCGAGCCCACATAAAAGCCGATAACCAACATAGACAACGTAAATGAAATGGCAAACTACGTGTGATTAATGGCCCAACTAATAAGAGCATCTCCAATGATAAACTATATTGTGTAGTTAACTCTATATTATTATAGAGTAAAATATAGAGTAATAATAAAGAGTGATGCTATTCGGCCATAATGTGGCCGGACATAATCAACTTTATTAAATGAAAAAACCATTTATTTAATTTTTGATCTATTAAAAAATTGGTTTTACATTAAAACCATCTTATGGAATTACAATTTTGCATCTATCGAATGAAAATTTTAAATTTAATAATTTAATATTTTTCGAATAGGTGGAAAAGGGTGTGTGGCCACCATAATGTGGCGTATAATTTTATTGAATTATAAATGCATTTCTAATAATGAACTCTATATTTAACTTTACAATAAAATATTCTACTTTTATTCTTTCTATTATTGAATTAATTTTAATGTAATTAATAATGATATCATATATATTTATACTTAATAATATTTAATTATAATAACATAATTTAAATTGTGGGTCTGAATTAACTCAAACTAAACTGTGACCCAAACTAAATAATAATAATAATAGCATGGGTCTTGATTGAGTTTATAAACAAAATAAAAACCTAAAAAAAGAATCTATAGTTTTTATTCAAAGAGCGCCGCTTCTTCTTCATCACATCTGTTTCTTCTTCTTCTTCTTCTTCTTCTTCTTCTTCTTCTTCTTCTTCTTCTTCTTCTTCTCATCTTCTTCAGCTCCTGCTTTTTCTTTTTCTTTTTCATGTGCATCTTCTTCTTCCTTCTCATCATCACTTTGCTATTCAACCGCAAAACATATTTATAAAAAGAAAAGAAAAGAAACAAAAAAACACAAAAAGAAAAAGAAAAAGAAAAATGAAGTAGCGGTGAACAGTATCCGCTATAAGAAACAGAGTATTATTCACTTCCGAGAATCAAGCGTGGCGTTAGTGGTACCATTGGAGAAACCACTCACACTAAAAAAGCGGAATCTGCTACAATCAGTCGCGAACGCAGCAAAAGATAGTGGTGGCGGTTTTACTATTTTTATATTGACGAAAAATCATAGTGATAAAAATTTATATATATTTGATACATCAAAAATAATCCAACACATCAAACTAAAGTAGTGGTAATGGAATTCTACGTGTTCTCATCGCTTGAAAACGCTTGCAAGATCGGCTCATTACCGATCGTTGAAAAAGATTGAACTTTTCTAATGCATTTTCCGCTGTGCGCAGTCTTTGTAAAAGCATCTTCTCAGATCGACCTCCTTTATCGATTGTTTAAATAGATAGCACCGTAAACAAAAGACAACATCTTTTGATACACTGTACTCTAACCATATAAATCTTCGATACCAAATATCTTGAAAACTCCTTTCTTGAAAGCCATATTTCTTTTTCCGATACAAATGCCCAACTGGTTGGCAAGGACCCTTAATCAAGTACTCTCTCCGTACTTGATCACGAATAGCAATATCGAACTCCTCTATTAGTTTTCGTAGTCCCGGATCACCAACAATCTCATTCAAATCTAATTCAACTTGGATTTGATTCTTCACTAATTCAACAATAGGTTCACTTGGTGAAGAAGATGACTCACCCTTGCGGTTTGTTTTTTTTTGAAAAAACGCTCCATCTTGTACATAAACAAATGCAACTCTTTTAATTAAAAACATAAAAAATATAAATTTAAATCATAACCTAAAAAATATTCAATTAGAATCCTAATTCCAAACTCTAATTAAATTTACAATTAACTAAACTAAACTGAAAGCATGGTACTCATATTTATTTTCATGATAAAATAGTAAACAATTGAGGCTTTAAGATGAAATTATTCACTGGAAATTCAAAGAATATATTAACTAAATGCCAATAAATAATAAACAATTGGAATTTAAGAGTAGAAATAATAAATTAAGAAGTAAATGTATAACAATTAACAAACAACTTCTATGTAAGTATAAATAAGTTGAAAGAAAAAGGGAATAGAAAAAGAGTAGATCACTCACCAAAATGAGGAAAAATATGATCAACGGTCATGGAATTAGAAGAAAAGACTTTGATTTGTGTTTTTGAAAGCGAAGACAAAAATATAAATTGTGTTTGTTTCATTTTTCAAAACTAATAGAAACGTTATTTATTGTATAACACTTTTTCTTTTGTTGAAGGGAAGTTACTTTTTGACTTTTTCTTTTTTATATTTTCTTTTATTTATTTTTTCATCTTCTTCATCTCTCTCCAACTTCCATTTTTACGCAGACAACTACTTTCTTCCCCCTCTTTCTATTTTTCTTGCAAATTTCAGCCCCTTCTCATCCTAGATTTTTCACCAATTCGCTCTTCAACATCGTCAACTCAGTAGGGACTGAAGATAGTTTTCATCAAATTCAAAAAATTTCGCAGTAATAAAAAAAAAAAAAAAAACTTGGTAGGGGCTTAAGCCCCTTCTCCCCCCTACCTGTGTCAGCCACTGGCTACAATACAGTGCCCCTTGAAGTTGCTCTAGTGTCACAAGTCTTTCAAGCTTTGCCAGGATAACATATTGAGTAATTACCATATACACTTCGGTGAAGATTACAGTGCGGCCAGTGAAGACGAGAAAGTTTAATCTGGAGGCTGTTTAATGTATTTTTTTTCTTTCACGTAATCAAACAATATATTTTAATTTATATAAATATTTAATACACTTAATCATATTATTGGGTAACACGTGGAGAGTTCATATAGTTGTATTTGTGTCAGTAAGTCATGGTGCAACTCGTATCAACATTCCATAGTTGATCCTAACAACGATGAGTTTAAACTGAAGCAATAACAATGAGTCATCTATCCATTATGGAGATATAATTTAATATATCTAAATTAAACATAATATACCATTTATATAAAAGTAAAAATAAAAATTCCATTTATAATCATAAAAATTGATTTCTTCTAATTGTTTTACTTGTAAAATCATTTATAATATCATACGTATCAATATTTTTTTAAGACATTTTTTTCAATGCAAAAAAATGCTGAACCATTTAATCTTTATCGTGATATCGATGATCTCAAGTATGTCTAAGACATTGTTATACCGATAACCGAACCGAATCCAGTAAAATCGGTTATTCGGTAATCCAATAACCGAAATTTCGGTTCGAATATCGGATTATCCAATTAACCATATCCAAATACCCACCCCTATTTGACAATTTTAAATTTGAAAAACTCCTCCTAGCCGATGCTAATGTAACATGCACAGTCAACAAAATCCTATAAACAATTGCATCATTTGGATTTTGGATAACAATATGCAATTTTCACAAATTCAAGAATTTTAATAGTAGACATCATATTATTTGGCAAAGTCATTTGTAATATGTGTAATTCTATAAATAAATCAATATCATATAAATTATAAAGAGTAAAAATATACTTCAGTTTAACATATAAATTCTTAATAATGATGATCCCCAATCCCCATCGATAGGGATCTTACTTTTATATGAAAATATGACCCCCTTAGTTATCGTGGTGTTCAACTTCATTTCATAATTATAATATAGTAATAGAATACTTTATTCTACCACAATTAAAATTATTTAAATTTAAGGAACTTAAATTACATATAATATGTTATAAGAAATGAAATAAAATAAAATTATGAAAGTAGTATGGGCAAAAGATATTAACTTAATTTACATATAAGTATGTTATATGAAATAAAATTAAATGAAAATACGAAAGTTAGATCCCTATCAATGGGGATCTTCAAATTTCGACTAAAAAGTGAAAACCATTTCAATTGAAAACTTAATAACGACGATCTCCGCAGATTTAGGATCTTAGTTTTATATGGAAAAATATGATCCCCATGTAGGAAAATATTATTTTACCCTCTTCCCGATTATATATCTCGATCGCTTAATTAATCATACATTGATTATATACCTAGCATGCATCTATATAATTAATTGCAATACGTAGGTATTTACCGTGTTTTACCTACGAATTTCTCGGACATGCGATCAATGACAGACTCCAACTTTGATCTTCTGGATTGTATCCCGGATGCATATTCTACAATACTAAGTGAGAGCAATCTATGGAGAACACTGCAAAATTCATCTCCTACATTTTTCTTTGTGATTTTCAAAAATCACAAAAATGAATAGGATTACTTCTGATTTTCTCTCACCTTGTATATATAATGTATTCCTAGAATCCTGTTTAGATAGGATCCCTGCACATCTAATAAATACATAATATATTTACAGATAAATCATATCTAGAATAATTATCTCTTTATATCTAACATCATATAATGATATATAATATAATAATATCAGATAATATCTATCTAGATATTGAAGATATATTAAAATAATAAATAATCAGAATGGAGTTCCAATGGAACTCTACATGTAGTGGATGGAAATATCAGCAGCTCTAGGCCTTGATGGGCTAGCCAGTGATCAAATACAAGGAATAAAGATGAGTCTAAAATAAATTAATTATCTTATATTCATCAAAACATAAATTAATTCATAAACATTTATTCATTCCACTAGAATAAATTATGACTTGTCCCTTTATTACCAAAGTTGAATCGGGCTTGCACTTAGACTTATTTAATCCCTAGATTTAAGTTATCGACATCCATTAATTATTTATAGCATTCGATCGCTTAAAATAATTAATCTCTTTAATTCCTTAAATAGTACCACTCAACCTTATTATTATACTTGAGCTAACTCAACCTCGCATGGTTTAGTACAATAAACCTTTGAGCTCCTTAAGGGACGCCATCATTCTAAACGGATACGGTGACTCTATACGGTAATTAGCATGATATACAAGATCGCCACCATCCAAGATGCGGAGAATCTTGGTTATCTCATGTAACCTTCACCCATAACAAGTCAAATGATGGTCAATAACTCATACTGCCTAAAACCTTATCGAGGTTTACATCAACGTAAAGTCTCCGAGATCTAGGTTCTTCACGACGGTCGATAGAAGAACTCATCTCACTATGATTCATCAATACATCAAGACGCACTCAAAGATGTACAAACAACCAAATCAAGTCACTTCTTATCTATACTGCAACTTATACCGACAACTCGTCCTCAAGTTGTCTCAGTTGTGATACTTTTTATATCTCAATAAGCTTAACCAATTGTATAAACTTTTGTGATCTTCTACACACTGTATGATTATGAGATAATGGAACATACATATGCAATCAAGTAAATAATTCAGTTAGGTGATTGTAATAATGATAACGAAATATCAGATACAAACTCAATCATTTCGCTTTCAAGAACAAATCCAACACCCTTGTAGGTGTTCAATTTCATTGGATAAATATAATAATATATAATTGCTATATTATAAGGAGACTATTATCATAGATTGTGTTCATGAATTTACGCATGTAGGGTTTAATTCTTTTTCCATTAAAAGATAGGGAATCTTAGATGCTTAGTTTCTTCTTTGAGATTCCCGGCTTTTATTGAAAGAATCAAGTATATTATAGGAGTGAAGTTTTATAGTAATGTGTCGTCTTAATTACTCATACCAGCTGGTTTACTTCTTAATTTCCTTTTTTAAAGTCAAAAGAAGCGGCTACACTATTAACATGTAACAGTAATAGTAATTTGAAAGGAAAATGCTAATTAGATATATATGTCTCAAGACATATATAGTGGGATATTTATATAAAGTATATTAAATATGGAAATTAGTTATTTATAATTATTTATATCTATTAATCAAGAATTACTAATAGACATTTATTTTTGTAATATAATAGACATATATTTTTGCAATAGTTGACTTTTTGAATTCAAATATCCTTTTCATATCTTTTCAAATTAATTAATATTTTAAATAAAAGTTAATGTTCATCAATAACCTGATAACACGTAACGAAAAATAAATGCTCATTAATAACTTGATAACTCACAAAGAAATTAAAATATATATATCTACGGGAAATAAAATAAAATAACTTATCAAATAATAGTATAGTTAAATTTAAATCTGTTAACAACTATGATTACCGAGTCAAGTTATTAATACTTATAGACTAATAATATACATATTACAAATTAAGCAATAATTATAAAACTAAAAAGAATCAATAAAAACAAACACCTAAAAAAATAATCAATTACACCCATCCTAGCTAATCAATAATTAAAACATTTTTATTTAAAGATAACTAATATTTGAAATTACCAATATATCACTTGTTATTCACCAAATTTCTGGAGCCATATAAACCTACAAGAATTAATAATATAGGGTTGACCAAAAAGGGAGTTTCACAAAAAATAGACAATACAAAATCAATTTTAATGGTTTGCGTAATATTTATTGAAAAAGTTAACGATAATATTTTTCTTGAATTAACAAATAATTTTAAATAAAAAATGACAATAAACTTGAATTTGAAATTTTTAAGTTCAAATATTAATTACGTTATTACTAAGCCAATGTATACATGAATAATTAAAAATAATAAAATAGAAAACAAAGCAAGGGTCACGTCACAATCACATGTCGAAATTGCTTCTTTGTGATTATTTAATAGGTTGTGGTAATAATGTGCAATTGCTCGTAAACTGTCTTCAAATATCTCTTAATCACGTGGTTTACTTTGATTTCACAACTTACAAAACTTATGAATGAATAATCCCTCGTTAATACAAGGTATTGTGATTCTGATTTGTACCCTAAAATATTCTAATTTACTAGATGATACGTAAATGATTTGCTATCTATTAATTGATAAATTCTTTTATATATATTTTGCATATATTTTTCATATAAAATACCTAAAGGATTAATTAGTCCAAATATTAAAACACATAAATTAAGAAAAACAGATTCAATTAATTACGGTTCATATAAACCGATTTAATCAAAATATAAGGACATTGTGTACATAAATATCTAAATAGCACTACCCAATTGTAAAAAAGTCATCAAAGTTCTGCAAAGCACATGCATAATATGCATTATTGACTCATCACTCATGTACAACTGACTCCTTCAAAAGGTAATATTTTTCATGTCTCTAAATGAATTCTAAACGTTTTAATGAATTTATAACGTACGGTACAACATATGAAAATCTCCGAAAATTGAAGTAATAAATTATTATTCGAATTACATCTTAGCTTAATAAAACGTACGCCTTCATAAATCTGTTAAAATGAAGCTGCGAAATTAAAATCTCATACTTAGCTCAACAGATCTGGTGAGTAAGATACTAAGCTGGCTTTTTTACAGAAATTAAGCAATAATTATTAATCGATATGAAAGACAACAAAAGATCATACGTGGTTTGAAAATGACAATTATAAAAACTATTACAAAGAGGGAATTGGATATGGAAGAAATCAGAATAATAAGTGAGACAAGATGAATAAGCGAAATATCTACTATGATATTAGGATAGAAATAACATCAAGTTAATCGCGTATGATTAAAATACATAAATCGTGAACAAATCATCTCACAGAAAAAAGAAACCTTAACACTAAACTACTTGTAATTATATATCGAACAATTAATTAGGAATAAGTACATAATTAAAGATATAGCAGATCAAACATTCATTTCTGTTATATATATATGTGTATATGTATATATATAAGAGGTATTAAGTTGGTGAAAGGTGGGAGTTTTGTTGGGAGATTCATCAACAACTATCTAATTGGGTATGAAGCTTTGAATATTTTATATGCAGTTTAAAGGTTTGGCAGTTCTCACGAACTAATCTTGCCTATCTTAGATATATGGCTACTTTATTTGATCTCCTTGAGTTTTTGAGATATTTTTCATATATGTGGCTACACTATTTACCCTCATTTTCAACTCATCTTTTTTAACTTAGTAAAATTTAGCATTTTTCGAAGGGGTAAAGAAATATAATAAGATATTATCAATATATGATATTTATTCGGTAGTATCAAAAGTACCTTATGATGGACAATTTTTTATAGAGGGATGACTTGAGGAGACCTTGTAAGTTTGAATCCATAAGACGGACCAAGATATGAACTCAAACACAATCAAACATTAATAGAATTACAGATATACCATTGCATATGGATTTAGATACCAGATATTACACACAAGTCATCCCCTCCATACAAAATTGTCCATCACAAGGTATTACACGTTCAACTTTTAATATGCCAAAAAAATTACTCGTGTCTAGTATCAAAAGCTTGCATTTTTTTAATGGGGTGACTTGTGTGAGACAAATTAAAAACACAAATTAGCCACATAGTAATTACTATAATATGGTACTAGTGTATAACCCGTCGAATTTCGATTTTAATCACCTTATATTGTAATTTATAAGTACGACTTTAGAATAAGTCAATATTTTTATTTTAAAATATTGGTATTTCGACAATTCATTAAAAGAAGTTTTAAAAATAATAAAATTATACAATAGTAGGTAGAGGAATATGTTTCTTCGATCATTATCGACTTTCAGTATTTAAGAAACCAATAGGAATTAAAATTTAATATATATATTTAAAAATTTAATAAATAAAATATTTTCCTAAATATAGAAAGTGAAGACTAATTTAAACAAAATATTTGTCTAAAATATAAACAATTAACTTTGCAATTACATCACAATTAGTCAAAAAAATTAATATCAATACACCATAGTAGTTGTTGTATTGTGCGTCTGTTATCTGTCACAAATTAAATTTTTGAGTCATCTCTTTTGTTAATGACTCGTGAGATTGTAATATACAATTAAATGAATTAATCATAATTGAACATAGATTTTGGTAGGTACAATCTTGTGTTCAAAAAATGTTGTCATGTTTCTTGTTTATGGTCATAGCAAAACAAAGTATCTTTGTATCTGATCGTTGCGTTTGAATCAAATGTATAAGTTTTGCTAATCGTTCTCGTCTCAAATTTATATAGTAATACCCGCTAATTACTCGAACCCTTTTAAATTTATAAATATATACAACAATTGCTTATCTATCTAAATGAAATCCCGATCAATTCGAAGTAAAATTAAACAAAAAATTAAGAAACGGAAGAAAATTCCAAATAGGCATGTCAATTGATGTTCAGATACATTTAGAATTTATCTACATATATTTGTCTAAATCACAATTAAAATGTTTTTTTTTACCATCCATTTTCATCCCAAACCATGTATATATCTAATTAAAAAGTGATTTTACTGCTAATTTCCTTTCCAAACCATGTATATACTCGTACTTGTTCCAAATCCGATTGGAAAGTGATTTTACTACATGTTATCATCTCAAACCCGTATAATACAGCTAATTACCCAGACATGTTTAAATTTATAAGTATAAGTAGTTACAATAATTAGTTATCTACATCAATAATAAATGTGTACATCACAGAGTAAATATTAATTAATAATAAGTAAATAAAAGATCAAAAGATGGATAAAAATTCCACTTAGACACGTCGATTAATATAATATTCAAATTCATTTAGAATTTATACTTATGCATATACTCGTACATGTATATTTATAGTTGTTAATGTGACATATATATGGGATAATCCCAAACACATAGCATACAAATCAATAAGCAAAATCAATGTAAAGATAAGAAATATTTCAAACAATTGTGCGACGTGCTATGTGTAGCACAAGCTTGCTGATGACAAAGCTTCATCAAGGTTTCTCAGGCAAAAACAAAATTTGTTATGACAGATGATGCTTCAGTAAAAAATCTAGAAACACAAATAAATTTTAAGCTCAGATTTAGCAGTTTTAGATTCCATGAAACTAAATAAAATATCTAAAAATGATACTTTTAAAATTCATTTGTATCAATGATAGCATCCATAAATATTCATCACCAAATCACGCAAATCATATAATACTCCAAAAACAATATGGACAAAGGAATTTTTTGTTAAGGAAGAAAATATTATAACTCAAAATAACAAAAATAGGTAGATAGATCATAGTAATCAAGATTACAAAGAAGTGGCATGCCAATAAAGTGATAACATCCTATCTATTTAATACAACTCCAATCCTTAGCTACATCCGAAACAAAATATGTCTTCATAGTGTGAAAGTCATTGAGGTTTTCTAAACTTAACCGTATCTCATGCTTCCTCTAAGGATTCTTCTTGCTCCTCAGAATTTCGCTTATTCATTTCAAGCCAAAATTACAATAAACACTGGATTATGTTACGATTGGTAAACATGTTGTTGTTTATTAGTTTTCACAAGTTTTTCTTATTAGTACAAGTTTATAACTTAAGGAAATTGCGTAATACATTATATCCATCTATAGCAATGTGGAATAAAATTCGACTACAGTTTCACTCATCTTAATTAGGTTGCTAAAATTTTCATTATTTCATTATTGCATTTAAGATGATATTAATATCATTAAAATGGTGTATTATTGTAATGAATTTTAGGAGTATGCAATTTGAAGATTTTTCCGAACCATGTTTTTAAAAAAAATAGTAACGTCATATAGGATTGTGGATGAATATGGTGCTTGGAATGTGTATCGATATATATATATATAATTAATAATAATTGATAGATAGTTAGATAGATAGATAGATAGATAGATAGATAGCTAAAAATATTATATTTAGCATAGCAAAAAATAAGAATCTAAACTTTATACAATCACATATATACAATATAAGGTAGATGGAGTTTATACATATATTTAAGTAATTAAAATGGATTCCTAACATTGTTCTGCACCATATATATATATATATAATCTAATTAATATTACAATAAAGGAAAGTTTAATAAATATACTTCCATATGAATCGGAACGGAAGATACATGATTTAATGTGCATACCTATAATTAAGGTAAATTAAGTGCTATGTACATATATTAATATTTAATTAGAAAAATGAAATTAAGAAGGTATAAAAGGGAGGATTTAGATAATTAGAAATAGAATTATTTTAAAGTGCCATGTAGGATTGCAAATTGCTATGGACTCTTCAATGTGTATTGGATTATATAATTAATAATTAATAATAGATAGATTACACGTTCAGTTTTTAATTTTTTCTTTTAGTAATTACTATGTGGCTAATTGACTTAATTGAGATCAAAAATTTTAAAACCAACTATTATACTTCATTTGTCCACAAAAATATTTGTATTATTTTTAGTGACATATATTTTACTAAATTATAGTGAGTGGATAGAGGGTCTCACATTTTAAGTATAAAACGATGTTAAAAAAAATACAAACTTTTGACGAACGGACAAAGAAAAATTAAAAGACAAGTTTTTGATGGGTAAATTGAGCATATAAAAGAAACTATTCAAACTCAATACATATGTTACATATTTGAAATCATAATAAAACAATTAATTAATGGCACAACTATGCTCGCAGAAAGGATCATTCTGGTAAGTTTGATTTAAGCTGAGTAATAAAAAATGTTGTCTCTCTCTCTCTCTCTCTCTCTCTCTCTCTCTCTCTCTCTCTCTCTCTCTCTCTCTCTCTCATTATTAGAACGGTTGATTTTGCTGTTGCATCTGCAAAGAAAATAGTGGGCTAGCCGTTCTCTCTCTCTCTCTCTCTCATTATTAGAACGGTTGATTTTGCTGTTGCATCTGCAAAGAAAATAGTGGGCTAGCCGTAAATTATGTGATGTTGATAGATTTTGTGTAGCATAAGTCAAGCTTAGTTCGCCCTAAATACCTCAATTTTTATTTTTTTTTGTATCATATGGACCCGCAATGCTATCTTGTGACGCGACCTGGATAAACTCCACGCCCTGCGAATAAATTTCAACTTAAAGAAAGATATTTTCACAATTTTGTAAAGTTGCTATTGGCAGCAAACATATATATGTAAAACGTAACTAATCGAACATACTTTACCTAACTAGGCGCAAAAACTTTACATTTTAGCCATATTTTTGTATTTTTTTTTAAAGGATAAATTCCCTAATTAAAGAAAAGAACATCGGGAAAAGGCTTCTTTTTAATGAATCTGGAATAAAATAAAATAAAATTATTTTTTATGATCAAATTAATAAGTAAAACTATATTTCTGTAAGGTAAGTTATAATTACAGGCAAAAATAGTTGTTTTTATGTGTGTGGCACATATCATGCAGAGGCCCAATGGGCTGAAGGGTGAGTTCGGCCCAATTAGAAGCAAACGTGACAAAAAAGATTGGCCCAATAAGCGATGGTTCTTCTCTACAAGTCAACTCAGTCACTGCGTGCAACTGAAGCACCTTTACATACACCTACTTTGTATGTATGTACCGTTGTATATGAATATGATCGACTATAATAATCCGGCGCCAATGGTACGGCAAGATGCCGACGCCGGCGTTACGAAGATGGCTGCGGTGGCAGCTTGCTTCGGCATGGCTGTGTTCTATGTTGCAATTCTATATTCTCCGACCATGATTCTTCGATTACCCCCGCCTAATTCCTTTAAGTCATTCCTCATACGGCGTTTCGTATGCGCTGCCGTATCTTCAGTCGTCTCTTTGATCGTATCCTTCCTCATTCTCCCGTAAGCCTCCTTTTTGTGCTATACAGTTTGTATGTAATCCGATTTTCTATGTAATTTGTGCTTTTTCTATGAGTGGCTCGAGTAGTTTTCAATATCCCCATTTGCTCTCGTAATGCCGCTTTGTTTGTTAAGTTTCTATCTCTGTTTGGGGTGGTAAGTTTGCTTCGCATCCTATTCTCTTTTTCTCTGTTCATCTGTGCGCCAAGGGAGCTGAATCGAATGCTTAAAATTAAGTTGCTAAAACTTGAATAGAAGGAGCTTATATTTCGCTGTATCTTGTCAAGAGTAGTTTGAATGATTTTTTAATTCGTGACGTGATGTAAATTGACAGATGCTTGTTGCCATCGTGATTATTTTTCATCTTTTATGCTGTGCTTTTATTTGTAGTAGCTCCAATTTGACGGCAAATTACATCAACGAATTATCTATTTAAAGTTTTAAACTGAGGCTTAAATCAGGTTTGACCTTTAAAATGAAGGAAATGTATAGAATGTCAATAAAGTATAGCTAGAGAAGGATATATCTGTTTCCATGGCAAGGGGCGAAGTTATATTGATCCAATTTCCGCCTCGTCTTTTTCTTGTATTTGGATTTTTTCTTTTTTTTTTTTGGAGGGGTAAGCTAAGTAGTTACGAGCCAATCATATTGTCTTTGTTTCTTCACTGTTTTGCTTACTTTATGGGTTCAATACATTAGCATTCCTCAAATCTCTTCTGAATTTTTATATTTTAGGTGGATCCATATATTGATCAGTAATGACTTTCAGTTCAGCAAGATTTCATGTTATCGAGTGATGTTATGTACTTTATACCTCTTACAGATTTACGATATAAGTGTTTCTGGCTCATTCTTGATTTGATACATATATACAAGTGTTTCATGCTCTTTCTTGCATTGAGATTTTAAAACTTTTCTGGCTAGTTAAACTGTTCATTACTTTTGCATTACTAATTCTCAGTAATAATAACTTCTGCATATGCCATAGTCTATTTGTAAAGCTTGACATCGGATGCAAAGTCACTACTAATGCCTTTACATCAGTTTATCAAAATGCAGTTTTTGAACCACTGACATTTTTGGTGTTATCCATTCCTAACCACTAGAGAATTTTCTCGAATTATTTGTTTTGTTTATTTATCTTATGCGGTGTACCTATTATTTTCTGGTCCCAGATAAGAGGTGGGATGCATCAAATCTGCTTGTGTGTATGGCATCAGAATGGATCATATTGTGAGTATTTCGTCAGAAACAGTTATTCTGAAATTGCACAGGCCAAAGCATTTGGATATAGTATTATTGTGTTTTAAATTTGATTTTGCAGATTGAAAAGGGTGACTGATTGCTGAATGCAATTTTGTGTATTAACAGTGGCAAGCTCTGGTCTACCCGCTTTGCTGACTGCCTTCATGTACTCTGGTTCCTTTGCCTTGAAGTTTCTATCTATGCTTCACACCAGCAGAGAATATTTGGATAGTGGTGGAGATCTTTCAGTAGCATCTTTAAAGAGCATTTTCTTGAAGATAATTGATTGGGTAGTTTCAACAGATTCATGCATGTCAGCCTGGCGTAACTATTTTGTGGTTAGTTTTCTCGGTTGTCCTTTATTCTATGTTCCACCTGCGTTCTATGCAACCCTTTTTATTTTGTTATGGAAAATTATCTGGTTTCTCTTGAGTCATCCTATACTAGTACCCGAGGCAATCTGTGTGTGTTACATGATTACATCTTAACTCTTGATCCTTAAATAAGTTAGTGAGATATGATGTTAGCTTACTCAATTCTGGAAGTTATCATACTTTTTATGATTGTCAATTATTAGTTAGGCAGAAATGTGTTCAAAACTCTGCAATCATTTTGATATCGTCAATTTTCATCGAGCATCGCAAGACATTAATTTTACCAGCTTTCCTTTTAATAGATAGGCAATTTGTTTTCCTGTTATCTGAACTCTAGCAATTTTTGGACTTCTCAACAAAACACATTACGCAGTTTGGTGGTAGGTGGTATGCCAAACAAGCATGTTGATTGAATCTATCGAACCAAAGTCTGTTGTCTATACATCTGGACTCCCATGTTTTAGGTCATAGATAATTACATCCTGGCTTTTATGATTCTAAAAATTCAACTTTCAGATTTTCTTGTTCAGTCTCTCCTTTTATGAACAGGCACCACTTACAGAGGAGTTGGTATTCAGAGCTTGTATGATTCCTTTGCTTCAGTGTGGAGGATTCAGTACCTACACTGTTATATTTCTCTGTCCAGTATTTTTCAGTTTAGGTGAGTAGATATAAAATACAACTTTTTTTTCTTTTACTTTTTTAATTTTATGCAACTCAGAAGCCAAATACTGCATGTGTTGTCATTGTTAACATATGAATGCCTTTACCACGAGAGGGCATGCTGTTTATTTTAGCTTAAATTTGTGTTACCCCTTTCCATCTATTAGTTTCAGGCCCCTCCCCCACTGGAAACTTTCGCTTTAAACATGGCTAGATTTAGATATTGCTATCTCTATGCTGAAGTTTAATCAGATAGGTGGTCTTAATTTGTTTGGTTGCAGCTCATCTGAACCACTTACTGGAGTTCTATCTCCAGCGGAACTGCAGCTTGCTCAAAGCCTGTCAAGTTGTAGGTATTGCTTGCTTCTCTTTCATTTGTTTTTATAATGTGTGATTCATGGGAATTTACAGTCACGCCCTAATTTATTTAAATAGTTAGGTTGACGCTAAAGCAGCTACAATCAATTTGTGGCTTGTTTCTTATCATTAAGTAAATTTTCAATGCTGAGTTTGAGTCATTCCTCAAGTTGAAATAGGATGCTTTTAGTGGTGTAATCCTTTGTTATCTATTGCATATTTGGTTCGTTTTCAGGTTTCCAGTTAGTATACACTGTCATTTTGGGGCATATCGTCATTTCTTCTCGTTCGTACTGGTGGGTATATTCTTCATATACATGCTTCACTAGATTTTTATTTCATTCTTTGACTTATTCCTTTCTGTTGATACTTTAGAACTTTGTAAACTGCAGGGCATTTAACTGCTCCATTAGTTGCTCATATGTTTTGCAACTTCATGGGCTTACCTGTGATACTTTCTCGGAAATCTGGTAAATTGATCTCTCATCCAGTTGATTAATTACGTCCAACCTTAATCGCACCTTGCTTCTCCCCCTCCCCAATCAGGAAAAGGAAACTCAGGACACTGAAGCACTAAATTTCAAATCTAAATGAAAAGGAAAAGGCTCATGCCCCAGAATTTTGCTGCTTGACTGCTTCTACGTGCATGCTTTATTCTTATAATCAATAACTTACTCCTAAGTGTATGATTCTGAAGAAGAATCTTTACCCCTCTTTGGACTGTGCGGGTTATAAGTAGAAAGATTTTGACTAATTGGCCAAATGAAGCATACGGATATGCAGTTGTAGATGGAATGGACCTCTTAGCCTGTGTAGATTGACCTTGCTCATCTGTTTGTACTCCGTTGCTGGTTATTGAGGTGGTTTTTCATTAACAGATGAAAACAAGTAAAACTTATAGATGTTTGATCTGATGTACAGTATACCGGTGTTTCTTTAACTGTGTGAAATATGTTATCGGAAGAGATTTTCAGAAAGGTTTTCTGAAGGGGCTATTGGCCCTAGTCATAACTTCTGCTACTCGTGCTATTTTCCTTCTATTTCTAACTCTGATGCTTATTTATTTCGGTCTAGTTTATTCTTCCCTGTATATTTTGTGTTATCAACTACTTTTCATGGCGAATTTCCTTTTATTTGATGGTTTTCAGGATGGTGGGTCTGGTATTTGTAATTGGGGTGGTGAGTTTCAGCAAGATGCTTTTCCTTTGACGAACCCGCATTTGTACAACAACGAAACTGACAATTGCAGCTGTTGGCATAGATATTGCAGTTGGAGCTAACACGATTTTGCAAGAAGCTGCAGGTACCTAGCTGCTGGTGTTTCGAAGATTATAAAAGTTTGCTATGTTTTGCCACTAACATATATGAATGTGTAGTTATCTTTCCCTATCTTCTTAGAGCTTACGATGGCTACCCGGCTGTAATATTAAATTGATACGGTGGGATTTTTTAGGATATTTTCATTAAATTAATGTGAAATTTAGTCAAAAAGAAATGACGGCTTGTACCATCCTTGCAGGGGTCGAATGATAAAAAACATATGATGACTTATGCAAAATTTAAATAGCGGTGAAAATTGCAAATGATTCACTTTCTGATTCATATTTCAATTTTCAAATTAGTAGGTAGGCATCCATCATATTATTCATCTTCCAAAAATGTATCAAGATGAAATCATTGTACTTCTCTATGATAAAATTATGGAGGGGGGATAGTAACAAAGTCCCCCACCTACATTATTATTGCATAGAGGAAACATTCAGAAATTTGAAATGTTGTCATTAGATCATTAGACCTAATTTTGTTTTTGTCCACATGCATGATCTTGGAAAATTTAAAAATAGAGTATACGTGACGTGAGTACATGAGATCGTAACTTTACCAACTAAATACATATTCATATGTGGATATATGAGATCGTAGCTTCACCGACTAAATATATTTAAGTCCTAAGCCATCCATAATTAGATAAACCAAATTCCTCCCTATGCACGTACTAGTAGTTTTATTGTACAGAATGGGGTTCTTCTAAGAAGTGAAAAATTATATCTCAAGATATTGTGTTGATGGCCAAAGATCCTGTGAGGATGCACAATCAAGAAAATCAAATAGTATAATGTCTTCTCACCAAAGGGGGATAAAATGAAGATAACTGGTAATAATAACAATAGTAATAACAGTTGATTAAATTGAACCATCAGAGAATCCCATTTATAGTCTCTGGGAAAAATAGATTTTTTCAAATGGGATACATTCATTTATTGACTCGTTGAAGTTTGCCTTGAGATTTTCAGGCCTGTTTTCTCTCCCAATCATCATACTCTAGCGACAATCTATTTTCGCTACTCCAACTCATGCCACATATTTTTGAATATTTACATATACACACATACATATATATATAGAGAGTTTGGTTCAAATAAGAACTATTCTTATCATAAAACCAAGAACCAAATGAATTAGTTATGAAAGTTGATGAATCCGTTGAGAAAGTTAATGAATTCAAAATTCAAATTTTTCACCCGGTTCAATCCCATGAGAGGCGAAAATTCTATTTTTTGGATTCAGTAATTTTCCCAGTTGATTCATCAACTTTCACTGTGAATTCATCAGTTTTTTGTTCTCACGTTCTCACAATAAAAATGGTTCTCACGTTAACCCTCCCCTATATATATATATATATATAGAATGAAGTTCAAATAAAAATCATTTTTAATGTGAACTAAAAATCACTAAAATTCGTTATTAATAAAATGAATTCTCTATGAAGTTAATGTATCCGTTTGAAAAGTTACTAAATCCAAAATTCAAATTTTCACTGTGTTCGAATACTATGAGGGACTATTTTTTATTTAGTAACTTTTCCCACTAATTAATTATTTTTAGTTTTCATATTTTCACGATAAAATGATTCTAACTTTAACCCTTTCTCGTACATGTATCCAGAAAATATACGCATATATATGATATACGAATCTTTAGATGTGCTCTTGCATGTATATATCTCGAGACGTTAATTATTGGTACCTATTATAAATTTGGATATTCTGAAAGTATAATCGTGCTTTCAGATGCAATGGACCTTCTCTTGGAATTTGTATTATTTTTGTAAAAGTATTGCTTCTGATCAGAAGGTATTAAATCTGAAGAGTGAAAAGAGTAATAGTAATTACATAATTAATTAAGTTGCAATGACCTAGAAACTAATTGATCAAATGGAAGAAACATTTACGGATTTAATTAAAAAAGTAGTAAGAAGATGAAAAAGGATACTTATGTTTTTAGTATAATTAGATAAGTGGTGTTGTCTGTGTGGTTTGATGGTCAACCTGTAGACAATGACGTGATCCGTGACATGATCGTATCTTTATTATTAAAATTTAAAAAATTTGTAGACTCTCAACTCCGAAGGTTATCAAATCAATTGAATCAGTTTAATCATATAATGGAAACCCTAACATTGACTTTGTATGTGCAATCAGATTTGATGACGTTTTCCCTTACTACTTAGATCCTTCCATCATAGAATCCCATTGACAAGCAACCCCCTAGCCTTCTATTTTTTTCATTTTTTTTAGTAATTAAATACAAAAATTTTAAAGGTTACGTTACGATGGATTCGAACCTGAGACCTTTGACCTCAGATATTAACCACTCTATCACTAGGCCAACACACACACACACACTAAACGTTCCTATTATTAAAACAAAACGTTCCTATTATTAAATTATTATTATTTTTGTTAGGGGTGTGTAGGAAGTTAATTTTTTTTAATTTTTAATTTTATTGGAAGAAGGGTGTGTGGGGATTTGAGGTAGTAATGTACTTCTAATTCACCTAGATCTTATGGAGAACGAAAAATAATGAAGAATTATTACAATGCACCACATTTAATTAAATTTGTTTCGTGTTGTTTTGCATACACATTATTACTAGTATTATTGTTGTCATTATTATTTCATTTCGTGTCATCGTTGATGCATTTATGGCAATGACATAGGATATTTAACATTTACCTTGGTTGTTTGGATTCACATACTCTCTCCCAACATTTATTGTTTCACTCTATGTTCCACTAATAAATTTATTCTTATTATAATATATATTATAAAAATATAATATTGCTATAATACAATTAATCCTATAATTTATGATTATTTCCAAATAGTGTAGCTTAAAAATTACATAATCTAATTATGAAATATCAAATTCTAATAATCAATTGTTGACAAAAAAAAACTTGAAATTAAGTGCTAAAAATAATTATATACCCTAAGTTTAACATAATCAACACAAGTAATAATTACATACTTAAACTAAAATACGATAAATTGAAAATGAAGAAAAAAGTAAAACAAAAATAAATAAATAAATGTAGTACACAATTGGGATACCAAAACGTGGGATATATAGACGACACTCAAGCGCTCATGCATTAAATTTTACTCTATCTATTCACCATATTCGTTCATTTAATTCTATTTGACCCGTGCAAAAAAAAATATTCATTTTCTTTTTAAAACATCAACTTTACATTTTTACCATAAACTATCCATTTATTTGCAAAAATCACACATGGCCCATATTTTTACACTCACTATTCATTTATTATCCATATGACACACCTTTAATATCACTATCTATTAACTGCTCATTTATTATCTCTACTAACTTACACTCATTGTAATTTATTAAAATCTATGTCACCAAAATCAATGAATGAAAATGGTGGATTTAAAAGAGTACTACTTTATATCTATTTCATGACCACATGCTAAACGTTAAAACGCCATTATTATAACTATCCACGTGAAATTCATTAATAAAATAAAACACGTGATTAAGTTACCTACATCCATGTGAAATTCATCAATAAAATAAAGCAAGATTTAATTACCTTACTATCTACGTGAAATTCATTATAAATGAAACACGAGATCAAATTAACGTTACTATCCGCATGAAATTCATTAATACAATAAAACATGATATTAAGATGTTGTTACTATTCATGTGAAATTTATTAGTAAAATAAAACACAAAGCTAAATTGGTGTTACTCTCCGTGTGAAATGCATTAATAAAATAAAACAAGAGATCAAATTACCTTTACTATCCACGTGACCACGTGAACTTCATTAATAAAATAAAACACGAGATCAAATTATTGTTACTATCCACGTGAAATTCATTAATAAAATAAAACACGAGACCAAATTATCATTACTATCCGCGTTAAATTTATTATTTAGTAAAACAAAACACGAACCATATTGTTGTTACTGTCCCCGTGAAATTCATTAATACAATAAAACAAGAAATTAAATTATCGTTACTATCCACGTGAACTTTATTAGTAAAATAAAACACGAAACTTAATTGTTGTTACTGTCCACATCAAATGCATTAATAAAATAAAACATGAGATCAAATTACATTTTACTATCCACGTGAACTTCATTAATAAAATAAAACATGAGATCAAATTACCTTTTACTATCCACGTGAACTTCATTAATAAAATAAAGCACGAGATCAAATTGTCGTTACTATCCACGTGAAATTCATCAATATAACAAAAAACGAGATTAAATTATCATCACTATCCACGTAGAATCTATTAGTAAAATAAAACACGAACTAACTTGTTGTTACTGTCCATGTGAAATGCATTAATAGAAAAAAACATGAGATCAAATTACCATTTAATATCCACATGATATTCATTAATAAAATAAAACGCGAGATTCTACTAACAACATAAAATTTATTAATAAAACACGAGATCATATTATCATTATATTACCCACGTCAAATTTATTAATAAAATAAAATACGAGATTAAATTTCCACATTTAGTTTTAAATTTGAACAGTCGTGCGCACGTAGATTCTCCTGATTTTTTTTTTATCTTAAACTCAGGTGAGTCGTGGATGATGTGAGTTAGATCTTGCAGAAAATATTGATGGTAATTGCACAATTTACGTGACCGTTATGTAGGAGATGCGTTGGCCGTTACGTAGGAGATGCGTTGGACTCGTGATAACAACAAAAAGTTGGATGAAATTATACAAAACACCATGCCAATTATTATGCTTTATTTAAGATTGGGTGATTAATGGTATAAACTAAATCAATATTGGCAAACAGAAAGTCACAAGTACAGTGTGACTTCATCACTTAAAATAGCTGTAAATTTGATTTTCATTAAGCTCTTTTTTTGCTTCACATTTTTATTAAGCTTTTAGAATTTGAGTAGTTAAGACTCGTGAAACTTTAGCAGACAATAATAACACAATAGTAATAGTGTGCATGTGTTGGCATAATGATAATGGGGTGATTAATATTTGTTGTTCGATTTTTTTTTGATAAAATCAAATGGATTTATCCGGACCAATACATGATTTTCTTTTAGTTTTTCTAGGATTGAGTCTTATATTAGGAAGTATGGCAGTATTATTACTTCCGAATCCAATTTATCCGGCCTTTTCGTTGGGATTGTTTCAAATATCCCAGATTCAAATCCATTGTCATGCGAATTTCCAAAAATTATTTATCCAATAAATAAAATAAAATTAAAAGTAACATAAAGTAATGTACGTGATCGTCACATTAATTTGAGGAATATTTGTTGGCATTACTAAGGGGTGTTTGGCTGTTTTATTTTAGAGAACTTATAAGTTCCAAGAGCTTATAAGAGGTAATGTCTCAAGTGCTTATAAGTTGTTAAAGTGTTTGGATAATGATCTTATAAGCTAGAGAATGAATCGTGAGTTAGAGAGAGAAAATCATAGTTAGAGAGATAAAATTGACGAGATGTGAAGTTGATAATATATGTGTAGGAAATAACGAACTATAATAAGGTTATTTTGGTAAATTCATGGTTGCTTATAAGTTTATGAAAAAATAAGTTAGGGTAGACCAACTTATTTTTAGGGAACTTATAAGTTGTTGGAGCTTATTTTCACAAATTTATGTTCGCTTAGGAGCTTATTTTGCCAAACACTTCAGAACAAATTATAAATTTTGTTTTAAAGAAATTATAAGTTCTCACCAAACACCTCTAAATTGACTTTGGCAAAACTCTAGTGTTGTATAAATTAGTTTATTGTTGAGTCGAGATTCAGCTTAATTATCAAACACATTCAAACCTAAATAAAAACTTTGTAAGTATAAATAAAACGTTGTAAGTATATACTTAAATTTAAGTATTCATTATTGTTAAAAGGGTAATATCACTTTAAACCTCAACTATATTCATTTTATCAAAATATCCCGAATTTTAAAAATATCATTTAAACTCAAACTATTAATATTTTATCAAAATCATAACTTTGAGAAGTATCATTTAAACCTCAAATCTATTAATTTTTTTATCAAAATACCTACATCAATTTTTCACTCCGGGATTGGACGGAAATATCTTCTGATTGGCTCATCGGATATATCCAGCGTTAATTTCTTGCCTTTGAAATTTTGACGTGGCTCATCGAACGAGAATAAGATATTTCTTGTCCAATTTCGTGTTTAAAAATTGATATAGGTATTTTGATATAAAAAAAAAATTAACAGTTTGAGGTTTAAAGTAATACTTCTCAAAGTTAGAATTTTTTGATAAAATATTAATAGTCTAAAAATGATATTTCTTAAATTTCAGGATATTTTTTATAAAATTAGTATAATTTAGGGTTTAAAAGTAATATTTATCCTTCATTATTTATCTTTTTAGAAACATACTGTATTGTTTTCTTTATCCCTGGGCAGCACCGTACTACAATGACTGGATAGGGTCACAATACCCGGGGGTATCAATTGTTGGCGACAAACAAATTGGTTTTTTCTAAAATATATGTTGAATATTGTTAATATGTTAATCTTTTAAGTTAACTCACGAACTTAACAGGACAAAATATTGTTAAACTCAATGTTGATTAGGTTATGCCTAGGAGCCACACTAAGTAAGTTTGGATGAATTTATCTTAACCAAAATCCACTAAGCTATATTTACCGTCATAAATTCATTTATTAATATAGTATTTCATTTACCTTTAGAAGAAAAATCCATATACGTAATTATTACTTTAATATTGAAAGTAAATGGTAAAACTCAACAAACAGAGTGGACGAGTGAGGAGGAACTTTAGAAGTTGTCGCCAATCTTCTATGCCATCATTAATATGTATGAATAATAAATTTTGATAAGTATAATGACTAGAATTTACTCAATTAATTAATTCATGATATTTGAGGGATGTCAAGTAAAACTAAAGGGCAGAACAGAACACACGTAAAACAGTGTTAAGAAATGCAATAGAATTGCCTCACAAGCTTAGTTCAATTAGTTAAGAGTTTTACGACAAGAAATGTAATAAAATTTACTGAATTAATTAATACATAAAATTTGTGGTATATAGAGTAAAACTAATGGGCAGAACATACGTAAAACAGTGTTAAGAAATGAAATAATGACCCTTTACGCTACTGTTTAGAATTCTCCCGCGCCGAGAGGTCGCATTGCTCAACCCCACCAAACGCTCCCTATGGGTTTGGCACACACCTTGGCTTTCCAAGTGTGGTTCCTATCCCGTGTGGTTTATGCGCTATTGCATGATGAACGTGGGGTTTCTGCAATCTACAAGCGTAGGTAGCGGTACGATTCCATGATATCAAAATAAAAATAAAAATTCTATTTGGTCAGATTCCATCATTTTAAGCAGAAACAGAGCAAATACCATAATTATTGGATTAACTACAGTAAGAGATTACACCGTCTAATTTTATTTTTCTAATCAAATATAGAAAAACTACAACCCTTGTAAAGTATTCGTAAAATTCAAACTCTTGACGTTTAAAATTAAACCAGCTACACAAACGTAAAAGGGAACAAAATAAAATTTGTGAATTCAAGTTACAGCTCCCCTGTTTCTCCAACAGCTAGATTCCTAAATCAATACTGTTAATCTTATATCAAACATAATTAGATTAATGCATCAACATAATCAATTTATATATTAGACCATTTTATTCGATAATACTATCTTATATCTAGATACGCCACTTACTATTATGAGTTTGCATGAATAATTTTTGCTTAGTAGCATTGTCACAAGACAAGAAATAAATTGTTCAGTTGGATCCCAGCAATAATATGAAAGATTGATTCCATTTGAGAAGAAGTAATAATAAAACTAAATATTCATTTATAGATTATGACCCAACTGATAAACAACCGAAAAAAAGAAGCCCTTAAAAGTGACACGATTTTATCTACTGTCGACAGAGACTTAATTCAGACAAACGAGCATTTCCACTACCAATTCTCATTAAAACTATATTCTTCGACAATGCTAATGATGACCAAAACATATTGGTGGGGCCTCAATCTCACTTCTTGGATTTCTTGACGGCCTTCGAGGAGGTGGCGGCGGAGCTCGCCAGATTGAGATCAGGGATGGGATTTCCGGCGGCGGCAGCGGCGGCAAGGCGTTGCTTGAGCTCATTGAGAAGCGCCTGATTCTCCTGGTTGAGAAGCTCAGCCTTCTTCCTCAGCCTCTCATTCTCCTGCATGATGCAGTAGTTCTCCATGTACAATTTCGAGTTCAGCTTGTCCATTTTCTGTCCAAATTGAGTGCAACAAGTCAGAGAATCATCATTGCCAAAAACAAATAAAATATGAGCTATCCAAGATTATTAGAGAAAAGGTTGCGAGAATATAAGGTAGTCCAAATATGCACTCAATTAGAAAAGGATTCTTGCTTTTGTCCATAAGGACAGACTCGGCATTAATGTGCCACTAAAGGGCAATAGGCCTGGTAAATTTTGAGCACAAACTGTGAAGGTCAGCGAGAGAGTGGTGAAAATGATGTGGAAGACTAAAGTTAGATGAAAAAATGTAAGAAAAAAAACAGAGAGCTCTCTGTTCATCTGTGTGTGTGTGTGTTGCAGCATGCAGAGTAGTTGGGATTATGGTTTGTTGGTGGGAAACAAGGATAACAAACCAAACTTCATAAGTTTACTAGAAAAACGCAGCCATGTACAAGCCTTTTGCCTAACTTCCTTGGTGAAAGAATAAATAACGACAGAGAGATATACAATATATATAGAGAGAGGTGGGCGGGAGATCTCATATTGTAGCTTTTCTAAAAAGATCACCTTTTGGAAGGAGAGGAAGGAGAATTGCTGGACGAGAAGAGCCTTTTCTTCTTGAAATGGCAGTAAAAGGAAAGAAAGAGAGTTTTGTAGAAGTGTGTGAGAAATGAGCCGCAGCGGGCCAATATATATAGTGCAAAAAAGTGCGAAGAAAAGGAAAATCTTCTCTAGTTCTCACTCACGTAGAGAGAGAGACAGAAAGGAAACACCCAAACAGAGAGAGAGAGAGAGAGAGTCTGCCACAATAATCATGCATGTGTGGGAGAGAGAGCATGGAAGGGAGTGTGTGTGTGGGCAAGGAAAGGATTTTAATGTTGTTGTTACCATTTTTCCATGATTATGATGATTAGCTCTCTTTTTGGGGTGATGGCGTCATGTGAATGATGGGCTGGCGAGGGCATTCTCGGGATTTCAGTGAAAATTAAGACCAGGGCATTTTAGGTACTTCGGGAGGGGAAGGGGAAAATGATGGTGAGAGGGGGCTCGGCCGTCCCAAAGATTCGCAATGATGGTATGGATTGGTCCGAGCCGACGTAGCCCATCATCACAACCACACCCTCCCAATCGATTTTCTTTTCTTTTCTTTTCATTTTCATGTTTTTCTTTTTCCTAAAATTGGCCCCCTTCATTAATTTCCTGCTATCATCACCCATTTACTCAATCCGGTTTCATCTTTATAGAGATAATTAATGCTGTAATTTGATAATCTGTTTTTCTTGGGCATACATTTGTAAAAAAATTAAATGAATAATTTAAAATTTATGATATAGGAGGAACTTTAATAAAATGTTTGCCAATTGATAGGATATGACCCAACCTCTCGCGCCCACTCAGAGGCCCAAACGAAATGGGCCCCGACCTAACATCGCCTACTTCGGTTACGCCCAAACACGCCTCTAAACCCTAATCAAACCCTAATTAAAGACGGAGTCAAGAGCGAAGATGATGGGTAACGGTGGAAATCATGAAGCAATCATGGTGAAGATCATGGTCGATTCTGTATGGATCGTGAGCCCGCCAATCAAGAGATTCGTTACAAGGTCTACATTTATGTATAAATAGGAGTTAGATTGAAGGTAAAGGGTTAGCAAATTCATCAAACACTAAAGCCCTCGAGATACTCATTGTAATAAAATTATAGTGAACATCTTGAGGATCATCACCTCGTGGACGAGATCGATTCTTGATCGAACCACGTAAAAACTCTTGTGTTCTTTATTGCTTTTTCTAAATCTTGCATACTAACGCATACGCATTTATCATCGGCGCCTCGTGAGAACACTCTTTTCTTTTTGAACAAAAAGTCGTGTTTTCTACAATTTAATGGCAAGGACACGTCAAACGCTAAGTATCGCCGGCGATGTCGGTAACAACCGCAGAGGATGATCGTAGTCACACAACACGGGAAAGGGATCGCGGACGCCACTGCAATGGTCACACACCGAGGGCTACATGGAGAATGCTTCCATACACCCTCGGATGGCCGCCCAACGAGGAGGAAGATGCCGACCTCGCATGCGGTGAATGCGAGGTTCACCGCCCCACGAGGTCCTCGGTCGAGCAAAGGTCCGAATTCCTCAATGCCAACCTCAATCAATTCCGTAGTTTCTCAACCGTAGGAAAACGGAGTGGGCCCTCAAGAGTGCCCGACCAGTGATTACAGCAACCGAGGTCGCTCACCCTTCGAATCAATCAACGCTCACCGAGGCACAATGACCGCCCAATACCCGAGTTCATTTTCCTCGCCAAACTATCGCGACCATTCGCCTCATACCATCCGCCAAGCCGCTCTCCACCTCGGCGAATGCCCATGCGACCGGGCGGAAAGAAGAGGAAGGCGGTCGAACTCCCCTGAGAGACGATGACGCCGCTATCGATCTCCTACTCCTCCGGAGAGAGATGGCAACGAGCTCCCTGATTCGACCGCACGGGCCGGATTATCTCACCTTCTCAAGGAGATTTTGATACACCGCCACAACGATACCGGCTCCAAATATCGCCGCATACGATGGCCTGGAGATCCTTCCGACTTCCTATTTGCCTATACCACTAACATGGCAAACCAAGGATGGAAGATTTCCACGTGTAAGGTCTTCCCCGAGGTGTCGATCTCCAACGCCGGCGTTGGTTCACCGCCGCCGTAACAAAGATCCATTGCTTCAAAGACCTCACGGATCGCTTCAAATGTCGCTTTTACCAAAAGATGCCGCCAACAACCTTCATCCGATCCGCTATAATCCGCCAGGACGGGACGAGACGATGTCGAATTTCGCCTCAAGATTCATCATGGAGTCCCTTAAAATAGACGAGAGTAACGATCTCTACATCATCAACGATTCAAGAACGGATCCGATCCGGTGCTCGGATAAAAGATCACCGTGAATGGTACCAAGACGGCTAGTCGCCTGGACCTTGGTTGATAACTTCGCCAAAGGGACGAGTCGGACCGGAAGAAGAGAGATCCGGGATGAGCGGATGGATCGAAGGAAGCCGCAGGATCGGTCGAGGTACCGAACGCGTGCGCTCGAGAGAATCAAGAAGGGCCCAAGAGAATCAAGGCTAGGACCTCGGCCAAACCACGGCAATAGCGAATACCGCTCAAATCCGGTGAAATATTTGAGCTCACACCGAGCTCTTTCAAAACCCTCCTATGAAAGCGAGGATCCAAAAAAGTCAACAGAAAGTATTGTGACTACCACCGTGGGTACGGTCACGATACGTAAGATTGCAGGATCTTGAGCTCACAGATCGACGAACTCGTCAAAGAAGGAAATATGAAGAAGTACATCGCCGACTGGGCCGGTAGTAAAAAGCAGAGGGAAAATGGAGGTGGTAACAATCAAGGACCGACCTCAACGGCACCAGACTCAAGATGACGAGGACGAAGGTCCCAATACAATGGAGCAGTCTATGCTATAACCGATCGCCCGTTGGTGCACGACGAGGTCGCCACTTAGAAATGAGGCTCGGAGGCCGACCCCGAGGAGTCGAAAACAAGCGACTCGGATGGAGAGAACATCGTGTTCTCCAAAGACGACCAAGACCAAGATTATGCCCCACCAGACGCCATTACTATACAAGCCGTGGTGGGCAACAAGAACGTACATCGGGTCTACATTGACATCGGAGCCTCCGTTAGCATCATATTCCGTAGCTGCTCGATAAACTTGATGTTGAGGAATTAGTACATCCCGCACCTTCCCAGCCATGGAGCTTTACTCAGAGGCGGTTCAACCCGAGGGTGTCATTACCTTCCTGTTACCGTAGGACGTGCCCTGTGTCGGTCACCAAGGCCATTCAATTTTTCTTGGTCCGAGCTCCTCTCCATACAACATTATCCGGGAAGAGATTGGTCATGACGCAACTGGGCCGCCTGCCTCCGTACCACCTCACCATTAAGATACCCACCCCTGGGAGTGTTAAGCATTCAAAGGGTGACCAAACGACGCCTAAAGAATGCCTACGAGTCTCAACCCAAGATGCGGCCTTACCTCGTGCCTAGCAATTACGTAACCCCTGAAGTTGCCACCTCGGAATGACCTGACTGAGAATCTTCAGCTATACGACGACGACCCTTACAAAGTTGTCAAGGTCGGCACCCAGGGTTCAGCTAATATTCGTCAACGGGTCATGCAGCTTCTAAGGGAATACAGAGATGTATTTGCATGGTCCCCACTGACATGACCGGGTCTCGCCCGAGCTCATAACTCATCGTCTCAACATCGACCCGCCACTAAACCGCCTCGTAAGAAGAGAAGTTTTGCCGTGAGCGCAACCAGTCATAAGGGACGAGGTAACCCAACCCGTGAGGCTAAAATCAGACGAGATCAAATACCCAACCCGGACGGCTAATCCAGCCAGGTTCGAAGCCAAGAGGGACGGCGCATGTGTGTCGACTATACCGACCTCAATAAACACCGCACAAAGGATCATACCCCTCCCGACATCGACAAGAAGGTGGAGGCATTGGTGGGACATGAGATCTTCAGCTCGGATTTATACAAGGATACCACCAAGTCCTCGATGAGCCGGAGGACGCCCTAAAAAAGCGCTCATCATCGACTTGGTGTCTTTTGCCACCGGAAGATGTCTTCGTCCTCGAAAACGCTGAGCTACCTACCAAAGGATGGTGGACGCGATCTTCAAATATCACATAGGAAAATCGTTGAAGTCTACGTCGACGATATAGTAGTCAAAAGCAAAAAGTCGAGAACTACGCCGCCGACCTCGAAACCATCCTCCAGCCTCCTCAGTCGGCCAACCTCAAGCTTAATCCCCGTGTGCACATTCGTGGTGAAGACGGGTAAATTCACGGGATGTTGGGTTTTCAAGAAGGCTCAAGGCCAATCCTACCAAGGCGAAGACAAGGTTCGACATGCAAAGCCAAGAACCATCCGTGAAATACACAAACTCACCGGATGCCTAGCCGCCTCGCCAGATTCTATCTCGAATGCCGGTAGCGAGCCTTCCTTCTTCAAGATCCCGAGGAGCTCCAAATTTACTTTGGCGGAAGAACACCAGTCGCCAGACAACCAAGGAATATCTCACGACCGCCAACCCTATCCGCCCGAGCAAGGTGAAACCCTATCATTGATCCGCCGCCTCGGACGAGGCAATCAAGGCAAGATCTTGGTGCGAGTGTAGGGAAAACGAATGTTAACCCTCGCCCGAGGATCCATCTTGGGTGTTTAATTCACCATACATTGATTATAAACCTAGCATGCGTCATATAATTAAATCACAACACGTAGGGTTTTCACGTGTTTACCTTTGATCTCAAGAGGTCGATGGAACGAGATGAATGGATCGAACGGATCGGACTCGTGCTTTGACCTTCTGGACTGTATCCCGGTTGCCCAATCTCCAACGTCGAGTGAGGACGATCTATGGAGAATGCTTCGGAAAATCACCCTATGCTCTCTTCACTATTTTCGAAAAATCCTCTCAAGAGAACTATGAGGGGGCCGAAAATCTTGTTGTCAATATGTGAGCATTAACCTAGACTTTATCTCATACCTTATATTTATAATGCACTACCTTAATCCCATATGGAAATTACCATAATCCTATATGGAAATTACCATAATCCTATATGGAATATTACCATAATCTTAGGATTATTTCCATACTTTCAGGATTATTTCCATAATCTTATATGGAAAGGATCTATGATATACCATAAATATAATAATATCCTTGTGGGATAAAGAGAATAAAATCTTGCCTTTGAGAGCTATAGGGGCGCCGATTTCCACAAAGGTTACGGGCTCGGACGGGCCACCAGGATCAAATGCAAGGAATAAAGACGGCCTCAAATAAATTAATTATCTTATGTTCACCTTTAACATAAATTAATTTATAAACATTCGATCATGCCACTAGAGAAAGAATGTCGACTTACCCTTTATTACCGGGTTGAGTCTGCTTGCACTTAGACATTACGAATCCCCAGATTTAAGATATCGAACGTCCATTAATCATTTCTAGCAATCTGATCGCTTAAAACGACACAACTTCATTTCTTAAGTAGTACCACTCAACCTTATTATTGTACTTGAGCTAACTCAACCTGCAGGGTTTAGTACAATAAACCTTTGAGCTCCTTAAGGGACGCCATCATCCTAAACGGATACGGTGACTGACATGATAACTAGCGTGACATACAAGATCGCCACCACCCAAGACGCGGAGAATCTGGTTAGAACATATAACCCTCACTCATAACAAGTCAAAGTGATGGTCAAGAACTCATACTCACCTAATACCTTATCGAGGTTTAGATCATCGTAAGTCACCGAGATCTTGGTTCTTCACGACGGTCGGAAAGAAGAACACATCTCACTTGTGATCCTTCAATACGCCCGAGACGCACCAAAGACAGACAAGCAACTAAGTCAAGTCACTTCTTATCTATCGCAGCCTCAAATCGACAACTCGTCCTTAAGTCGCCTCACCAGGAAACTTTTATATCTCATTAAGCTTGACCAATCATACGCACTTACGTGATCTTCACACACCGTATGATCTAACTTATATATGAGATAAGGGAACACAAATATATGCAATCAAGTATTCAAATCGGATAGGAGATTGTAATAGTGGTAATAGAAACATTGTATACAAGCTCAACCAAACCGCTTTCAAGATACAAATCCAACAATCTCCCACTTATACTAAAGCAAACTTTAGTATACAATGTGTCTTTCTACTAGCTATTACAAACAACCATCACTTTGCTTCTCCCACTTATACAAAAGTTTCCTTTCTAAGTGGCGCCATCAAGCGCAATCCAAGTCCTCTAACGTATCCATCGTAGACTTTTTACGGCGAGCTCTTCGTGAATGGATCCGCTAAATTTTCCGTCAGATCAATCTTTTCAATCAAGACGCCACCTCATCTAACAATTTCTCGTATGACATGATACTTTCTCTATGTGTTTGGTCGCTTGTGGGTCCGTGGTTCCTTCGAAGTTTGCCATCGCACCGAAAGTTATCACAAGAAACTATGATACTCTTGGGCAAATCGGTACCACATCTAGATCCATGAGGTAGTTCTTGAACCATACAGCCTCCTTAGAAGCCTCCGGCGGCAACATATTCGCTTCCATGGTAGAGTCCGCAATGCATCGCCGCTTTGCACCGCCAGATATGGCTCCACCTCCCAGGTAAACACATAGCCCGAGGTCGACTTTTTCTCATCACGGTCGGCTTGGAACCGAAGTCAGATAACCCAAAGGCATTAGACTATCTGCATGGTAAACTAGCCTATAATCTCGAGTCCTTTTCGTGTACTTGAGTATATGCTTTAATGCACCCAATGAGCTTGTTCAGGTTAGATCGATATCAGCTACTATGCCTACCGTGACAGCGTATATCGGCCTCGTGCATAGCATTGCGTACATGAGACTTCCTACAACGGAAGCGTAAGGAACTTGTCTCATTTCCTCTATCTCCTTTGCAAATATAGGTGATGCGTTTTAGATAAAGGAACGCCATGTCCGAAAGGTAGCAATCCTTTCTTGGCGGTGCGATACTAAAACGAGTAATCACAAGATCAATGTAAGACGCCCGAGATAAGCTCAATATTTTCTTCTTGCGATCTCGGTAAACCTTGATCCCAAGAATGTACGCTGCATCTCCTAAGTCTTTCATTTGAAACTGATCGGATAGCCAACTCTTTACGCTCGATAATGACTTCACGTTGTTGCCAACTAGAAGGATGTCATCTACATAAAGTGCAAGAAATACCACATCACTGTTGACATCTAACCGATACACAACTCTCGCTAGGCAACTGGTAAATCCATAGGACTTTACTACCTCGTCAAAGCGTAAGTTCCATGATCGGGAGGTTCGCTTAAGTCCATAAATGGACTTCTTAAGCTTCCATACTAGATGCTTTTCACCTTTACCACATAACCTTCAGTGTTGTCGCATATAGATGTCTCTACCTTCCTCAAGGTAACCGCTTAGAAAAGCGGTTTTAACATCCATTTGCCAAACCTCTGGGTTCAAGTGGGTCGCTATGGCTAGAAGAATTCGATGGACTTGAGCATTGCTACAGCAAAAGGTCTCATCGAAATCGATGCCCTCAACTGAGTGTACCCTTTCGCCACAAGCCCGGCTTTAAAAGTCAAACCCTCCATCGGAATCTCTCTCCTCTTGATATCCACTTACTACCTATGGCTTCCTGCCATCCGGTAGAGGTGTCTTTTCATATACATCCATAGCCGTTATGGACTCCATTTCTAAGTCCATAGCGGTGTGCCATGATCTTGCATCAATATCTTGACGCCTCCTTGTATGTCCATGGTCGATTATTGTATGTTCGTCTCATTGGGACTAAATTCAAGATTCACCCACGAACATAAATCGCTCGGGTTGACGAACAACCTCCCACTACGACGAGGTTCTACAGCACTATGGCAACGGTGGGTGCAGATACTTGTGGTTCTCTAACTGCACAACTTGCGTGTAGGTACCACTCAGACGGGTCGGTATCTCCAAAGGAACTCGACCCACTTCAATTTCTTGAAGTATCCGGTGTCCATCCTCCCACTAGACTCGACATCTCGCACCTTCGCCTAATCGGTGGTGGAATACGATCATCTTCTATTTCTTGAAGAATGATTTCAACTTTGGACTTATGATTTTCATATAATCCTCTTCTAAGAATCGTGCATTAGTGCTAATAATGACCTTCCGATCCTTAGACTATAGAATAAACCACCTTCGCTCCTCTAGGATAGCCAATAAACACCTCTTGCGTCGATCTAGCCTCCAACTTGTCGCCTTTTGTTCAAGACATGTGCCGGATCGCCTCATATCCTTATGTGGCTTAAACCGGGCTTGCGCCAAACCACAACTCGAAGGGGTCTTTTCGACCGACTGACGGTACTAGATTTAACAAGTATGTCCGCCTCTAAGGCATATCCCCGAACGAAATAGGCAATGTAGCATAACTCATCATAGATCTAACCATTTCCAAAAGAGTCCTATTTCTTCGCCTCGACACACCATTTCTTTGTGTGTGCCCGGTGAAGTGCGCCGGGATGTAATCCCACACTTCACTAGATAGTCCATAAACTCGTTCTCGAGGTATTCGCCACCGCGATCGACCGCAGCGACTTGATACTCTTACCTAGCCGTCGCTCCACTTACGCCTTTAAACTCTTTGAATTTCTCAAGCATTGGACTTGCGCAAGCGGTATATGTATCCGCACCTTGAGTAATCGCCAATGAAAGTGACAAAATACTGCACTTCACGAGCTTGTGTGGACATCGGTCCACACAGTCGAATGGACTAACTCCAACATTTCTTTGGCTCTATAACCCTTCGCTTTGCGGTCCGGTCGACATCTTACCTTCTATACAGATTCGCAGACCGGGAACGGAGTAACCGTGAGATTACCCAACGCCCATTCTTAGCCGCCTTTGGATCCTATTTAGATTGATGTGACCTAATCTAAGATGCCGAGAAAAGTAGAGTCATCTTGCTAAGAAAACTTTCTTTTTAGGGTTTGATGTAGATGCAACATAGTTATAGGTATTATGTTTTGCATAAATAGTATAAAGCGAATTATATAAGATGCCAACACGTATAACTTTGTCATTTCTTATGATAGAAACACCACTATCAAAAATAATGTAATATCCATGAGTAAATAATTTGAAACAAACAAGGTTCCACCGAAAATCCGCACATATAAAACGCCTTTCAAAACTAAAACCGTAGTCCCAAACATAAAGAAACATCTCCAACTGCAATGCCTTCGACTTTCGCGCGTTGCCCATGGAGATCGTTATCTCGCCATCAAACAGCTCCCTTGTCCGCAGGGAACCCCGCAGGTGTAACAAACATGATCGATTACCCAGATCTACTACCCAAGAATGGGTAGAACAAGTCGCTAAACATGTTTCCGTTACTAAAGCAAACAGCGACTGAGCCTCGAGCATAGGGCACTTGGCCTTCCAATGCCCGGGCCTTACCGCACTGAAGCACTCGCCTTCCTCCTTGGCTTGCCTCCGTGGCAACCATGTTCTTGCTCCCATTACTCCCACTATTTCCTCGCCTACCACCTTTGGTACCCTTTTCTATTTCCATTTTGCGATGAAAATTTTGGGCCCTTAGATGTGCTAGCAAGAGCATGTGCTCCTTTCCTATAACTCTTCCGCAAAGAACGAGATCATTAAGCAACCGACTAAGTGTAAACTCGGTATTGCTCATGATCGCATTCACGCGAAAGTTCTCAAAAGACTTGGCGGTATTGAGGATGATATCGACCTTGGCCGCGGCCAATACCTCCTCCCAACCGATCAAGACTATCCATGAGATGAGTCATGTGGAGACATGTTCATGGACCGAACTTCCTTCTTCCATCTTACACGCCAAGATTTCTCTCATGGTGTGGAAGCGATCGTTCGATCCGATCGCCCAAACTTACTCTCGAGACTCGACCAAATATCGGTCGCGTCACCATCGATCGATGTCAGCAATGCAAGCCTTTGGACATAGTAGTCATCATATAGCATTTAGCCATATTGTTTGACTTATTCCAAAGTCTCGCTGACTCTCGCTTCATTAGTCGATCGTCGATAAGGGCATCGGGTTTAGGAGTAGTGAGAACAAACATGTGTTCTTCAAATATAAGAACATATTCCATGTTTCGCTTCCACTCGATAAAATTTGGACCGGATAACGGATTTTGTGCGAGCATATTGATAATCGCGTAAGAGACATATCTCGAAACGATAATGTAAACACATAAGCATACGATCGCAAATAATTAGTAATAATAATATTGTAACCTTTGATAAACAATATTAATTGAAACCTCCAATCGCCCAAGGAATCCCACATGCAAGCCACGCGTGTGGGCGCCACACGAACCCCTCGACTGCACTAAAATATACCTTTTAGTCGCTTAATTTCAATCCATGTCAACTTATCCTTATGACAAATGAAATTAACGATTGGACCTTACTAGACCACATCACTATCGCAGAAGGGACTTGGCGGGAAGTTGTACTTGAGGTGATGTCTAAGCAATGACCACAATTTTAACAAAGAAATCAATTTTAGAATCGGCATACTCACTTCGGACCATACCGCCCAATTCAAATTCTTTTGTTATCTCATTTTATATCTATCTCTAGAGAACTTATGAAAATCGCACATGCAAGCCACGCGTGTGGGCGCTTACATGAAACTCCCACTTCTCAATAGATTTAAAATGTTTTATTTAGAAATCTCATCTAACAAACTTATGATAAACAAAGGCAAGCCAAGCGTGTGGGCGCCACTCACAGCATGTCCTCACTTTGTTTAGAGATCAAAAGTGGAGGTCTTGACATTTTAATTTGAAAATTAACTTGTCGGGTTGCTTGCTTAGTCTTTTTATTCAAAAGGTTTGTCCATGCGCATCACGTAATCCTAGCATGCTTTTCTATAGAACTCAACATGTAAAACATGCTCGCAGTAATTCTAAAATATGCTTGATAAACGCGATAAACCTAGCATGCTTACTATGCGCATCCACCACGTAAAACACTTAAAGGTTTGTCGGTAATATAAACATACATAGCATGCTACTTCATAATTTAAACATCCACGACATGCATATGAACGATAAAATAAAATAAAACGCTCATCGCGCCAATCGTGAAACCCGCACATTTAAATCTAATCTATTATATAGATTTACAAAGTACGTAAATAAACTTGAAACGGGCCTCGCGTGCACCCGCACGGACCGGATTCAACAAATGGGCCTCGCGTGCGCGGGCACGGTCCGAAAATCTAGAAAACGGGTCCGGGCGGGTCGGTTCAATCGGGCTGGGCCGCTAGGGCAAGGCCCACCACAAGACCTCGCCATCATCGCCCGCCGCCGCGCGTGTCCTTCGCGGGCTACCTCGCGATCGCTATGCGACCGCGACCGCCGAAAGGCATATGCGTGGCCACCGCCCGGCGCCAACGCCCGTCGAGAGACGCCATCGCCCGCCGTCGAAACTTCGCGACCGCGAGACTACTCGCCATGCCGGGTTTCGGCAGCGACGCGCGCCGCCGCCCGCTAGTCGCGACGGCCGCGTTCCTCGCTGGTCATCTCGCGACCGCGAGCCGGCTCGCTAGCGCCAGGATCTCGCGCGAACGCACGCCCCATCGCCTGCCCTCGCGATCTCCTCGCGACCGCAAGAAACCGCCCGTAGGATCGCCGAGATACCGCTTCCCCGTCTGCTTCGCTTCTTCGTTCTTTCGTCTTCGTTCTTCTTTACGGATAAGATTTACGAATAAAATCTAATCTAACCACGGATTTTCTCGTGGTGTAAAACAAAACCCAACAAAAACAATAAATGAGCCACGATGAACAGCGGATCCACAATTAATTAAACGCACGTAATAATCAAACGTGAATTAAACAGAGCCAAGATTCGATCCCGTGCTCGATACCAATGTAGGAAAACGAATGTTAACCTCGCCCGAGGATCCATCTTGGGTGTTTAATTCACCATACATTGATTATAAACCTAGCATGCGTCTATATAATTAAATCGCAACACGTAGGGGTTTTCACGTGTTTACCTTTGGATCCAAGAGGTCGATGGAACGAGATGAATGGATCGAACGGATCGGACTCGTGCTTTGACCTTCGGACCGTATCCCTGTTGCCCAATCTCCAACGCCGAGTGAGGACGATCTATGGAGAATGCTTCGGAAAATCACCCTATGCTCTCTTCACTATTTTCGAAAAATCCTCTCAATAGAACTATGAGGGGGCCGAAAATCTTGTTTTCAATATGTGAGCATTAACCTAGACTTTATCTCAGACCTTATATTTATAATGCACTACCTTAATCCCATATGGAAATTACCATAATCCTAAATGGAAATTACCATAATCCTATATGGAATATTACCATAATCTTAGGATTATTTCCATACTTTCAGGATTATTTCCATAATCTTATATGGAAAGGATCTATGCATATACCATAAATATAATAATATCCTTGTGGGATAAAGAGAATAAAATCTTGCCTTTGAGAGCTATAGGGGCGCCGATTTCCACAGTGCTACGGGCCTGGATGGGCCAGCCCAGGGATCAAATGCAAGGAATAAAGATGGGCCTCAAATAAATTAATTATCTTATGTTCAACCCGAACATAAATTAATTTATAAACATTCGATCATGCCACTAGAGAAAGAATGTCGACTTACCCTTTATTACCGAAGTTGAGTCGGGCTTGCACTTAGACATTACTGAATCCCGATTTAAGATATCGAACGTCCATTAATCATTTCTAGCAATCATCGCTAAAACGACACAACTTCATTTCCTTAAGTAGTACCACTCAACCTTATTATTGTACTTGAGCTAACTCAACTGCGCAGGTTTAGTACAATAAACCTTTGAGCTCCTTAAGGGACGCCATCATCCTAAACGGATACGGTGACTGACATGATAACTAGCGTGACATACAAGATCGCCACCACCCAAGATGCGAGAATCTGGGTTAGAACATATAACCTCACTCATAACAAGTCAAAGTGATGGTCAAGAACTCATACTCACCTAATACCTTATCGAGGTTTAGATCATCGTAAGTCACCGAGATCTTGGTTCTTCACGACGGTCGAAAGAAGAATACATCTCACCGTGATCCTTCAATACGTGCGAGACGTACCAGCATGACAAGCAACTAAGTCAAGTCACTTCTTATCTATACTGCACCTAAACCGACAACTCGTCCTTAAGTCGCCTCACCAGAAACTTTTATATCTCATTAAGCTTGACCAATCATACGGACTTCGTGATCTTCTACACAATCGTATGATCTAACTTATATATGAGATAAGGGACACGATATATGCAATCAAGTATTCAAATCGATAGGAGATTGTAATAGTGGTAACAGGAAACATTGTATACAAGCTCAACCAAACTGCTTTCAGTATACAAATCCAACAGCGAGATGAGATGGGACGGCAACTCCCCATCTACTTCATCAACCGGGCTCTCAAAGGATCGGAGACAAGGTACACCAACCTCGAGAAGGTAGCTCTGGCCCTGGTGAACGCCAAGCGACGCCTCCGACCCTACTTTCAAGCCCATTCCGTCCAGGTACTAACGGACTTACCTTTAAGACAAGTCTTGTCAAAGCCAGAGTCATCTGGACGTATAGCCAAGTGGGCACTGGAGCTCGGCGAGCACGACATCTCGTACTCCCTAGGCCGGCCATAAAAGGGCAAGCTCTCCCTGACTTCATGGCGGAGGCCAAATTCACCGAGGTCGGCTCTACCAGCGAGGTCACTCCCGCCTCACAGCGGAGGAACTTGTCCTTGCATCGCCCGATGGTTGCCGGGTGAGATGACGTGACGGAGCTTCATGCAAAATGGGCATCGGAGCGGGCATCCTCCTCCTCGGCCCAGATAAGCAAGAAGTGACGTACGCCCTCCGGTTTACCTTCCCACCACCAACAACGAGTGAAGTACGGCACCGATCTCGTGACTCCCCGCAAAGGAATTGAAAGTGGACAAAGTCCGATATTCGAGATTCCTGTGTCATGGTAAACTGTGTCCCAGGCACATACGAGGCCAAGGAGGATCGAATGAAGCAATACCTTGAGAAGGCAAAGGAGATCTCGACCTCATTCGTGTATTTCAAGATTCACCAAATCCCACGAGGGGAAAACACCGAGCCGACGTCCTTAGTATGTTGGCTTCGTCATCGGCAACCCGCCCGGTGGAAGTTCATTCCGAAGATCGAGGCGCCCCACGCCGGCGTTATCACGTGTTGAGCCAAACCGATGACGCCCGAAAGCCTACCCGGAAGTTGGTACACTACCTCGTGACCGGCTTGAGGCCAAAAGATGATGATGAAATCCTGAAGTATCTCATATACGAGGCGCTCTCACCGAAAGTCTTACCTTCAACCCGCCCCGAAGCGCCTGGGGCGTAAGAAGCCGACCACGTGCTTAATGAGATTCACATAGATCTTGTGGAAGCCACATCGGTCACGGGCTCTTTCAAAAAGACGCCGAGGTCGATATTATTGGCCCACCCTTATTCAAGATTCGCCGAGCTCGTCAAAGAGTGTCCGCGCGGCTTCACTCCACGGTCAAAAAGCTACCCCAGATCGATCCGAGCGACTGCAGAGTCTCGTGGCCTTTCATGCGGTGGGGATCGACATCGCTTGGTCTGCTCGATCGAGCACCGTGTCGACTTCGATATTTAGTCGTAGCCATAGACTACTTCACAAACGGGTCAAGCCGAGCCACTTTCGAGCCTCACGAGCAAAAGGATTGAGACATTCGTGTGGAAAACATAGTCCGCCGCTCGCATACCGCACATTCTCGATCTCGGACAACGGCACCCGCCTCGTGGACAAAATTTCAAGAAATGGTGTGAAGAGCTCCGGATCGAACAACGCTTCACCTCGATCCGCACACCAGCAGCAAATGGTCGGACCAAAGTGACGAACCGCACGATCGCATAAGGATTAAAGAAGAGGCTAGACCGAGCTAAAAGCGACTGGGCTGAAAACCTTCCCCAAGTCCTCTGGTCCTACAGAACGACACCTCGGACTTCGCACGGAGAAACGCCTTTCAGCTTGGTCTACGAAACTGAGGTCGTCATACCGGCTGAAATCGGTGCACCAAGCCCACGCACTCTTCACTTTGACCAGGATGGGAACGAGGACGACATGCGGGCCAACCTTGATGCTCTCGAAGAGAAACGCGAACTCGCCTTCATAAACGGCTAAGTACAAGGGCCAGTCGCACGGTATTACAACAAAGGGTCAAAGCCTCGCACCGCAGCGGTGGCGACCTCGTCTATGAAATAATGAAGCCAGCAGAGCCGAGCTTAACAAGTTGATCGACATGGGAAGGCCCATACCGCTGTTCACGAGGACCTCGGCAAGGGGCTACAAGCTATCTCACCTATCCGTGCGCTTATCCCCGAACACGGCATATCACTTATTTAAGGAGGTACTTTACATAGCTTCGATTTCGTATCGTCATGTTAAGTCTCCTTATTGCTTTGCCTAAGTGCGATGTTATATACTTGTTGAATAAAATATTTATTTTTCTAATGAGTATTTCACTTCCATTTTATTCATATGCGAACATCTATTCGATATACCACATTTAAACCTTCACGAGGGGCGCCTCACGAGATGAAAAACCCACTAAGTAGGGTACTCACTAAGCGCCGCACTCGTAGATTACTCATTGAATTGAACGTCTCGGTTACAACGCATATAGACTACTCATTAAATTGAACGCCTACATGCACGCATACTGATTACTCATTAAGTTGAAATATCTACATGCAAAGACATCCGTTGGATCTCATCGATTATGCCCTTTATTTGGGAATATATACACTTCAGATACGCCTAAAAATGTTTACGACCAAAACAAAGTCCTAAGCTATGTTTGTACCTCTCGAGGGGAAAATATACACTTGAACGAGTCCAAATACATTTACGACTACATACAAAGTCCTAAGCTATATACAAACTCATTCGGCTTCCTAGCCCCACCTCGCCAGTCTCACCAAGCAACACCATCCCCACACAAAATCTCCGTGTCGGCGATGAACTCCTCGAATGAACTCGGTGCCTTCGACCCGTCAACGAGACCAGGTCCCGCGGCCTACTCGTAAGACGGGGCACAGGGCGGGATACCGGACTGGGGGGACTCGGCACCCCACGGTCTACTCCGGGAACACTCAGCGCGGCCTCGGTGCCACCCCAACCTGGAAAGAATGATCTCCCACCCCAAGGCTTGCCGCCTGACCTGAAGTGCGACCACGACCCCGACCTGCTCTCCTTCCTCGCAAACCTGGAGCACGGGCCGAGGTCCTCGCTCTTTTGAAAGTGGGCAAGCAAACAATCTGAGCACCTCGGCATGATCGGCATAGCCGCCCAACCTCGGGCGCCTAACGCTGACCAGCCATGCTCGCTGCGGGCGGGGCAAGCGTCGTTCGCACAAGTTCGCATTTCGGGCATACTCCACGATGGAGTCGAGGCGCCTTTAAAGCTCTTGCTATTAGGCCCTCCTCGTCCTCGGCACCATGCCCCGCGAGCAAGCTCGCACTCGGTCATCGGCTCGATATGGTGACCCCACCGATTGGCGATCACCTTCTCATATTCAAGATGCTCCTCCGAGATCCGAGCCAACTTCTCCGTCGTCACCGAGCTGCTCTTCCGCATCATATCGCGCCTCGAATCACGCCGGCAGATAATCCCGCCCGGCTCCAAGTTGAGCGATCCTTAGCTTAAGAGCCTCGCTTTCCAGCCGAGACGAACCACTTCAGCGATCGGCCTCATGCAACTTCTTTTCGAGTTCGGTGGACGATGCCGAGCCGACATCCATGCCGACTTGACGAACTCGGTCGTTCGGCGCACCGACTCTCCAATCGGCCACCTCTTCATCCTTCTCGCGGGCACCTCGAACTTCTTTCGGCTTTGTCGGCTCATGATCGAGTACAGTATTGAGATGTGGAGTGCTAGAAATAAACAAGACAAAACGCATTTCAAGAAATTGTGTCTATTATTCAAAGTAGAAGTTCGTACAAAGCAGGTCCTATCGACCCGCAAATCGACCTATTACATTAGGTCCATCGACCTCGTGCTCATTGCCTTGGGACCAACCTCCTCGCCACCCACCGCTGCTCCTCCAACGGCCGCCGATCTCCCAAGGGACGTCGAGCTCGGCCCGCCTCCCCGGTTTCGGCTCACCTCGCCAAGGAATGCTCAAGCTTTCACGCCTCATCTTCCTCAGACCGAGTTATAGCCTCCGCCGCGTCGAGGCGGCGAGAGGATGCCAAGGTATCCACCACGGGAAGGAGGTCGCCCGACGATTATGCGGCATAATTCATACACACCACCCGAGGATCGACCTCGATCCAACCGTCTTTGGGCCTTATCAAAATCAGCCTCTCGGCCGCCTTTCCAGTGGGCGATATCACCGCGGCCTCATTACACCGCCGTGTCGGAGATAAAGGAGGAAAAGCTCTCCGACTCAATAAGCTCACGGGCGAAGGCCCTCAAGATAGGTCCTCGCCCGCCAAAGAAGGCACTTGTCATGCGGCCGCCTTCTTCTCCGCCTCGCCGCCTCCTCCGGCGCTTTCCACTTCGGCACGGGCCACCCGCAAGGCCCGATCCTTCTTTTCGAGCGCTCTCAGCCGCTTTTGCAGCCTTTCAAGATCCGCCTTGCGGCGTCATGCGGATCAAGAAGCCCTCGAGCTTCAAGAATGGCCGCTTTTCTCCACCGCCTCGTATCGCGAGCACTCTCAAGAATGAATCCGCCATGCGGTGCATCTCACCTGCCACCGAGGCCGCATCCTGAATATAAAACAGTTAGCGACGCATAACGACAAAATTACAAAGGAGAAGAGCAGCGACTTATACCTTTGGGAAGGATAAAGGAGTGCTGGAAGCCGACACCTCGGGCAAGGAGCGGCCATGAACCTCTATCTCCAGCGTCGGGCTCGAGGTCGCCTGAGGTCCCGTCAGTAAGTCTCTCAGGGCGTCCACCACCACCACGGGCTGCTGGGTGGACTCGCCCCGCTTCGCCTTCTTCTTCGGCTCGCTTTCGCTAGATGGTGCAGTAGCGTCGAGTCTGCTATCTTAACTTCTCGGGGTCAATCTTCACCGCATCACGAATAATAATTTCGTTAGCACAACGAAATCGACGAGGGAAGAATAAAAGAAGAAGGTTGCCCTCACCCAAATCGGGACTCGATCTTAGCGCCCGACCTATAAACACTCACCAAAGATTGTTCATTTCATCCTCAAGATAATTAATCGATAATATCTCACCAAGATCATTCAACATTTCTCCATACGGCCCGTAGGCCCGATTTTCACGCCTTTTATTGTCCGAGGCCCCACTGCACCTCGGATGTCCCTCACCCAGAGAAGAAATATCTATTTTGCCAATGGGACACCTTCGAGGGGCCGCTATCTTAAGCTTCTCAGGGAGACGATAATACACCCTCCTATAGACTTGATGCTAAAAAAACGCATCAAGATTTCAAAGGAGAACTCCTCGCCTATGCCATAACAGATAGCCCTAGCCCCACCACCGACCTAATGGAGTTCGAGGTCACCGACATATGGGGATCCGAAAATATTCTTGAAAGTTAAGGAAAATAGGGGCAAAAGGAAACCTAAGTCCAGCTATCAAGCTATCTACATATATAGTAATAAATCCATCCGGAGGGGCCATCGCCCTATCATCTGGTTTCGGCAGGCACCACCATGCATCCTCCGGAATATGGTATTTCTCCGTGATCTCCAAAAGCTCCTCCGTCGTTAACGTCGACCTCGCCACGCCAATCCGAAATATGGTATTCATTTGTAAAAAAAAATTAAAATGAATAATTTAAAATTTATGGTATAGGAGGGAACTTTAATAAAATGTTTGTCAATTGATAGGATATGGCCCAACCTCTCAGGCCCACTAGCAGGCCCAAACGAGCTGGGCCTGACCTAATGCTGCCCTACTCGGTTACGCCCGAAACACAGCCTCTAAACCCTAATCAAAACCCTAATTAAAGACGGAGTCAAGAGCGAAGATGATGGGGTAACGGTGGAAATCATGGGCAATCATGGTGAAGATCATGGTCAGTTACAGAAGGATCGTGAGCCCGTCAATCAAGGGATTCGTTACAAGGTCTACGTTTATGTATAAATAGGAGTTAGATTGAAGGTAAAAGGGTTAACAAATTACTGAACACTAAAGCTCCTTGAGATACTCATTGTAATAAAATTATAGTGAACATCTTGAGGATCATCACCTCCGTGGACGTAGATCCGATTCTTGATTGAACCACGTAAAAACTCTTATGTTCTTTACTGCTTTTTCTAAATATTGCATACTAACGTACACAGATTTATCACCAATATATTTTGGTCTAAATTTTTTTATCATACAGTTTGTTTCCTTACCATCTTGATCGGCAAAGTACATTGCAATCTAGAATAGTTAAAAAAATTATTAGCAATCTTGAATTCTAGAGAATCCTAGTGTCATAGAAAGTAACAATACTAGTAGTATTATACTTAAAATTTATCTTTTACTTTAATAATATTAGTCAAAAATATGTATAGATATATAATGATTTCCTACTTAAACTATACGTGTCATGTGAAATACCCTCATGAAACACTTAAAACAAACAAATACTTTTCGGTTAAGAATTCAAATTAGGCCTAAGCTGCATTTATGACGATTAAAAAAAACTAATCACACAGTAAATCCCCAACTGTAGTTGGATAATATGTGGTGTTATTGCAGTATTGCTTATCAAAAAATTGATGACGGTTTGTTAAAGCCAGTATTCACAAGAAGATTTAGGCAAGTATTACCTAAACTAGTCATTTTATTTTCATAACTTTAACGCTAAATACCTACGTACAGCTGGTTGTTTCAAATTCAAAATCTACACTGAGTTTAGCATGACTCGTTTTAGATTTTGAGATATTTTTTTAAAAAAATAAAGGATTTTAGATTGAGTAATTATTTTCACTAATTGGCAGCTTTTGGTCAATATGGAATATCGATTTTCATTTGGAGATATTGTTTTGTTATAATAATGATCGTATGTTACATCAATATATATTCTCATAAAATAATGAAATGTCCAATTACAAGTTTATCCTTGTAAGTTGTAGAAAACTCCCAACTCAGGGCATATGAAATGACAATAAAGTCCTAAATTAAATTATATGAGTGGGTACCCATCATATAGTATAGTGCTCAGCGATATAATAGTAACTATAATAATTTAGGCCAAGTAAGAAAGGTAACCACCTTTCAAATTTGAGGGCAAGTATCTGATCAACATCGTGGATGAGGAATCAAGCAATTCAATTTTTCTATTTCAATTTATAATTATCTTGTCTTTTTAATATCAATAATATCTAACTCAGATTTGATTTACTCCACAAACAGTGTATATTTCATTTAGGAAAATGAGATTTATTTTTCCATTACTTCTAAAAATTTCAAATACAAAATGATACATGATTTAGGAGACCAATTATTGACCAAAGAATCTAAACCTATAAATATTGATGTATATACGTTACAAGGTCAATTTTAATGACTACATCATTATTTCCATGTAAGTGGTAAGTAGTGCTCAAATAAAATAAATAGTAGTACTACTTAAAATTTAAAATTATGTCCGAGTTGGAAGACAACCTTATGGGATATGAGTGCAATTACGTGACACGTGCATTAATTCACAGTTTGGATGTCTAGTGTAAAGAAAACTCAATGTTGATTTGTATATTTGAAATTATTAATTTGAATACGAGTACGCATACATAGTGCAATAAATTAAATATTAACATTTCCGAAGCAGGTGCACAAGCTATTTCGATTTTTTTTAGTATTGCTTCTACTTATTCCCCTCAAAATTATGCAAATCTTATAGGCGCCACTTTATAGTTATTTATATTTTTAACTACGACACAATTTGAAATAAATACTCTAAGTACTGAATTTTAAACTAGTTAAAATTATATATTTGAATTATGAGAGATTCATTTAAAATTATATGTTTTATTCTTTTAGATCTTAAGATAAAAATAATTAGTAAACTCGGGCCAAATTTCAAAGTTCGAAATATATGGTATTTATGTATGGTAAGTATATTGGTGAAGTTTTAACAATTTACATGAGATCGATTATATAAACTACTAAATTTGATTGACTTTAATAGTAAGCTCAAAAATTCGACAAACTTTTAAATCAACTTTTTGGGTGAAAAATAGGGAAAACCAGATTTATGTATCTAAAATTTATATTTAGCTTTGAAGCCAGAGAGACTGTCCGATTAGTAAGTCGGTAACAGTAGAGATAGTCACCGGTGCACCGTGGGCCTCGAAAGTAAAAAAAAAAATATTGTGTCTATATAAATATCACAAAAATAAACACAAGATAATAGATCTATGTAAATAAGATTTTTATTTAAAACTTCTCATATATATACACATATATAAAGAGTTGATCAAATGAGAAATCCATTTTTTTAGAATTAAGAACTAATATAGTTCATCCATTTTTTATAATCTAACGAAAAATATTAATTATAAATTATTTATTATCACCAGATTTTAATGATAATCGCTTAGTCATATAATTAATTGATTTTATATATTCATTTATGGTAATTGTTCTCATATATACAATTACTACGATTACATGCATAACAGCATGAACAGAACAATTAATTGGAATGTGATAGCATGAACAAGAACTACGATTAAATGAATAACAACATGAATTACACGAACAACAAAGAATAAAATGTGAAAGATCCAATAGCGAAAATTTAGAGATTTGACTATTTTTATCATTAAATAATTATGAATCGTCCGATCTTATTCAATCTAACGATGATTATTGGTTCTTAGTTTTTATCTAAGAGGTATTTCACACTCTAACCAACTCATATATATATATATATATAGGGGATGGATCACGTGAGAATGCAAATATTGGTGATAAAAAAGAATGCAACATTTAACGTATAAAGTTGTTGCACTAAATGTATAAATTTATTGCATCAAATTTAACATATAAAGTGTAACATTTAATATAAAGTTGTTGCACATAATTTGGTGCAACAAATTTATACATTTAGTGCAACAACTTTATACGTTAAATGCCGCATTCTTATTTCTCACCAATATTTGCATTCTCATATGAACCATCCCCTATATATCTATATGTTCATGTAGTATCCGATCACCAGATAGTATGTAGTACACAATCTAGACCATACATTTTGAACAATATGACATCACCATGTCGACATGTGGCGCTTCTTTTCCTTCTTTTTTATTTTTGTTTTCGCAATGGGCAAAATGGGAAGAAAGCAAATCAACATTCTTCTTCTTATCTTCTCCTCCTATCATTTTCTTCCATTTTTTTTACATGGCGACGACAACGACAGCAACGGCGACTACGACAACGACAGAAAACAACAATAATACATACGAATAGCAAAAAAATAACAGATTTCGAAAGGAAAAAAAAGAATTTTTTTTAGAACAAAATTGATGGATTTTGAGAAAAAATAGAAGATGAATTTGATAGATGATTGAAGAATCGAGAGAGATGGCTGCTATGTCAGTGGTTCACGACGAAATTCGCTGATTAATCATTGAAAAAGACGACGGAATTGATGGAGAAGAATGGATGAGAGATTTGCTGTCGAAAAACATAAAATTGTATGTTGGCACGAAACACAAACATGCATTTAACAAAACAAGTTCATACATTTAATAAAATATGTTCATGCATCTTACAAAATGTAAAAATACATTGTTAACCAACGGGTGCTAAGGGGCTCATGAGCATGCGCCGGGCGACGTATGAAGCTGAGAGTCATACTGACGCTGCCCAAACTACATGCATTATTGTGTTTAATTACATGCATTTTTGTGTTTATTTAAATGCATTGTTCAGTTCAACTAAATGCATAATTTGTTTTTCGCAATCACATAACAATTCAACGAAATCAGCGAAATTAAGCTTAAAAATCTGAAAAAATCTCCACCATTTGATTTATGAGATGAGTGGATGAGATTGAATACTATATATATACTATCTGAGGCTCGGGGACTATATGATTTTTCCTCTCTCTATATATAGCTTCCACTTAATCATACGCCCCAATTGTGAATAAAATTAAAAGTCTCACATTATCTATCTATATACTTCCACTTAAATTATATGCCCAATTTGTGACTAAAAGTAAAATCTAAATATTATCTGTTTCCAGAGTCATAATTTTAAAATCAAATAAATATTTATTTTCTTCTATTGCTATAAAAAACTTCGGCCCAAGGTGACCAATTTTCAACGTGTAGAACCAAAATCATATTTTTCTATATATAAATTTAGGCTGTAGCTGCACATTGGTCGCTTCAATAATTTAATCTCCAATGTTGACAACTTAATTATCCTCTGACACAAGAATTGGTCCTATCTAAATAATTTAATATATTGGAAAAAGTAAAGGTGTAATCTTCTTGAAAGAAAATTAAAAGAAGAAGCTATAATTGGGTAAGTTGATGAGATTCTTCTTTTTCTTATAAATTCGGTATGAAAGTCCAAATGATGGTAAAGGCAAAGGCTTCTAATCATGGCTTCTCATCTTCAACCCCTCTTAACTCAAATAACTTTTCTTTTTCTCAAACTGTATCCTGTAATTCATTCTGATATATTTAACATACATTCACGTATACATATAAAATATTTTATCATTTCCAAAATAATAATAATAAAAAAAAGATCTCGTGTGAAAAGTAATTTGTGCAGCTTGTCTTGGCAGCCATGTTGAGACCAAAAGTAAAGTTGGTTTGTTTTTAATGATTGAAGGTGTTTGAGCTTGTTTTGATGTTTATCTTCCTTTCATAAATGTAGGGCAGTGATCAAAAGATTTTAGATGGGCAAAGGGCATCAAGCATTTATTCATTTCCATTGAGTGCTCATCATAATCTGCATTGCCTATAAAACTACTACAATTATTCACCCACAACTGCATTTTTCTTTCCAGAATAACCTTTTTTGCAACATCATTTGTTAGTTTGCTCCACCAAAATCAGCTTCCATGCTATGTTATATATTACCTTAGATTTACATGGATGGAGGTTGAAATCTGATGGTTGCATGTGAGGAAGAGTTTGAATGTGAAGTTGGGGATTTAGGAAGAACCAGCAGCCCATGCAGTGACCTCATCAACAATCCCACACTTCTCTTTATAATTACTATTTTTCTTGGGGGTAAATTCTAATCATTTCACATAATAACAATGCCTGCAGCGCTAATGATGAAATTACATGATGGTGCATTGAACCCTACACGTGAGCTTCCAATTTTCCAAGTGACTAAGGGGGGTGTGACTGTAAATCATTGGGGGGGTTAAAGGGGACCACCCCACCCCCACCAAATACAATATTCAAATAATTATTCTGCTCTCCTTTTTCCATTTTGATCTCCTGACCATCTGACTCCGCCTCTAATGCTCATGCCTCATCATAGGCTTATGTACGGTTCGCCAAATTTTGGGCTGTTAATTATATCAATTTTTGGAGATTTTTAAAGTTGGGTTTTTAAACTGCATATCAGATTTGAGATAGGAGTTCAAATTTTTAGGGAGAGTTAGGCATGAGATATTATAATTATTCACTTAACTTGTGTGTATAACATAAATTAACATACTATAGTATACTCCCTTTGTTCCCAAATAAATCTTTACTTGGAGATAAATTTTATCTTCGAATAAGTATCTCATTTGAGAATTTCATAATAAACTAATACAAAATTTTCAATTTTCTTAGCATTCGAGTTTCGATGATTATGAATGCTATTCGTAAATGTAGGAAACATGTTTAACCCATATCTCAACCGCTTAAATATTTTCCACATAGGTTCAACCACAACATAAATATACACAAATATTTTATTTTCATTTTTCAAGGGTTCTCCTCATTCATTGCAAGACCTTTCATATGATGTTTCTTTTTTGGACAAATATGGTCTTCCACATTGTACAAAGTTTGTAATCCATGATCTTTATTTAGTACACTTATTAATTACTAAATTTTAAGTTATAAATTAATCCCGAGTGAGAGATTTGATTGCGATAAACTTTTTGTATGTCATGTCGACCTTTCCGGCAACATTATGAATGCCTTAATTAGGACAAATTGTGTGGTTTGGGCAAATCAGCTCACTGCCAACAATCCTCCACCAACCTTAATCACAATACCTTTTTCAGTTTATCCATTTTCTAGAGGGCCCCTTTCTAAGATCTTGCTTCTTTTTCTTCCTTTTTTTTTTTTCTCTCTCTCTCTCAATTACCCTGTTTCATTTCAGCTTGAACTTTCAGTCTCTGGAAAAAAATTATATAATTTCTTGGACCTAATTGAGAATCTTAGGTTTCTATTGTGGATTATCCATAGGAATAAAAAAATTTCTAATTTGTTCTCGGTAGGATAGATGGTAAATAATTCTACGGTAAGCAATATTAGAAGGGGACCAATCCTCACCACCCTTGAATGTTGAATGTGGAATTAATTGTATTAGGACCACAACTAGGGTTCTTAATAATAGAGGGAACTCCATATTTCATCATTGTATAAATGGACTATTCTTCATTACCATGGGTACATTATGTACTTGTGCTTCTACCTCTTCAACTCCAAATAATATAAACACTATTTTCTGCATCTATAAATGTCAAGTTCATTACTCTTTTTCCTACTGTTTTTATTTTTTATTTTGGTAATTTGGCACTTCACTTATTATATTTCCATGTTTTGAAATTTTTTTAAGCACACATGACACCTTAGCAGTTGTTTTAACTGCGACGACTGAGATACATTTAGATTTTTTTCATGTAAGATATTACAGGTATGGGCTGAGAAAGTAAAGTCCAATTGTGGCTAAATAGAAATTAAGAGGCCCAGCTTGGCCCAAATATAAGTCCACTTTAAGTATTCACTGATTTTAATAGTTATGGAAAATAAAAACAAAAAAACGTGCCAAAAACTATTTTTCTAACATACTTTTTTTTTTTAATCAATTTAATACGAAATTTTAAAGATCACGTCACGGACTCGAACCCGAGAGGCCTTTGGCGCCTGACATTAATCACTCTACCACTAGGCCAATACACGCACACCTTTTTTTTTTTTTTTTTTCTAACATACTTCACTACCGAGTATAATAAATCAACAAAAAATAAGTAGTCATGGAAATTGTAAACTTTGTTTAACATCCAAATATATTCTCAGCATATTTATGTTGAGGACAAGAATTAGTTGAAATATATTATATTTCACCAGACAAAATGGAAATATCGTCGCATTGAGTTATTTCATATCCAAAAGAAAGAGAGAAAAGAGAAATCACAAACTTGAACTTTCACTACTTATTTCTTACATCCAGTTCTCTACTACGTCTGAATTAATTTGTAAGTTTTTCCTAGGACGGGCATATATAAAACGGACATGTAGGATTATTTGTTGGAAATGAGTAAGAGATCAAACTAAAAATGAACTAAACAGAATTGAAATACTAAGATAAAACCGTATACTAATATTGAGTCGATGAGGTCTCTTTCCGCAAGACGAGATATGCCCTGATAGTGCTCTCGGTTCTGACTTATCGTCCCCAAAGATAAAACGACAACGTTTCGAAGGTGATAGCACCACAGACCAACAAGCTCCAACGAACTGAATGGAGGCGATGAAAGAACTCTGATATGTACTATGTTTGCAGAGAGTGCTTTTAAAATGTTGGAATGCAGTTGGCAGTAGGTGGCTAATGTTGGAGAAACGTGTTCTATTTATAGGCATCGTCCCCTAATGGGGAGTCCGCTGAAGTCAACACCCGCATTGATGTCGAGTATTGACCGTTAAGACGAATCTCGACAGCGCGTGCGTCCAGGTTCATTGGACGTATCTGACGTCTCTTTAAATACATAGCAGGCCCAACGGATTGGGCCACACGAGTTTGCCTCGGACCAACTCCTACTTTGGGCTCGATTAAACATTGATCCAAAAGGTATGGGCATTGGACCACGAATCAGGCCCACTAACAGGTCCAAAGACCAAGATCCAAAATCCAAGATCCAAGTCCACGGACTCGGACCACGGAGCCGAGCGACGGGCGCGAGCCTGGTGCGGCATGGAGCGGCGAGCGGCGGAATGGCAGCGTGTGTGCGTGCGTGGACTTTTCAGCCCATCACTGGTGCACATAATTATACTAAATGTTCAATGAACTAGTTATATAAATAATTAATTAATGAAGATACATTAATCAATGTGGAATAATAATTAATTGATATATGCTTATCTCCTTAATCACATAATTCCATGTTTAAGTGACCAACTTTGATTCACTATTTCTCACTCACCGGAATTCGGATTTGAGAATGTGAATACACCAAGATCATCTACTCGAAATGTAGATCGCTCCTATGCAGTTTAATTTTACAAAATTAAATGTTACGTTACTCAAAATCTTGGTCAAAGTATCTTCCTATTTTGTGGGTGAAATCTTCTTAACTTGCAAATATGTGATTTGGAATAAACATATCTATTGTGGGTGAAATCTTCTTAACTTGCAAATATGTGATTTGGAATAAACATATCTATTGTGGGCTAAATCTTCTTAACTTGCAAATATGTGATTTGGAATAAACATATCTATTGTGGGTGAAATCATCTTTAACTTGCAAATATGTTATTTGGAATAAACATATTTATTGTGGAATTTACTTTATCCGTAAGTTTATGATGATAATCATTGTCGTGTTTTGTTACATCCATGGTGAAAGCATTGTGGCGATTATTGCTTGTGTATTATGGCTCGTGTGGCATAGCCTGTGGCGAATCATAGCCGTGTGGCTAATCATAGCCGTGTGGCGATCATTGCTGTGTGGCATAGCCGTGTGTGAATCATAGCACATGTGGCGAATCATTGCCTGTGTGGCGGGAATTTTAAGTGGTGAGGTTGAATATGATTGACTATTACTTTCTTGCGATATATACACGTTTTGCAGTTGAGGAGTCGAAGCAGCCATAGAAGTCGAGAATGACTAGTATAATAAGAAGTCGTTTATTTATTTTAGTTTAAGTTATGAGATTTTCGATATTGACTAAAATCATAAGTTTAGTTTTCTTTATTAAGTCGTTTTCAAATTAAATTTATATTTATTTGCTGAGTTTATAAGTTTTTCTTTTGTTGTTCACGTTTAAATTAAATAGCAAAATTTTTATTCTTTTAAAATTTTGGGGCGTTACATAGTTGATTTCCAACTTTATTTTGTTCAAATCATATGGTACAAATATTGTGTTGTGCATTTACAAATATCGAATAAAATAAGTTAAGAGCATGAGGAAACAGACGCGAGGCTTGTGAGCCAAATCTGGTCAGATGCGACCACGTCGTCCTTGTCCTCATTTCTATGCCATGTCCACAAAGCATGAGTTGCGTTTACTACAGAAAGTTGTCCGTGTCCAAAACTTGCTTCCCTAAATGCTGATATCTTCGCCTGTGGTTCCTTGAACCTGTTGTTAATCATACAAAGATTAACATATTTCCTAGATATTTAGTTTTCTGTTTCTCATGAGAATCAAATGTTAATCCCAAGAAAATAAACAAACTTACCTCTTAGCAAGTCCTTCGCGATTGCCTCCATCGCCAATGGTTATGTGTATCGGACCACATTCATTGGCTTCATCCTTGTAAACTCGCACCTATACATATAGACATTATATTTATATCACATCTTTCAAAATAAATAACCAAATAAGAAGATGCACCACATACTAATAAGAGAAGCTCCAGTTAGATAATATACATAGTCCGATAAATGTTCTTGCTTGAGCACATGAGACAAGTGGGAGGAATCGGTTCAGTCCAAAATTGACAGGTCAATTTTTTTGGGGAGGTGGTGCTCCGCCCACAAAAAATAAAATAAAAAATAAATAAATTCAAACCGTCTACAGCATAAATTTGGGGCACAGGTTGGGCCGATCTGAGCCAATCAGGCCCAAGGCATGTAATCGGCGCAATGCAAATAGGCCTATAAAACTATTGGGCAGGCGGCCCAATAATTGGATGGAATCGAGTGGAGCTACATTTAATAGCTCTAATTCTAATATCCAAATTTATAAGTGAAGGAGTAAGAGCAAAGTTTCCAAATATGGAAAGCAAATTATAGGTAAGGAAAACTTACGAAGCGCTCATAGGCATGGACATGGCCTGCAAAAACAGCATCAACACGAGCACGAAACAGCAACTCTTCCATCGCCGCCTTCATCCCACTAGACTCATACTCCCCTTGATGCGCTTCATTAGTGTTGTACCACGGCGCATGTACAACACCGACCACCCACGGCGTCCTGCTCCGATCTACCATCCCCAAATCCGCCCGCAGCCACCGGTACTGCTCCGAATCGGGTCCGAAATCCGTATACGACCCTAGCATGAGCACATGAACACCACCTACCTCAAAAGAATAGTACAAATTCGAAGCGGAACCGCTCCCCTCAAAAGGCATCAACCATCTCGCATTATAAGCTGTAAATTTCTCGCCATGGATGAGAGGAATTTTCTCGATTTCGTGGTTGCCTTGCGTCACCATCCACGGTCGCTTGCTAGCCAGCGGCTGCACCAGTTGCCCGAAGCTGTCCCAGTAATGTTGGATCGTATCGGCGTAGGATAGATCTCCGGGTAATAGCAATACGTCGTAATTTGATTTTTCGATGCTTTCGAGCGTGGATCTCGTCCACTCGGTTTGCCCTAGGTCGCCTGTGACTGCGAATTGGATGGGGAAGAGTGATGGAGGGGTTTTGAATTGGAAGGAAGGAGAAGAAGTGGAGCCGCAGCGGTAGTAGTAGAGTGTGTTCGGGTGCAATGGGCCTATTACGACGTCGTGTATCTCGCCCGAGCGGTACATTAAGTAGTTGTACATTTCTTTGGTTCCGTTTGATGATGATGTGTTAGCTTCGGGAGTGGTACCGTAGTGCACCACTGCTGGAGTTGGATCTGATGTGATCCATGATATTTTCATGTGCTCCGCACCGCTCAAACATATGTGCACCTGGATTGTATCATCATCAAGTGAAATACCAAATATAATATTAAATTATTGAGATGGTTTCTTGTACGTATATTCATATATACGATGTTGATATTTTTGAGTTGCGATGTAAAAAATAAATGATACATTTTTTTCAATATGTATGATATTTTATTTAAGAATAAATGATATTTTTATCCGTTTACATCGTGTCGAATGATATACAAAAGCTTTTGTGTAAATTATTATGTCCCTATGAATTCAAAGAAGTTGGGAAATTTTGAAAATCTTGGATCCAGTGATGTCGGTACTACCTCTGCATTTTACCAATTTGGAAGGTGATGTAAGTTTGGTTTGTTTGGTACACCCTTTCCTAGTCGGTCACTGCTTCTGAATATAATTCATGAAACATGTAATAAGACAATAGATGCACAGAGGAGACAGAGACATCTCCCAACTACACGATTTAATTTACTAGTAAGAAATAAGAGTTTGTCCTATTATTGGTTAAACTTACCCCAACCCCAACTTGCCTGATCATCTCCATTTTCTTGAAAATCTTACCATCTTCCTATATTTCTCTTGATATCATTTTTAAAGTTCATAAAAATAATGCTATATAAGAAAGAAAATGGAAAAAACCTACTCAAAGGCTAACAGTAATGTTGATCAAAGATATCAATTTCACTTATAAGTCGCATGTATGAGTGTGTGTGATTGAGAGAGAGAGAGAACCTGTTGGGGAGTAGTGGGATCAATCTCATCGAGTTCTTCTAAGAGCGAACGAGAAAGGGACCCCCGCGGCGGCGGGCGGCGGTATCCGGCGGCGGAAACAATTGCTACGGCAAAGGCCAGTGACAAAATTAAAGATGTAAATATAACAAAAGAAAATGAAAATGGATCAACGGTTGAAGAAATTAAAAAATGTCTGTATTATATACTGAAGATGGTGATAAGTGATAACGTGAGACGCGTGAGTTACGGGGCGGTCTAAAAGAGAGCAGACGCACGCAACAGACATCAGAGAGACCTCTATTTCAAAACTAGCGACTGCTCTTCTCATGGTTCTACATATAATTACGTGTTGTCGTTTCTATATTTATATATTCATTCTCTACTTCAAAGTTTGGACGTTTTGGGACTTCATTATATTTGTTGCAAATATGTAGAGAGGAATATACCAAAATTATTATGCTTCGCCGATTTATATATATAGGAAATATATTTATTTTATGCTTTAAAATTTCTGTAAGATTTGGACGTTGGTGAAATTTGAAGAATATAAATTAAGGTAAATGAAATTCTTGTGATTTTACAAACCTAATTATATTTTTTTAATATAAAAAATTTGGAAAGTGTATGCGTTGTTGTTCCAGTGGTAGAGTGGTTAATGTTTGAGGTCAAATAATTCAAGTTTCACTCCACCACAGTCTTTAAAAATTTAATTAATCTATTTTCTAAAAAAATAAACGGAAATTATTCTAAAGTCGGATTTTGATTAATACAGCAATTCTTTCGAAATTAGTTCATCACTAAATTATACATTATCCGGTGTACAAAAGTTCGTTAATAAATCATTCAAAAGAATTTATGTTAAAATATATAATAGTAACGTTATGTAAAGCAAGGAAGAATATAGACATGTAGTAATTTGAATTACACAATATAATGTCAAAGAGAGTTACTTAAAATCTCGCTAAATTTGGAATATAAATTATTAAGTTTTGAAAATTAGGTTGTTTATTTCATAAGAAATTTATGTACATAGATACGCACATAAAATTTAAATATTATATAAAATTTGGAGTTTGAAAATGTTTCATTAATTAATAAACTTTTCTTTTATTTTTTATGGAACATTCAAGCGGTGAAATCTCTTCTATATAGAGAGAGATCTAAATGTCAATTTCCACCACTCCCATTTCTCAAGTAAAAAAAAATATTTTCATTAATTAAAAGTCGGTTTGGAAATAACAAATTCTAACAAAAAAATTGAAATGTGAGTTCAAAATCTTTCGACGTTGGTATTTTTTAGAATCTACAACTCGTGTTGGGTTCTACCACGTTCCGAAACCATTTTAGATTGGGCCTCAATAAAAATATGGTCAAAATTAACCCAATTTCAAAACCCTTTCCAATACTTACTACAACAGATTTACGGAATTATCCTCGTAGAAAATTAATTTTCAGATGAATCAAAATCGAAAGGAAAAGAAAATTAAAATCATCCAATCAAGCTAAAGATCATGTTATTCAAATAGGGTATACAAATTTATCATGATAAATTCCAAGTTCACAAGCTCATGCAATTAAAGCATACTGATGGGATATGGCCCAACCACGCAGGCCCACTGACAGGCCCAAACGAGCTGGGCCTGACATTAGTAGCGGCTCACGCTGTTAAGCCAAGGCCCACCCTTCAAACCCTAATCGCCCCCAAACCCTAATCAGCGCCACCTGCACGTAGGCCAAGCGTCCTACAGGCGGAAGGCTAATGTGCCCCATGGACAAGAGGAAGTCCCCACACACGTAAGCCAAGAGTCCCTACATGGGAGAGATCGGCCCCGCCTTAGGGCCCTCATATATGTATAAATAGGAGTTAGATCGAAGGTAGAAGGTTAGCAATTTCAATACTAAGAGCTTTTAGCTATACTCACCGTAATCAAAACATAGTGAAAGTATTGAGGAATCACTCATCCGTGGACGTAGATCTCATTAACGATCGAACCACGTAAAAAGCCTTGGTGTTCTTTACAACTTTACATAAATCTTGCATACTAACATATACTAGATTTATCATTGGCGCCGTCGTGGAAATCGAACAAAAAGCTTCGTTTTCTACAACTTAATGGCAAGAACACGTGCAACCGCCGTCGACGCCGGCAACAACCGCTGGCCGAGGACGACCGTGTGGTAACTCAAAGACCACGGGAAGGAGGTTGCAGACGTCACAAGCGGCCACACACCTGAGGGCCACATGGAAAACGTTTCCATACACCTCGGGATCGCCGCCTCACGGCGAAGATGCCGACCTCAACGAGGACGACAGACGCCTGTTCGTCCCACGAGGCCCTCGGCGAGCCGTGATCGAATTCCTCAACGCCAACCTCGCTAATTCCAAAGCTTCCTCAACCGAGGACAAACGGAGCGGGCCCTCAAGAGCCCCGAACTGCTACCACGGCACCCGAGGTCGCTCCTCCGAAACAGCCGGCATTCACCTCGGCGTGATAGCGAGAACGCACAAGACCCCGACGTCCGGCCGATCACCGCGGCCGAGCCGCCACCACCCATCGCCCGCGCATTCGCGAGCCGCTCTCCACCTCGCCATGCCGACTGCAGAGCCGAGCAAAACATGAGAGAAGAAAGGCGAGCAGAACTCCCCTGAGAGACGATAGACGCCGTTATCGGTCTCCCACCCTCCAAGAGAGATGGCAACGATCTCCGGGTTCGACCGAGCGGAAGAATCATCTCCTTTCTCCGTGAGACTCGACACGCCTTGCCCCAGCCGGATAGGGCACCCAACATTGCCGCCACGATGGCCTTGGGATCCCTCCGACTTCCTTTTCGCCACACCACTAACATGGCGAATCAAGGAATGAAAGATTTCCATATGTGCAAGATCTTCCCCGAGGTGCTGATCTCCAAACGCTGGTTCACCTCGCTCCACCAAAATAGTATACACTGCTTCCAGGATCTCATGGATAAGTTTAAATGGCGTTTCTATCAGAAAATGCCACCCCAGCAGCCTTCTTCCGACCTGCTCACAATCCACCAAGGGCGGGACGAGACGATGTCGAACTTCGTTTCGAGGTTCATCAAGGAGTCTCTCAAAATCGATGAGAGCAACGATCTCTATATCATCAACGCGTTCAAGAACGGGATCCGGCCCGATGCACTGAACAAGGAGATCACCCGTGAGAAGCCGGAGACGGCTAGTCGCCTTCGGAACCTGGTAGACAACTTCGTCAAAGGAGACGAGTCGGATAGGAAGAAGAGGGAGATCTGGGACGAGCAGAAGGATGAGAGAAAGAAGCCAGATGACCAAAGTCGAGGCGCTGATTGCCGAAGCGCCTTCGACAGAATCAAGAGAGGGCCACTGGAATCCAGGCTTGGACCTCGGCCAAACCCTGGCGGCAGAGCGCCTCCCCTGCTCAAATCAAGGGCGGAGATATTCGAGCCCACGCCGAGCTCTTCCCAAAGCCCCTCCTATGAAAGCGAGGATCCAAGAAGAGGTCTACAGAGGAGTATTGTGACTATCACCGGGGTATGGTCACGATACCGAGGATTGCAGACACACTGGCTCGCAGATTGACGAGCTCGCCGCGGAGGAGCCACAAAAATACCTCGGCCGAACTGGTCGGGAGCGAAGCAGCAGGGGAAAAATAACGGTGGCAACAATCGGGCCGACCTTGGCGACCCAACCCGAAGATGACGAGGACGAAGGTCCCAACGCTATGGAGCAGGTCTATGCCATTACCGGCTCCTCAGTAGGAACGACGAGGTCGCCGTTAAAAATGAAGCTCGAGGCCGGCTTCCGGAGCCAAGAACAAGCGACTCCGGGTAAGGACATCGTGTTCTCCAAAGACGACCCGATGCCCAAAATCATGCCCCACCAAGACGCCATCACGATACAAGCCTTGGTGGGCAACAAGAACGCCCACCGGTCTACATCGACATCGGTGCCTCCGTCAAGATTATCTTCCGTAGCTGCCCGGATAAACTTGAGGTCGGAGGAATTCAAATACATCCCGCCCTCCCGGCCATGGGAGCTTCACTCAGAGGCGGTTCAACCCGAGGGCGCCATCACCCTTCCTGCTATCAGAGACGTGCTCCTGTGTCGGTCACCAAGGCCATTCAATTTTTCCTCGTCCGATCTCCTTCTCCGCATAACATCATCCTGGGAGAAACCGGGTCAGATGCCACCAGGCCGCCTCGCTCGGTGATACCACCACCATCAAGATACCCACCCGGTGGGAGTGCTAAGCATCCAGGTGACCAAACGGCAGCTAAAGAGTGCCTACGAGTCTCAACCCAAGATGTAGCCTTGTCCTGCATAGCAATTACAGAATTCTCGAGGTCGCCACCTCGGACGACCCGATCAAGACCTCCAGCTATACGATGACGACCCTCCAAAGTTGTCAAGGTCGGCGTCCAAGGCCCAACTGATACTCGACAGAGTGTCATGCAGCTCCTGAAGGAATACATGGACGTGTTCGCATGGTCCCCACTCGACATGACCGGAGTGTCACCCGAGCTCATAACTCATCGCCTCAACATCGACCCGCTACAAAACCAGCTCGCGAAGAAGAGGGTGTTTGCGGCAGTGCCGCAACCAGTCATAAGAGACGGTGACTCAACCCGTAAGGCCAAGATCTTGTTCAAGTCAGTACCCGACCGGATGGCTAATCCAATCGTGGTTCGAAGCCGTGAGGGATGGCGCATGTGTCGACTACACCGACCTCAACAAACATCGCCGAAAGATTGCTACCCTCCCGACATCGACAAGAAGGTGGAAGCACCGTGGGCCATGAGACCTTCAACTTCCTAGATCTATACAAAGGGTACCACCAAGTCCTAATGAGCCCGGAGGACGCCCAAAGACAAAGATTCATCACCGACTTCTGTCTTTGATACCGGAAGATGCCCTTCGCCCGAAAATGCCGGGCTACCTATCAAAGAATGGTGGACGCCATATTCAAAGATCACATTGGGCGATCGTCGAGGTTCACGCCGACGACATCGTGGTCAAGAGTCAAAACGGAGAGTGCACCGACGACCTCGTAACTATCCTTCAGCCTCCTCGTCGGCCAACTCAAGCTCAACCCCAAGTGTACATTCATGGTGAGGACGGAAAATTCACGGGATGCTGGTTTTCAAGAAGGCCTAAAGGCAAATCCCACTAAGGTGAAAAGGCTTGACATGCAAGTGTCAAGACCATCCGGAGATCCACAAACTCATCGGGTGTCTAGCCTCAGCAGATTCTTATCTCGGCCGCCGAGAAGCGCTTCCTTCTTCAAGATCTTGAGGAGAGCTCCGGACTTCGCTGGCGAGGAACACCTGTGTCGCCTTCACACACCGAAAGAGTATCTCGCCGACCGCCCACCCCGACCGCCTCGAAGAAGCGAGCTCCTCTCTTTATTTTGCCGCCTCGACGAGGCAATCAGCATGTATTGGTCCGGGATGAGGTCGGATGATAACTCCCATCTACTTCATCACCGAGCTCTCAAAGGACCGAGACAAGGTATACCACCTCGAAAAGGTAGCACTGCCTTGTGAACGCCAAGCGACGCCCGATCCTATTTCAAGCTCATTCCGTCTGTGTACTAACCGACTTACCTTTGAGACAAGTCTTGTCAAAGCCGTAATCATCCGGACGTATAGCAGTGGGTACTGGAGCTCGGCGAGCACGACATCTTGTACTCCCCAGCCGCCATAAAAGGGCAAGCTCTCGCAGACTTCCTGGTGGAGGCTAAATTCACTGAGGTCGGTTCTACCAATGAGGTCGCCCAACGCCCGCCCACAAATGGAAGAATCCACCCTTAATCCGCCTCGATGATTGCCGGCAGATGTACGTGGATCGGTGCCTCATGCAAAAGCAGCAATGAGCGTGCATCCTCATCCTCGGCCCGCACAAACAAGAGGTGACCTATGCACTTCGGTTCACCTTCCCGACCACAAACAACGAGGTGGAGTACGAGGGGCTAATCTCAGATCCAGATCTTTGGAGATTCCCAGATCGTGGTGAACTGTGTGTTAGGAAAATACGAGGCCAAGGAGGACCGAATGAAGCAATACCTTGAGAAGGCAAAGGAGATGTCAACCTCATTCGTACTTCAAGATTCATCGATCCCGCGAGGGGAAACCGCCGAGCTGATATCCTTAGTAAGTTAGTCATGTCGTCACAACAAATCCACCGGTGGAGGAAGTTCGCCTCGAAGCATCACGGAGTCCCACATCGGCATTATCACCGGTAGAGCCGAACCGATGTCTCCCATAAAGGCATACCGGAAGACGGCGACTACCTCAAGATCGGCTCGAAGCCAAAAGATGATGGCGAAATCCGTAAGTACCTCATACATGAGGCGCTCTCACCGAAGTCTTACCTTCAACCCTCCCGAGGTGCCTCGGGCCGAAAGAAGCCGACCACGTGCTCAATGAGATTCACGCAGGATCCTGCTGAAGCCACATCGGTCGCGAGCTCTATCAAAGAAGACGCGAGGTCGGGATATTATCGCCTACCTCATTCAAGATTCGCCGAGCTCGTCAAAAAGTGCCCGGCGCGCCTTCACCCACGCCAAGCTACCCTGCACCGATCGAGCGGTCTGCGGATCCCGTGGCCTTCATACGGTGGGAATCGACATCGCTGGTCCGCTTGATCGAGCACCGTGCCGCCGATACTTAGTCGAGCTGAGATTACTTCACAAATGGGTCGAGGCCGAGCCACTTTCGAGCCTCACGAGCGGAAGATCCGCACTTCGTGTGGAAGAACATAGTCGCCGCTTGCGCGATACCGCACATTCTCGATCTCTGACAACGGCACCCGCCTGGTCGATAGAAATTTCAAGGAATGGTGTGAAGAGCTCCGGATCGAGCAACGTTTCACCTCGGTTGCACACCCGCAAGCGAATGGTCGACCGAGGTGACGAACCGCACGATTGTACAAGGATTGAAGAAGAGGCTAGACCGAGCTAAGGAGATCGGGCTGAAAATCTCACCCAAGTCCTCTCGGGTCCTACGTAATCGACACCTCGACTTCGCACGGAGAAACCCTTTCGCTTTGGTCTACGGACCGAGACCGTTATACAGCCGAGATCGGCGCACCAAGCCCGCGCACTCTTCACTTCGACCGCATCGAACGAAAGACCTGCGTACAACCTTGATGCTCTCGAGGAGAAACGCGAGCTCGCCTTCATAAACGAAGCCAAATACAAGGGCCAGGTCGCACGATACTACAACAAAAGGGTCAAAGCCTCCGTACTCCAAGTAGGCGACCTCGTCCTACGAAATAATGAAGCCAGTAGAGCTGAGCGTCTTAACAAGCTAGATCCGACATGGGAAGGCCCATACCGCTCACGAGACCTCGGCAAAGGGCTTACAAGCTAGCTCACCTATCCGTGCACTTATCCCCGAACTGGCATATCACTCATTTAAGGAGGTACTTTACATAGCTTCGATTGCGATCAAGATCATGTTAGTCCCCTATTGCTTTACGAAGTGCGATGTTATTTACTTCCCAATAAAACGCTTTGTTTTTCCGAATAATATTTCACTTTGCCTCGCCTTATACATATGTGAACATCTATTCGATATACCACATTTAAACCTTCACAATGGGACACCCTTACGAAGATGAAAAACCCACTAACTAGGGTACTCACTAAGCGCACAAGACTCACAGATTACTCATTAAATTGAACGCCTAAGTGCAAGGCATACAGCAACTCATTAAATTGAACGCTACATGCAAGCATACAGATCACTCATTAAGTTGAAGTATCTACATGCAAAGACATCCGGATCGGATCTCGCCAAATTATGCCCTTTATTTGGGAAGATATACATCAGATACAGCCTAAATACATTTACGACCAAAACGAAGTCCTAAGCTATGTTTGTACCTCTCAAGGGAAAATATACACTTGAACGAGTCTAAATATTTACGACTACATACAAAATCCTAAGCTATATACAAACTCATTCGGGCTTCCGAGCTCACCTCGGACTCACCGTCGCACCGCTCAACAAAATCTGGGTCGGCGATGAATACCGGAACGAACTCGGTGCCTCCACCCAATCAATGAGGTCGGTACCTCCCGGCCTACTCCGGCGCACTGAGCCGGCACACGGGTTCCGACCCGAGGCGTTCCTATCCCGAGGTCACACCTCGGCCTCGAGCCCGACGCCGCCAGATCACGCCCGCCCGACCGCCGCCCTCCACGCCGACTGATGTCCTGGGTGCCCGACCGCCGAGGACCGCCTCTAAATGCTCCTCTCACCGACCCATCACCGGAGACTTGACGTGATCGCGTAGCCGCCTCTTTCGGTTCTTCTATTATCGACCAATGGAGCCCACAGACTCGGCTGCTGGGTCTGGGGCATGCGCTGCTTTCTTAACGACCAGACATCTCAGTATGTACTTCATGATGGAGTCGAGGCGCCTTTAAACTTTTGCTATTAGGCCCTCCTCATCCTCAAAGACCATGCCTCTCGCCAAAGAAGCTCGAACTCGATCATCGGCTTCGATATGGTAGTTCCACCAGATCGGTGGATTACCTTCTCATACTCTGCATGCTCTTCCGAGATCCGAGCTAGCTCCTCCGTCGTCACCGAGCCGCCTCGCATTGTATCGCCGCCCTCGATCATATCGGCAGATAAGTCCGCCTCCGACTTCGAGTCAGATGATTCTTAGCTTTAGCACCTCGCTCGGCCGTGAGGTGGGCCACTGATCGGCCTCGCATCTTCTTCTTCAGGTCGGTCGATGATGCCGAAATGACATCCATACTGTCAAAACTCGAGTCACTCGACGATCGACTCTCCAAAATAGCACATCTTCGTCCTCACCAAGGCACCTCTGACCTCTTTCACTTGGTCACAATTCATGATCAAGTCCAAGGTATCGAGATGCTGAATGCTATAAATAAAGAGACAACACACGCTTCGTAAAGTGATAAATTTTATTACTCGTAAAAGTGGGAATGTTTACAAGTGGGGTCCCATCGACCCGAAATTAACCTATTACATTAGGTCCACCGACCAGCCCCATGCCGGCTCGCCGCCTCCACTTGCACTTGCTGCTGCCGCCGCGCAGACCCCTTCGAAAGGAAGCTCGAGCTCGGCCCTCCTCCCCGCCTCCTCCTCCTCCTCCGCTTGCCAAGACCTCGCAAGAAGCCCCAGAGTTCGTGATCTTCATCCTCCTCAGACGGGAAATGGCCTCCGCCGCCGAAGGGAGGAGCTGGACGCCAGAGCCTCCGTATGGAAAGACCCACCCGCAATCACTCGGGCATAGTTCTTGTTTATCGTCCGGGTGGAGACCTCGACCCGGCCATGTTTCACTTTGTCGAAATCGTGCATCCGGGCCGCCAACCCTCCGTGTGGTCCGATACCACCTTCGTCCGAGTACGGCGGCCGTGTCGGAGATAAAGGAGAAGGTCTCCGATTCGATGAGTTTGCCGGTGAAGGCCCTTAACATCGGCCTCGACCCTCCAAGCCAGCGCACCTCTCCCGACCATCTTCCTCTTCACCCGCCGCCTCCTCGCGACCGAGCTCGGCCCGAGCCATCTCCAAGGCCCATGCCTTCTTCTTCGGGCGCCTCGGCGGTCTCGGCGGCCTTCGCCTCGGCGCGCCCCTCTCGACTCGACGCCGGTCCTCGCAGCAGCAGGCGCTGCCTCTAGTGATCCTCGCGGTCTCGACAGAGCCCATTCCTCTCCGACGCCTCATACCGAGAGACGCCTCGCAATATACCCGCAATGTGGTGCAGCCCCATCACTCAATCGACATCCCGAAATTCAACATGGTCGAATGTATCGCAAGGAAACATCAAGAAATATAGAAGAGACCTATACCTGGGAAAGGATATGTGAGCCGGAAGTCGATGCCTCGACGGTGATCCGGCACGAGTGTTCGCCTCGGTGGGTGCCACCAACAAGCGGAAGTCGCCCACCACCTCGGGCGCCTGCCCGCCACCACCACGGGCGCCACCGCCTCGCCCGCCTCGCCTTCTTTCGCCGCGAGCTCGGCGACTTTATGGGTCGCCTCGGCCGCATCCACCGCCTTCTTCCGGGAATCGAGCCACCGCAAAACGAGATAAGGAGTTGATGAGCACAAGAATAAGGAAGTACACAAAATAAGGATAGTGGGGTTCTCCCCGAACCGACCCAGCTCAGGGAGCCTCGACCTATAAACGCCAAATTTTGTTCCAGTCATCCTCGGCGAAATCAATGGAGATTATCTCACCGAGGTCGCTCAAGATCTTCTCCATGGGGCCTGTGGCTTGATTTTCACGCCCTTCATCGCATCGAGGCCCCACTCATACCTCTCGATGCCCCTCACCGTAGGGAAGAAGTACCTATTCCGCCAATGAGACACCTTCGGCGAGCCGCTATCTTAAGCTTCCGCCGGAGATAGATAGTACACCTCCTACGGCCTCGACGCTAAAAAGCGCATCAAGACCTCGAAGGACAACTCCTCCCCAATGCCATAGCAGACAACCCTAGCTCCACCACCGACCTAATGGAATTCGAGGTCACTTGACATACGGGATCCGAAAGTATTCTTGAAAGCTAAGGAAAATTGGGGCCAAAGGAAACCTAAGGCCGCCTATCAAGCTATCTACATACACAAGAATAAATCCTCCTGGAGGGCCATCGCCCTATCATCCGGGCCGCAGTGCACCACCACGCCTCCCAATACGGTATTCTTCGTTATCTCAAAAGCTCCTCCAACACAACCTCGACCTCGCCACGCCAACCCTAAGTCCGTCCCATACCGATGATACCAAGGGACCCTAGCACTAAGTCCTATGGATCTACCCAGCGGTTATAGCACATATTGTCCTTTATATCGGAAGGCACATGGCCGTAAACCGAGGCGTAACCGTAATTTTCGTAACGAGAAGGAGAAGATGAAGAATACATACTTACTTTTCGATGAGATGTTCGCCCTTCAACAAGTTCGTAAAAGTGGGAAGATTTTCAAAAGTATAATCTCGATGCAAAGTGTGGAAGAAGAAAGTGAACAGCTGCCTTATTTGGGCCTATTTATGGGGCAAGTGGCGCCTAAACGGCCGCTTCAACTTCCACACGTGCTCACCCGCGATTGATGTGGAATTGATGCGCGCACGCGGTTCAAGCGCCCAACCGCCGCCTGGCGTGATGACGTACTCTACGGTAGCATGCACCGCCACCGATCGTGTGATGATTACGCTGACCTCATACGGCTTGGACCTCGTCCGCCCACATCCAAGAAGGTGTCACCTCAGATCGGACCTCGCGCATCGCCAATGTACATCGCCTCGCAAGAACATCCCCATCCAGCTGGACCTCTGCCCTCCGTCGGCGCCGCCAAGGCCACACCTCGGCATCCCCGTGAGGCGGTGGCACTCAGACGGACCTCTGTATCATCTAGATGATATCTCTATCCGTGTCCGCCTCTGTGCCCACCTCGGCATCCTCCGTAAGAGCGGTGCCGCCCAGATCGGACCTCTGTAACCTCGCATAGGGGTCCCTATCCGTGTCGAACTCGACTTCCTTTAGCAAGACATCTTTGTCAAACGACCGCGACTCCACTGGTCCCCAACAAGCAACAGATGCCCGTAACGCCAAACTGCTCACCTCGCTCAATCCAAGCGAACCGATCAAATCCCGACACCAAAGAGATCGAGAAACCTTCGAGAACAAGATCACCGAAAGAACATCCTACCTCAAAGCGCATTCTTCACTTCACCCCACGGCCTGTCTCGACTATTCGTGGCTATGATGGGATATGGCCCAACCACGCAGCCCACCGACAGCCCAAACGAGCCGGGCCTCGACATTAGTAATGCCCACGCTAAGTTCCAAGGCCCACCTTCAAACCCTAATCGCCCCCAAACCCTAATCAGCGCCACCTGCACGTAGGCCAGGCGTCCCTACTGCGGAAGGCTAACAGTGCCCCATGACAAGAGTGAAGTCCCTACACACGTAAGGCTAAGAATCCCTACATGGGAGGGATCGCCTCCCGCCTTAGGGCCCTCATATATGTATAAATAGGAGTTAGATCAAGGTAGAAGGTTAAGAACTTCTTGAATACTAAGAGCTTTTAGCTATACTCACCGTAATCAAAACATAGTGAAAGTATTGAGGAATCACCTCCGTGGACGTAGATCTCATTAACGATCGAACCACGTAAAGTTCTCGCTTTTTACACTTTACATAAATCTTGCAGACTAACATATACTAGATTTATCACATACTCCATTCGTTCACTAAAAAGCAAAGCTTTTAATGGCACAAGTTTTAATAAATTATAATAAATATAAAATAAATAAAAATAATAAATAAATATATTAATGAATAGTGAAAATAAAAGATAAGTCATGTATAGTTTTTATAAATAAATAGATAAATTAAAAATAATTGATATTTTCAAAAGGAAATTAAATCTAAATATTTAGTGGACACTGGACAGCCTCAGTAAAAAATTTGGCACATGTTGGAATAGATGCTAGGCTTCTCATGGAGACTGTCAGATGCAGTACTAAACCATCGTCGTTTTGTGACACGTGACTCCAAACAACATGACTCGCATTCACCACATTAAATTGTAGATGCCCATAATTTGCCTCCCGAAAAGCAGATATCTTCGGCTGTGGATTCATAAACCTATAATTCAAAATTTTAATCGCCCCTTCATGTATGCTATTTGGAGACCTAATTAAAAAAATTAGATCAATAATATTCACCATGAAGCAAGGCCTTTATACAATGACGGACCCAAACTTTTATTCAGGAGTCCAACTAATTTTAATTTTATAAATCTATAAAAAGAATTTTAAAATTAAAAATAGAAATAAATAATAACTTTAATACAGCTATAACACCATTTAAATTATATCACAAGATTAAAAAGATTAAAGTTAAACATGATCATCATATAACATTTTTCTTCTATTCTTTGATGTTTGATTGGTAGTTCCATTAACTGATAAAAAAGAAACATCCATAATAGGATATGGTTTCATATAAAATATTTTATCTATCTAAATAATAATAATAAAATTCAAAATGAACTGTAATTTTCAATATTCTAAATTGGAAAGAAAGAAACTACGAATAAAACTTTTCTGAATTTGAATTTGAATTTGAGTTCCTCGTCGCGTAGGTAATAGATGTAGTACTGGTCTCGTGACTCAAAGATTAAATGAGTCGAATTTTACCAACGTCTAAGATTAAGCTATCCGTAGGCAATACAATAGGCATGCAATAGCTATAAGTATTGGTTTCATTCCACCTCTTTAATTGAGACACGTATCATCCATTTAAATAATTCAAAAATCAGAGCAATAACCTTAGGTTATTTACTCATTTAGAATCAAGAAAAGTAAATATTTTACACATTTGGATAAAATCTAGTAATTTGCCCTTATCCATCATTTCCACAAGAAGAGTTCGAAGTTTATTATATCGATCATAATCAAAGTAATATTAATTAAATAAATGGCACCGGGGAACTTGGAACATCGAGCAAGGCATAGTCTAGAAAAAAAAAATTAAATAAGAAATTAATTTAAAATTTTGCTGTAATCAGTACTAGTCTTCTTTGCCTATATTATCAATAATTTTATGGTCCAGTTCTGTCTACACGGAATAACCTCATGAATATTCCATTTCACGTAGTTTTAAAGTTCAGAAAGTCGTCTTGGTTAAGGAACTGTAATTATTAAAGTATAGAAAACGAATTTGATGAAGTCCATCTATGTGTAGCTAAGGTACAGTTTGATTTTGGTTTGGGTTTAGAGTATTACATAATTTTAATGATTAACTTATCAAATTATCATACTTGTTAGGGTACATGAAATAATTTTAGCTACTAGATAGATTTTTTCATTTTCGTTCTATTTAACTTCACGAGTTTGTTGCAAAATATATATGTTGAATCATGCATTTATGAATTTTAAGCTTGGATCTAGATCGGGATTTTATTTCCTTTATAACTATATAAACAACTCTCAAATTATGAAACACTAGATCGGGATTTTATTTCCTTTATAACTATCTAAACAACTCTCAAATTACGAAACATAGTATTTAGTATTTACTGTAATAGTATGTTGCCCATGTACTACATTCCGACCTCCACTAATGTATGAGATAGAATTATTTTATACTAACATAAAAATTATGAAAAATATGTGTAATAGAGAATCATGTCTATCTTTTAAAGAAAAATATAAATCAAAAGTAGAATAAAAGAAACAATAATTGAGATGATTTTATTGGATGACTCCAACAAATGAAACATGCCAGTTAATCGCCGACGACGTTCGCTACAACGTGAAGCTTCTTCGCAATTGTATTTTTAATTTTTTTGAAAGAATTCGAGGTTGTCACGAAATGTCCGACTTATAGTTGGCGTGAAATAAAAATTCAACGGCTTTGAGGTTGATTTATAGCGAGTTGACAGATAATTTTGGACTCGAACGTTGTCGATCTTACAAGTGTCATGTGGTCGACTATGGTACATTCTTCGAATATGCGGCGCAGATTCCTCTTCTCAGTAATTCAAAGCAATTCAATATGGGCTTCTCCTCCACCAAAATTGGATCGTGATGCATATACATCGCGCTATGTGCATTTTTTTAGTTGCTGTATATTATAAATGTAGGATTTTAATTTGACTTTATACCAGAAAATTAATGCTCTGGCGTGTAAGTATTAGATTAGGATAGCTGATGTCAAAACTACTTAGATTTGAATCGCGGGCAAGTTATTGAGGTTACTTATTATAATATTAAACACTCTAAAGCGAATGTGTTATTTTTTTTCATCCATGAAAAAACAAGAATTTGAAAATAATAAATTTACACACTTTCTTTCTTGATTCACAAGTTATGACAATAGGGAGAGTTGTTAATAAAGGGGGCGAGGAAGTAGATAACAACCATGACTAAATACTAATCATGAAAATGTGAAATGGTCGATTAACCAGGAACATATTTAATTATACTCATACTTCCGTCTCTTAATCAGCAGGGGCCGCGAGCATTAATTAGACGTGTGATATATTTAGCAATGTGTCGCGTCCATGATTTTGCAACGTCCTTCAATTTTCTTTTTTTCTTTTTTTTTGGTATCACGAACCCGCACTCTACCTTGGTGCAGACGGTAAACCCCACTGGCCCCGCAGTAATACCGCAAACCGCATGCGACGACAAGTGAAACCATACTTGGAAACTGTGCCATGATGACTCAAACCCATGTATGCGCTTGGTGGGGTTCAACATGTGACCTCCTACCATGCGAACCCACCTTAACCATCGCAAGATAATCATGTGTATGATCTAAACTTTATCCATGTATGTATAGGTGGCTCGTGGCTGACGAGAACAACACAACGCTTTGATACCGATTCTCTCGTACTTCTCAGAATACAATACTCCTCGAATAAATAAATAAACATAAATTTTGCTCTCTTTAAAACCAATAACCTTGGAATCTTGATGCGACCGTAAATTATACACCTTAATATATATATATATATATAATTTTATAAAATAAAATTAACCACTCATATAAAAAGAAATAAAGAATAGCTAATATTATTGTTTTACTTTTATTCTTGAAATTAGACTATTTTGCCAATCATTCAAAACTTCATTTGAATTAACTCTTGGATTTGTCTTTTTTTTTATCTTCAATTCAAGATAAAACTTGATTTCACTCTTGAATTTAGATACTAAAGGGAGCAATACATAAGTTGTCTTTCTTCGACTCTTAAATTTCAACATAAAGAGGGCGCAATTTATGACCAATAATTCTTTAAATGATCAGGAATTTTATATATCTGCAAGGGTAGGAAAGTACTTTAACATAAAAATGACTATTTTTATCTTTTTTTATCCTAGTGAATACTTTTTATCTTTGCAATATCAAAGTGGAAACTTTGATATTAACTCTCTCTCTCTCTCTCTATATATATATATATATATATATAGAGAGAGAGAGGTTCAAATAACAATCATTTTTAACGTGAGAATTAAAAACTACGAAAATTTACTATGACCAAAATGAATCTGATATGCAAGTTAATGAATCCATTAGAAAAGTTATTGAATAAAAATTATGATTTTTCACCCAAGTTCAATCCCATGAGGGACGAAATTCTCATTTTTCCTGATTCAAGAACTTTTCTAATGGATTCATCAACTTTCATATCGAATTTATAATTTTTGTTTTGTCACATTCTCACAATAAAATGAATCTTACGTTAACTCTCCCATATAAATATATATATATATATATATATATATATATATATATATATATATATAATATTTAGGTAATGAAATAAGTGGAACTGAGTAAATAATCCAAAGCCATGATATTTCTTTTTCTAATTTTCTGTGATAAGTAAGGAGATTTTAATCAATTCTAGATATTTATTACATCCAGCTAGGGACCTCAGCAAATTCTTAGATTCGGAAAGAATATAATTTATACTTTCTAACCTTTTGTTCTCATTCGGAAATATGAACACTCAAGTTTGTACATCAATGAGTCATTCAATAAATTTTGATTTTTATTTATTTATTATTATCAATTTGTGAAAGATTTCAGAAATATCAGATAATACAAATGTTAAATTAGATATTATCATATAATCTATTTTTGTTGAATTTGGAAAAAAAAATTCTGGTGAGTCAAAACTAATTGGCAAGGACAATATTAAAAACACATGGTTTTTATGTGGTTATTGTAAGCACGCATATCCATAAATTGTCCAACTCTGGTTTCTTTACGCTATCGTAGCCTCGTACTCATTTTATATTTATTCTTCAACTTCTGCTAACTAAGCATCTTATTGTACAAATACAACTATATAATCACGAGTATGTACACATCCCTCTTTAATAATCCTACATCGAATTAAATCACAATTTAGGACTGAAAAAGATGTTGATCCTCTTCTTCTTCTTGCTTTTCGCACCACCGGTTTCACCGGAATACACCCGCCCACATCCCCGGCCGCTCGTTTTCCGGCAACATGGCGGGTCGGAATCTGCCCCTCAACAGGTTAATAATCATTTATTTTCTTACTCAAGTAGTCAAGTGCTCGTAATTTTTCACGTAAATTAGTATAGTTTAATTTCTTTTTTCTTTTGGCAATGTTAAAAAAAATCAGGTACACATTTCATTGGCAGGGAAGGATTACATGAGGGTTTCGTGGATTACGGACGAAAATCTCAATCAGTCGTAGAATACGGAAAACGCCCCGAAAATACAGCGCCGCCGCCACCGGCGAGGAAAGTACGTCGTATCGCTACTTTTTTACACCTCAGGAGAAATTCACCACGTGAAGATTGGTCCGTTGGAGCCCAGCACCACCTACTACTATAGATGCGGCGGCGGGGTCCGGAGTTCAGCTTCCAGACGCCGCCGTCGGCATTCCCAATCGAATTTGCGGTTGCCGGTGAGTCATATTTTGCTTCTTTTTAGTTTGTTGCGTAACGATTTGGATTCATTGGAAGTTAGTTTCAGTGAAGCCAGTGAAAACTTGCAAGCAAAGCCTTCTAGCACCTTATTCTACATGATTTTATATATAATTTCCATTTTGCACCTAATTCCGTTTTATTTTTTTTCTTTACTGGCTTTAAATCCCAATTTCTTGCATTTGAGATCTTTTATAAAATATTTTTAGTGTCTCACCATGTTCTACTATTTTTAATGTCAATTTTATGTTTTAGTTTAATTCGTACAATTATTAATTAGGGTTCATTATACTCAAAAGGTGTATGAATAGTTTTTAATATTTAATATTTAATTTCATTATTAAGAATTAAACATCTCCGGCCACATTAATGGTTATTCTACATGAATTTTGTTTCTAAAAACCTACAAAATATATTACTTTTATGAATTTTTGTAATTATTTTTGGCGCATGTAAAATCTAGATAATTTTGTGAATTTTCATAAACAAAATTTGATAGATTAATTCTTAAATTTTCTAGACACGTGACTATCGAATATATGGAGGTGGTCTCCTGTGCGCGCCCTCGCACAGTGAGACCACCTTATTTAATTAATTAGTTAATTAATTTTAATTAAGTAGTTAATTAATCTTAATTAATTAATTAAATTAAATCTAATTAAAATTAATTAATTTAATAAACTTTAATTTTGAATTAATAAATTCTAATTTTGAATAATAAAACCTAATTATAAATTAATAAACCCTAATTTTGAATTAATAAACCCTAATTTGAATTAATAAACCCTATTTGGAATTAATAAACCATAATTTTGAATTAATAAACCCTAATTGAAAATAATAAACCCTAATTTTGAATAATAAACCCTAATTTTGAATTAATAAACCCTAACTTTGCATTAATAAACCCTAATTGTTAATTAATAAACCCTAATTATGAATTAATAAACCCTAATTGGAAATTAATAAACACTAATTTTGAATTAATAAATCATAATTTTGAATTAATAAACAAAATATAAAATAATAAAATAAATAAAATAATATAAAACAAAACAAAAACTCATTTGATCGCGCATGGTGAGCGCGCGCTCACGAGAGTCTTTGTCGATATAATAAGATGTTGCGCAATAAATCAAAGATACAAAAAATGATACACGTTTTGGAGTAGGTGACCTAGGACAAACAGAATGGACCGAGTCAACCTTAGCCCATGTGGGTGGCATGGACTATGATGTGTTTCTCCTACCGGGGGATCTATCTTACGCCGATACTCAGCAGCCGCTATGGGATTCGTTCGGACGGCTGGTGGAGCCGTACGCGAGTAGTAGGCCGTGGATGGTCACCGAAGGAAACCACGAAATCGAAATCTTCCCCATCATATACCCCGAGGGTTTCAAAGCTTACAACGCTAGATGGCAAATGCCTTACCAAGAAAGCAAGTCTCAATCCAACTTATACTATTCATTCGACGTGGCCGGGGCCCACGTCATCATGCTCGGGTCCTACACGGATTTTGACGCCGATTCTGATCAGTACGCTTGGCTTCAGGCTGACTTGGCAAGCGTCGACAGGGCGAAAACCCCTTGGGTATTTGCATTGATCCATGCGCCATGGTACAATACCAATTCTGCCCATAAAGGTGAGGGGGAAAGTATGAGGATTGCCATGGAAGAAATTTTGTACAAGGCGCGAGTCGATGTGGTCTTTGCGGGGCATGTTCACGCATATGAAAGATTCGTGAGTATTAAACTAGTTCTTTATTATTTATTATGTGGATGTCATAACACGAAAATGAGGTTAAAATAATTATGTATTTGCAGACTAGGGTTTATGATAACAAGGCAGATCAATGTGGTCCTGTTCATGTCACCATTGGTGATGGAGGAAACAGAGAAGGACTCGCAATGACGTAAGTGCCCTTAAATTTATTAAATTGTATCTAGCTAGCAACTTTGGTTTGAAACATGAACTTTCATATAATAATTTTGATTTATTATGTAAAGGTTCGAGAACCCTAGTCCTTCAATCTCGATATATCGCGAACCAAGCTTCGGACATGGGCGGCTGAGGGTTTTGAACAACACCCACGCCCTCTGGTCGTGGCACCGCAACAACGAGACCAACTCCGTTACCGGCGATGAAATATGGTTGGAGAGCTTGATCTCTTCTTCCCCTCGATGCAACGGCTTTACTACTTCATCGAAATCTCCAAATGATGAATTGTGATGCTCACGCACGTAAATAATACTTCGACAACATCGAGTAGAATACTGTAACTTGGCTTGATTCATCAACTTTAATACCTAAAGTGTAGAAAACTGGTGTTAATATAGAAATAACGTCAATTGTTTTGTTGTGTGATTTTGTTCAAATTACAAACAAGATTTAGAGGATTTTTGTTCCTCTTCAATTATATGTGTGTCGATTTTACATCATATTGATTTAATAAAATTAAATCTGGTTGGATTTTAACAAAAACTATTACGAATTTATTTTGTTGATTTTCTTGAAATTAATATTTTTTTATCAGATTGGTAACTGCTACAGACTTATAATAGAGGGGACACATTCAAGTTTACATTTATTCAATTCATTGCCCGGATGCATGATCCAATCCAGCATGTGCTTTTTTATTTTTCTTCATGACCACCTATAACTATGGTCAAATTCAATAAAAAAGGAGAAGAGGAATAGGAGAAAGTAAAAAAAAAAGGGGAATGGGATGTGAAATTAAAAACAATTAACTTTGTATTTTTGTAAAAGTGAGAATCCCTCCATTAGAATATCATGTTGTTCTCTTCAATTTGTTGGACTGCGAAGATCTAATTAGTGAATAGAAAACTAAACACATTATTGATATTGATTCAAGATCTCATCTGGAACGGAACTAATGATGGTTTTGGTCCTAAACATCACCCCAACAAACTATTGGGAGCTAGGAGATTAGGCTTGATAAGGTTATTTTGCGGCCCATTATGATATTAAATAATTTACAGTTTTGATAAGCCCATTACGACATAACTAGCAAATAGTCTAGTAGCTACGCCAGTAAAAATACTTTTTAAGACTTGACATCTGTAATTAATTATAGTCTTGTAGGCTTACAACACTAGATGTTCAATTGTAAATAAGAATCAACCAAAGATCTCAAATCTAAAAGTATAATTAGTGGAAATCCTCTATAATAATATCTAGAAAAATCGTTAACTTGTCATCACCAATAGGAAGCTGAAGAGTGAAACCAATGATTCCACAAAATTCAAGAAAACAATTTAAACTAATTACTTTTGACAAAAACCCGCTTGATGATCTGTAAAGGCCAATTGGAAAGGATTATACTTTTATGCTGCTTCATATGTAATCCCTTTTATACGACCTTTATGCAAAAAATTGATTAAAAAAAACTTTATAGCAAAAGGTTATTACACTTTTATGGAATGGGATGGGACAGCTGTGATAAAAAACAGTATCGTGTCGTAATGAGAAGATATATGAGGTAGAAAGTTGAGAAGTAGAGAAAATGAGATTCGGGTGGCAAATAAGGGTAATTCTTAAAATAAGTAATGAATTTAAGAAATGGCTGAAATCGGGATTATGGGGTTTGCTCTTATCTTAAGCAACAACCTTCGTGACCAAATTTGGTTCATTGAATCGTCACACATCACATAAAATAATCACATATTCCTTGCAACACAAATCAACTCCCAATCATCGTTCGCTATATATCTGCTTTATTTTTCTTTCCTTTTGCGACAATTCACTTTCGAGGTAGTTCTTTTGTCAGGATGTGTATATATACACGAATATTTATATTTTTATTCAGTATAAATATTATTTTTTTAATATATATGATATTTTTAAATTATAAATTAAAAAAATAATAGTTTTTAAAATATAAAATGACTGATTACTTTTGTCTACTGTACAGATGAATGTATATGAATTTTTATGTTCGTTTATATATATATATAAGTTTTTCTTTTATCCATTATTTAAAAACATTCTTATAAATCGGCCTAGATTATTCTGTACTTTCAAGTTTTCAATATTTTCCAGCAAATTAAATGAATTTGACTGTGCGGTCAAATCTCCAACGCGTCTCCTTTGAACTTAACGTTAAAATAAATTTCAATAATATGAAGCGTTCAGTTCAAGCTAATGTAGTCGACTTGTGTTCTATTAATTTTGCATAAGTGGTTAATATGGAGCACTTGCTCATAGAATAATCAGAAAAAATTTATCAAAAAGGTACGCAATCATAACTTAAAGGAAAAATCTTTCATTTTCAAGTTAAAGAATCAAACAAAAGTGGCCAAATATAAAATATTAAGAATGCATGTATATTTACTTATCGCAAAAAGAATGTGCGTATGTTTAACTTAATTTTGTGCTTATAAGAGCTCACAATGTTAAACTTAGACAAAATATCAAATCTAATACAGAGATTTCTGAAATATTTTAACTAGATATGAATTGAAATATTTATTGTAGAGGCAATTCCCTACTAATGAATTGGACGAGCATTAACAACCTATCAACAACAAACTATGAAGTTTAATTTGGAATATCAAAAAAAGAGAGTTTAATTTGGACGAAGACTCTGACATAAATGTCAAGCCAGTTAAATTATAATACAATAAATGATAAAATGAAACGATAATAAATTCAATGGCAAAAGGACGAATAAGAGTGATAGACGGATTTTTATGGAAGTGCTTTATTATTTCTTAGGGAAAGGGGAAATTGTTTGTCATTAATAACATTTAGTTGGTATTCAACATTGGCTGCGGGCGTGCACCTTCTAGATCATTAATGTTACAAGTTGGCGTCGGCGTACCTTATCATGCTAAATTTATTTTATAAACAATCAAAGCTAAACGAATGATCCAAAATTTGACATGCAACCGCGTCTAACGCCACAATTCCACCATTCAACTATATGAAAATTACGATATAAAATATAATTCTCAAACACTATTGTTCTTCTTATAAAAAATAGATAATAGTTTTGTTATTTAAAGCTAATACAAATTACCAACACCTCCAAACTGGTGATAAATTGTAATAGTACTAAAATGAAAAAAGAAAATTATAGTAAATTTTAAGAAATGTAAAACTTATACACATCGAATTTCACACGGCCCTCTACAGGGAACGACCCCACCGCCGCACGCCGCGGCGGCCAAATCTAAAAACAAACGATAGATCGATAAGCACCATCCATTCATCCAGAGATTAAAAAAGTCTAACAAAGCGACGGATACGATCATATCGCCGGTCGCAATCATATCCTCTCCAGCTTCTCACCCTTCACCACCGGGTTGGCCTTGGCGATGGCCTCCCGACCCATCGACTTGAAATCGAAAGTGCAGCCGTGCTTCTCCGGGTACCTGTGGGTCCCGCAGAACGTTACGCCGCACCGGCACCGGAATCCCGTCAAACCGACCTTCTTCCTGCACGTCGAGCACCTGTTCGCAGCCGACTGCTGCTGCTGCGGCTGCGGCGCCACCGCCGCCGGCGCGACGTGGATCTCAGCCTTCTCAGGCGGGGAGACGACCGCCGGCGCGGCGTGATGCTGCACCACCGCCGCGGAGGAAGACGAGGTCAACGGGGCGGGGAAGACGGAGGAGGAATCGCCTGAATTTTTTAAACAGAGATCCTGGTAGCACTTGGAGCAGAAATTCTGCGTCGCCGGACTGCCGAAAAATCCGCAGTTATTGGCGCACAAGCGGTGGCCATCGGGCGCCTGAAATCCGTGCTCTTCCGCCATAATTTTCCCTTTCCAACACAAACAAAAGAAAGTTTTAGATACCGAATTTAATTTAACCTTTTTCACTTCGCAACACAAAGCAAGCGATGCTTATATCGATGAAAAATCGAGAATTTTTTTTCCGATCTTTTTTATGTGAGGAGAGGAGGAAATTGGCGTTTATGTATAGAAAGGGGTTGAGAAGGAATAATGAAAGTGGGGAGGAAGGATCAAAGAAATGGAGACAAAGCCAAAGAGGGGATTTAATATTTGCGAATGATAAGAGGAAGAGGAAATGAATATAAATTAATTATAGGAAAAAAATGGTGAATGATAGAAGGGGACAGGCTGGAAGAGCAAAAAAGGAGGATGAATTTGGGTTGAATTTCCTCCTGTTTTTGCCCTTTTCCGAGTTTTTTAACAGCAATGAACGCAAACTGTAAATGAGAGATAAATGCAGATTGTGGGAGGTGGGGTGGGGGGGTCGACAAAATTACTGCTTTTTTGGACGGACCGCCTTCCTTTTTGTATTTGCTTACTAAAAATCTAACCACGTTTTTACTTTTTTTCATTATTGGTCCAGCAATTTTTTTTCATACGTGGCGGCTCTTTTTTTTTTTTTTTTTGCTAAATTACGCTACATTCAGTATTTTGTTATTTTCTTAGTATATCAGCTGATAGGGAAAGAATTTCCAATTTTTTAATCAAATTTTACAGCTCCGAAAATTCCTTTTTATAAATGTTCAAACATTTTGACAAATTTATATTCGGCTGGAAGAAATCAACCCCTAAGTTGGCAAAATATTTTTTAAAAAATTCTCTTTTTTCCTCTGGAAATTTATTATCTAATTGTGAAAATGTTTTTTTAACTAGGTGTTTTATTTATTTTGATTTGGGGGTTCGGAATTGCGAAATTGGTTTTAGTAGAGCATTTTTAATGGTTGAAGTTTACGTTTGTCTTGAGAGTTTGGGAAAAATTTTGATTTTAGATATCAATGCCTATAAAATAAGTTATTAGAAAATTTCCAATGGATGGGAATAAAGGGTTGTCAAAAATAAAGAGATACTCCCTCCGTCCCGGTATTCTTAGCTCATTTCTTTTGGACACGGGATTTTAGGAGGGAGTGTTTAGGGAATAAAATGGTGTGGCTCACTTGTTTTAGTGTTTTTAATAACTTTAACAAAGTTTGACCAAACACACACACACGCACACACACACACACATATCAAACATGATTCAAACTACAGTGACACAAAAATCTGATTTCACATAAAAATAGTTTCAAACTGGTAGCAATACATCAAATTTTTCGCACCAAAAAATTTGAAATAAAAATGTTTCAAACTACATCAGATTTCCCTCTAAAACTATCTATAAATACAACCCTTCCATTCAAAAAAAACTCAAGCAATAAATCAAGCAAGAAACAACAAACCGAAACTTCTATCGCATCTTCAAAAAATCTTCATCGTAACCATGGGAAGCGTAATGATCTCACCATGTAGTTCAAACAAGATCGCCCGCCTTACTCCAAAACAAAGAAGAATGGAAAGCCATTCAGGGCAAAATGTTGGAGGCACAGAGGAAGTCAGGTTCAAGTAGAAGAACAATTTCAAGACTTTGAATAAGCAAGAAAGCAACAACAAAGATGTGAAGTTATACTTTCACAAAGTTTAAAAAGCAAGAACATAGAAGGAAAAAATTACAATTGACATGGAATTGGTGCAAAGCATTGAGCTCTTCAAAAGAGCCACCATTCGTAAGTCAAGGCGAGAAGCATAAACCGCCCAAATCCACAGCTGGGAGGTGGGTAAGTGAAGGCCTTCTTAGACCTCATACTAGTGCAATAAAACCGCACCTTACAGCTCCTAACAAGTTGTTAAGGCTCCGCCAATCGGATGCACTATCAGATGATCACATATCAAGGTTTTAAAGTTTAAAAGCATGAAAACACTGTACACATAGATGAGAAGTGGTTCTATATAACTAAGACCTCACATAGGTTTTATTTAACACCGTGAGAAGAAGAGCATCATAGAACATGTCAAACAAAAATTCATCACAAAAGTCATGTTTATGTGTGTCGTTTGTGACCTACATTTTCGTAAAATGGAATCGTTGTTTTTATGGAAAGATAGGTATCTTTCCATTCACCGAAACTGTACAAAGAAAGAGATCAAGTAAACACAGTTCGCAGCACATTGGTTACAAAACCAATAGAATCATGACAAAAGATGTGATCGAGGGTGTTTGATCAATGAGGTAAGGAGACATAGTGAGTTATGTATGAAATGTAAGAATCTTTATGTCGATTCAACTAGTGTCTTACTAAGACTAGTTGAATCCAACTTATTCTAATTTAATTTATGCTTTCAAACTATTGTTTAGATTGAGAAAGTGTGAATGTATCTCGTTTTATGCTTTAAAATAAATAGTGAATGCAAAGTGGATGCAGCAGATCCGTTTATCAATTTCGATATTTTGATGCACGCATCATTCCAAAGAATAAAAGCTAAGTGGCCACCAAGTGCAAGTAAAGTCATATATATACAAAGAAGATAATGCAAAGCCCCATATAAAGATAATGATCCGTATTTTAATTGCGCAAAGCGGGACGGGTTTGACATTAGGTTAGTACACCAACCTCCTAATTCTCCGATTTAAATGTGAATGATTTGGGATGGTTTAGGCAATACAGAGCATACAAATTGAGCACGCGTGCTACAATGTCGACTAACCGCTCAATGCAAAGTGAAGTTGTCATTCAACAACTATCACCGTAACATTGAACAATGTTTTCTAAGTTTACAAGCGTCGCATGCTCGAGATAATGAAGCATGGGACATAAAAATTATAAGATTCCATACATGAATAAGGTTGCTCTTATAAGATGCAAGCACTTCCCACGCACTGGAAGCGCCGATGAATTAGTAAGAGGGTGCATATCATATATGCTTGAAGTTGGAAGGAAGAGGAGGTCAGAATGATAATGAATGCCTTGGCATTCATCACCCGTAAGAACCTTAGGAATGGATGAAAACAACCAACTTTTTGATGTAAATCCACTACTATTTTTGTAAATCGAAGGAATGTAAAGAACATGCTCTGCTTTGTAAACGAGGTCGCTATTTTTGTAAAGCAACTTGGATGAAAAATCTATTGTTTTGAAATCATCGATATGATTTATGCATCGAAAAATATGGTCCAAAATTATTTCGTGTTTCATCACATGCATCATAAATAGCAAGAATTACAACCAACAAACATGCATCAAAACATTCCAACCAATTCACAAATCATCGAAACCCAACACCATCATCGATAACCATCAAGAAAACCATCGCACCATCGAAAACCATCATCATCGATAACCATTCAAGAAAACCAACAGACAACCCAACATCAATAGAAAATCCAACACCATGAACTAACCATCACAGCTCATTAGAAAATCCAAAAATTTTCACAAACCATCCACACGCATCAGAAAATCACAAATATTTCATCACACGCATCACAAAATCACATATGTTTCATCACATCAGAAAGATCTCACAGTTGGAAGTATGAGGGCACGAGAATCTTCAACATATGTAGTATTCCCAAGCTCAGATCACCCTTCCAGCCTTGCTATCTCTTCCAGATCTCCGCCTTCCACCTCACTTCCACCTCTAGATATCCTGCCTGGGCATCCTTCCAACCTTCGATCTCCGCCTTCCACCCTTCTAGCCTCCGGATCTTCCCGCCTTGAGCACCCATCCACCTCTAGATCTCAAATCCTGTGGGTCTCCTCAACAGAGACCCCGCCTCGCACTCAATTCACGTAGAATGGCCACGACGGCATGGGAGAGAACTCCGTAGTCGTTAGTATCACATGTCCGGTCGCGGTGTCAACCAGATCTGCTTTCATGGTGAAAGTATGGAAGGGAATTTTGTGGTTTCTGTGAAGGGTTGATGCCCAAGACGGCAGGCGGGTAGATGATGAGTTACTGAGAGAGAGAGAGAAGACGAAACCAGAGGGTCGACGGTGGAGTATGAAGAAGTTAGGGTTTCTGGTGAAAGGGTTGATGCCCAAGACGAGAGGAGAAGGGTAGAGAGGAGTTACGAGAGAGAGAGAGAAGACAAAACCAGAGGGTCGACGGTGGAGAGGAACGAGCTGGGGTTTCAAAGAAGGGTTGATGCCCAAGACGAGAAAGGAAGAGTGGTAGAGAGGGAGAATAGAGAGAGCGATCTCAGAAATGAGTGAGGTAGAAATGAGTAAGGCAGAGTGCACGACGGGGGGAGGGTAGTTAATTTTAGGATTAGGGTTTTTAATGGGCCAGCCCAATTAGTGAGTAATAGGTTTAGTTCCCTAATTTTTATCCCAAAAAGGAAACGAGCCAACATTGTTGAGACATCCCAAAAAGGAATACGGGCCATGAATGCCGGGACGGAGGGAGTACAATTTAAATTAAACTAGGTCTCACGTGAGGTCGTATTATGAAATTTAGATTTATAATATAATATTTATCAATATGCAATAAAATATGAATATATGTCATAAGTGCAAGTTTCTATTAAGAAGCAATATTGTCTCACGAATTCCGTGCAAATTTTTGTGATTTGATTGAAAGTTGCATTTTGAGTTCACACAATATATTTGATCATCCGAAAAATTAATTATTGATTTCAAAACATCTCCGAAGAGACATTTGTAAGCTTAAGAAAACGGAGATAAATATTGACAAACAAATGCAGCTTTCAACTTATAATTCATGAATAAATTTTCAGAGTTTCGAGATCAACATATTTTAAATTTTCAAATTTGGCTTGTATAAGAATCGTGCGTAGATACTCCCAATCCCAAGTATTATGGGCTAATCGTTAGTTTTCCATTTTGTAAATGAGTTGGAATTTAATAAATATATATTAATATAATTTGTGTCGTAGTAAAACTTAGTATAATTTACTTGTATATATCATATATATGTAAGCTGAAAAAACAGAATCTTTATACATAAAAAGAAATAAAAAATAAAAATTGCCGTTTCAATAAAAAAACTTTGATTGGAAATTGACGTGTCAAGTTTCAATAGGGCAAAAGTTCATCGGAGGACGCGTTGTAAGGTAGGAAAGACAGGAAATAATGGTCCCAGCAACGGATCGTGACATACGTGGCGCATTTTAGAGGAATTATGTCATCTGTTTTTGGTTTTAGTTTCTAGAGAAGATTCTGCGTGTTTGCTTCGCTGTAAGCTTTCTATTCCTTCTTTTTGTTTTTAGATTCCTAAACCGGGTGTTATCTACAATTTCGTATTCCATCTCGCAATGAATCATTAAATTATCACTATGCGTAGTCCCAAACATGTGCTGGAAATCCACCATTGAATAAGATGGAACATTTATAATAATTATAGACTTTCAAATGTAATTCAGAATGGTCGTGGATGAAAAACCAATAACAACATGATTATAAAAACACAAGTGGGCTGAGCTTCGATTTTGTTAATAATTAATAAAAATATTGAATTTGAACTCGAATGAATTTTGTAAATTACTGTAGAAAATTAAAAATTGTTAACAAATTATATTACGCCACGTGTAAATCACGAATTAAATAATTAATTATATTTCTATTTTATTAATGGAATTTATTTTAAAATTAAATAGATATGTGATTAATATTTAATTTCATCTACGAATAGGAGAACGACACGCCAAGAACGACACTTTCTGAGATTTAATAACCACTCAAACCAGATCAAATAAGCCTAAAAGGCCCATAAGTCATAAGCCCAAGATCAAACCCATGGTTTGGTGGCCTAAAAGGTCCATAAGTCTAAGCCCTGCTCAGCCCATGGTTTGGTGGCCTAAAGACCCATAAGCCCAAGCCCAAGATCCACCCATGGTTTGGTGGCCCATAAGCCCAAGTCTAAGCTTAAGCCCATGGTTTGGTGGCCCATAAGCCCAAAATGCCACTAAGCCCACTAGCCTAAATCTATAAATAAGGGTTGAAGGTTTTCATAAACGGGGGAGGTGGAAGTGAAGTGAAGATTTGAAGAGCTCAAGACACTCGAAGAATCATCTGCGACGCATTCTCAGACATTCAAAGTCTTCTTCAAGTATTTAAGGCGTTCTTCGCCCAAATCATCACGTTCTTCGCCCAAATCATTCCAAAGACGAAGTTCAATCCGGAAATATGGTGAAAACCCTCCGCATTGGCGCCAAACTTGAAGATCTTCAAACGCTTCTTCAACACATCAAACCAAATCCAACGCTCGATCCGAAACAAGATCAAGTCCTTCAGATCGACATCATCAAGTTCAAACTTCAAGTTCAAGGAGATCAAGGAATCACATCCCCTCCAAACAACTTGAAGAACATCAAGATCGTTCAAGAAATCAAATTGAAGAGAAGAATTAGAGGATAGATAGAGATCGAATTCACCACAAATGTATCAAATCCAAATCAAATTGATTTTTTATACAATTTTGTATTTATAAAATTTAAATACAAAAATTTGTATTACAAATTTCGGCACGCCTAGTGGGACTTCTCTACCTCTCATCTCTACTCTTCACCAAAATCTTGAACGATGTTCACCCAAAAATATATAACTAAGGTCGCTTCAAAAGCTTCTTCAGAGAGCATTGACGTCATCACGCGAAGCAAAGCAAACAACTTCAAGAAGCTTCGAAGTCAGCCATCGCCAGGGGAAGAGAGCAACACATTGCCACTCTAAATGAAGAAAGTGTTGGTTCTGAAGGAAGATTCACATCCCCTATAGCAAATTCTATCACAAGTTACTTACTTGAGGCGCCTGTGATGATGACAAATATTTCCACCGTGGAAGAACAGCTTGCAAATCTTACAAGGTTGGTCGAATCTTTGAGCATACACATCCAAGAGCAAGATGCCAAGATTGCAAAGCTCAGAGGAGAGAAGACAGAGTCAAGTCACATCAATGATAAAGGAAGTGAATGTGACGACGATGAAGAAGCAGACGACAAGCAAGAAACTCATGACGAGAGAAAATCGTCTGGCAAACACATTCAAATCTCTTCTGATGGCTTCATCAAGGCAGACCAACTCAAGGAGTTCATCGAGGTGACCATGAAGAACAAGTTTGATGAAAAATCCAGTTCATCATTGGTTTGCTCCAAGCCGTATACCTAAAGGATTGACAACTTGAGAATGCCTCTTGGTTATCAACCTCCTAAATTCCAACAATTTGATGTCAAAGGTAATCCGCGACAACATGTAGCCCACTTTGTCGAGATATGCAATAACGCTGGCACATTTGGATATCACCTGGTCAAGCAATTTGTTCGTTCTCTCAAAGGAAATGCCTTCGATTAGTATACGGACTTGGAATCAAACTCATTTAACAGTTGGGAGCACTGGAGCACGAGTTCCTCAATCGCTTTTACAAAGACCGTAAGAACAACAAGATGGTGGAGCTCACGAGTTCTCGTCAGTTCAAAGAAGAGTCAGTGATCGACTACATCAACAGGTGGAGAAACTTATGCCTCAATTGTAAGGACCGGTTATCCGAATCATCTGCCATCGAAATGTGTATCCAATGAATGCATTGGGGCTTGCAATACATCCTGCGAGGAATTCAACCCAAAACGTTTGAAGAATGGGCCACCAGAGCTCATGATATGGAGCTAAGTATGGCAGCGAGCGAATTCAAATGGTCTCCAATCCAAGAATCTCACAGGTTTAAAAAGAGACAAGAATTTAGAAAGGAAACCAAGTCCTTTAACAATGCTCCGAAAGAAGAGTCAATGATGACGAAATCAACTCCTGTCAAGTTTCTAAGAAAAGATGACAACAAAAACGACAAGCAAAATTTTCCTCAAGACATGGGGCAAAGAAGGTTGACATTTAAGGAAATGCAACAAAAACAATACCCTTTCCTAAACTCCGACGTCTCCGGGATCTTCGATGACCTGCTCAAAGAAGAACTCATCGAGCTACCTGAAATGAAACGACCAAATGAGGTAGGACGAACCGATGATCCAAGATATTGCAAATACCATCGATTGATCGGGCATCCCATACACGATTGCTTCATATTCAAAGAAAAGATCATGCGGCTAGCTCAAGAAGGAAAGATATCACTCGAAGAGGAAAATGTTGCAGCAAATGTTGTCACCCCTGAATCTGACGACATACTGGAAGGTATTGGGGCATTGTACGATACGATAGACCAAGTAAGAGATCAATTCAAGTCAAATGTGGCTGATGATGAAGGTGTCTTGGCAATCGCATTCTCCAACGATGATTTACAGCTTGGGTCAGAGCCTCATAATAGGCCGTTGTTCGTGAGTTGCTTCACCTACGAGCAGAAAGTCAATAGGGTCATCATCGATGGAGGATCGGCTGTTAATATCTTGCCACTAAGAACATTAAACCAACTGAAATTCCAAGAAATGACTTGTCCAAAGCAATGGTTGATGATTCAAGGATTTAACCACGAAGCGACAAAGGGCCTCGCGCCATAAGGTTGAACTTGCTAATGGAATACATGAGTTCAACTGCATTGCTTCATGTAATTGATGCCAATACATCCTACAATATGCTTCTTGGTCGGCTGTGGCTGCATGAAAATGGTATCATCCCTTCTACATTGCATCAATGCCTCAAGTATCGTCAAGACGTCGACGTAAGGACAGTGGTCGGCGATCAAAAGCCTTTTATAGAAGCCGAGTCATATTTTGCTGATGCCAAATTTTATATGACAAAGACAACAAAAGAAGAAGAAATTGAGCATGACAAAGAACTTGAAGTCAGTCTAATTGTTAAGAATAAAACGTCTCTCTCCAAGATGGACTCATTCGAGGGACTGACGATGCCTCTGACTAAGATCGATGCTAAAAGACCAACTCCTCCACCTCTTCAAGGGTTTGTTCGACCAAAGCAAAGTATTGCCGTCGAACATGGAGAATCTTCAGACAACGAACTTACTAAGCATTTTGGTCCAAAGGCATATAAGCTCTTCGTCAATGCTGGATATGATCCTCAAGGAAGCTCTACGCTGAAACCTCACTTGAAGAAGAAAGATGATGTGGTCCATAATACCAAAGTGGGTTTGGGATTTGTGCCAAAAGCACCTATTCGAATCATCATCAAAAGGGCGGTTTCATCTAACTACATCTCTACTAGTGTATACAAGTCAACCTTGGACGACGATTTGGAAGTTGGGGCAACAACTCAAAAGTTGTTGAAGTGCCACTATCCTTAAAGTGTAGCAGTGAAAACATGTACCTATGTACATAGATAGATCAAAAGAAAAACACATAAAAAAATAAAGAAAACTAAAAGTCAAAAAAATTGAGAAAGCAAGAAAATCAACAAAAAAGAAGCCAGAATGCTCCATGAAGCATGAGCCTAAACTGCATGTCACTCCAAGGAAAATCAACAAAAAGAAAAAAGATAGCTCCATGAAGCACGAGCCTAAACTGCATGTCACACCAAAGATAAAATCAACAAAAAAGAGCAAGACAACTCCGTGACGCACGAGCCTAAACTGCATGTTACTCCTGGCCCGCATGAGTATAAATTGTGCATGGCACTCCCCTAAAACACAAGTTGATCTTTTGAACTACGTTTTGATTTGATCCTTTTTAAAAGGGTAAGTAGGCAGCTTAGATATCTTCTAAGTTAAGTCATGATATGTGTTTTTCTCCTTCAAGTTACGTGGTCAAAGTTCATCATTAATTTGTATTTCAAGTTGGGTGATCAAAATTCATGCTCAAGACTATTAGAAAAATAATTCGAGCTCCTGGAAGAGACAATAAGATGAAAATTATAAAGAAGCAAAACAGACATGGGGCAACAACTAAAGATGATGGATTATTCACTACTTCATTGTCAACACATTTTAAGAATCACCTCAAATTCTGAATCTGGGTCTACGCTTTGAAGATGACTCATGCTTGTTAACTCCAGTTCGATGTTGTCAATTTTGCTTTGAATATGGCCCAGCTTCTTAAGTCTAGCTCGATATTGCTAGTTCCGCTTTGAAGATAGTTCCATCTTGTTGAACCCAACTCCATGTCATCAATTTCACTTTGAAGATTATTCCAGCTTGATGTTTCAACACCATATCTCCAAACTCGATTCGAAGATGGCTTCAGCTTCCAGGTTTTTGGTTGAGAACACAACTTCAAGCTCCTCATCCACAGTCGCTTCTAGCTCGTTGAGGTCGTAATGCCGATTTCCACTGATGCTTAGACTTCAATTCTCTTCATGACGGTGCGATTCTAGCTTCTTCTTCGTCGATGGCACACGCCTTCTAGCTCTCCCTTTGCAAATGACACATAGTTTCAAGCTCTCCATCCACAACCACTTCTAGCTCGTTGAGGCCGTGATGTCGATCTCCACCAACGCTTAGGTTTCAATTCTCTTCGCGGATGGTACAAATCTTCTAGCTCATCATTCGCAGCCGCTTCTAGCTCGCCGAGGTCGTGATGCAGATCTTCACCAACACTTAGGCTTCAACTCTCTTCACGGATGGTACACAGCTTCTAGCTCATCATTCGCAGCCGCTTCTAGCTCGTCGAGGTCATGATGTCGATCTCCACCAACGCTTAGGCTTCAACTCTCTTCGCGGATGCTGCACAGCTTCTAGTTTCCTCTACGAAGATGGTGCACAGCTTCTAGCTTCCTCTTTGTGGGTGGCGCACAGCTTCTAGTTTCCTCTACGAAGATGGCGCACAGCTGTTGGCTCCTCCTTCACAGATGACGCTCAGCTTCTAGCTTCCTCTTCGCGGATGGCGCACAGCTTCTAGCTTCCTCTTTGCGGGTGGCGCACAGCTTCTAGCTTCCTCTACGAAGATAGCGCACAGCTTCCGACTTCTTATTCACAGATGACGCTCAACTTCTAGCTTCCTCTTCACGGGTGGCGCACAGCTTCTAGCTTCCTCTTTGCAGATGGTGCACAGCTAGCTTCTTCTTCGCAGATAGCGCACAACTTCTAGCTTCTTCCATGGGAATATTGAGCAGCTTCTAGCTCCTCCTCAATCGATGGCGCACAGCTTCTAGCTTTCCCTTCGCAGACAGCGCACAACTTCTATCTCATATTCTGCAGCTGCCTCTAGCTCTCTGAGGCCGTTAATCCGAACGTCGTGTAAGTCACTGCTTTTCGTGTCATTTACACAGAAGGGGTGGAGTTCGTTCATAATGACGATGACGTCTCCACTGTCATGTCGTTACGTCTACTAAGAAGAAGGTCATTGTTCCTGCGGAAATGAGAACGACACATGTGACAAATGCGAAGCGAGCATCAAAAACTCAAAGCCTTGGAGTTAATCAAATGTGAAGTCTTTAGTTGATCGATTCTTAAGCAAAGAGGCTCGAAGTTGAATTACGTGAACTTCTGCAACCTGAAAGGTAGCCACAGGCACACAAAAAAAATATGAAAATGTATGTATAAAAAAAAGGGGGTCAAGATAATTTATTGTACTCAAGTCATAAAAAAAAAAATCAAAGCCAAACTTCAAATAAATAATCTCTACAAAAAAAATGTAAGTGGGTTATTAAAAAATTGCAGCCCACTAAAATTCACCAATCTCCAAAAATTTCAAGCCCAAAATTCAGCCCATATGATCGCTCACTTTTCTAACACGAAAAACGCGCAAGTATAAGGTAAGCAGAGTATCGTATCCACATGGATTGTAATACGAAAACACAGAATCTAACTCAACAATATTTCATCATTATCCAAGCACAGATTTGGTTTATCTATGTTTAGGGCTTCAGATATTAAATCCAAAGCAAAGGTAGCAACTTGAAAATAAACGAAAGCACTAAAAACTTAAAGAGATAACTATAAGAAAGACTAACCCTAGGGATGCATTAATCCTACCCACAACGTATGTTTATCTTGCTTATTATTAACCAATTTTAATCCGCATAAGATAGAAGATCACATATGTAACCAACAACTTCGCCATTTACAATTGTGGCGCTTGATTACTAATTTTCCCTATTATCATTACGCCTCTAGAGGAAAATAAGTAACTCCAAAGAATCACGAAGAATATGCTTCCTACGAATGTTCCTATCTCGCCACGACTCGCGTTTATTCGTATCATGCATTCAAGATCGATTGACAATTAAAACGGTTAAGTAATTAACTGGCAACTATGAAATGCATCAAGATTGATCAGAAATCAACACATATAAATAAGCACCAAGAATCATGAATCAATGCCTGGAAGTAAATAACAATAGTAGGAATCACAACATATAGGATAGAATCATGCAAACCCTAGGATTAGAACATAAATTAGCTAGACATAATAAACGGAATAAAATAGGAAATAATCATAAAAGCAGAAATTAAATTGATAAAACTCGTGATGTAGCATCTGAAGAACAATCGTTGGGTTCAAATCCCAACTTCAATGGAAAACGGAAAAACGACGGAATTCCTTCGGACGAAATCGTTCCAAAGCATTAACAATGTGTAGAATAAGTGCGTAATGATTGAAAACTAATACTAGAATGAATCTAAATCAAAGCTAAAGTGAAAATAAATGAAAATAGAGAAAACCGAACAAAGAGGTCCAAAATCGCTACGCCAAAAGTTGGGCGCACGAGGGTGATGTCTATTTATAGAATTAGGGTTGAAACCCCACTCGTAGTCCGCCGCGGTCGGGCTTGCGGTCATGAGCTCGCTCGCTGAGGATCATCTCGCCGACCATCCCTGTTCTCGGTGAGGGTGCGCGGCGGCTTGCCTTTGCGACTGTGCTCGCGGTCGCTAGCGTGGTCGCGAAATCGGGCGTAGCTCCTTCGCACGCTGGGTAGCTCATGGCACTATCTCGCGGTCACGGGAGTGGCTGCGTCAAGATGGTTTCTCGCGGTCGTCCCAGCGGTCGCCAGCGGTCATGAGGCTTCATTTTCGCAGATCTTGCGCTGCTGGCTAGCGGCGCAAGGCGGTCGCTAGGCCTAGTTTTTGCCCTTCGCTCGCCTGCTCCTCGCTCCATGCTTCGATTTTCAACTTATAAGCCTACAAAACACCAAACGGAACCCAAGAGCAAGATCTTCCAAAATATGTAAAACATTGAGATCCAAGACATAAACGCACTTTATCGATCTAAAATCCTCTTTAAAATCAATAATAAACGTAAAATGCGCGCTTATCACCCCTAAACTTAAAGCATTGTTTGTCCTCAAACAAAACAAAACCAAAAAGAAAGAGACACAACAAAAGATCAATGAGGCCAAGAAAGGTGATTAACACAATAACACCTCGTAAATATCTCAAAGCTCAAAATCATTAGCGCACACGATTTACATTAGTCAACTCGACAATGACAACCATTGAAAGCAAAAATCTCATTCAATTCCACCTCACAACGGCATGTGCGTAATATATAGAGTACACTCAACTCGTAAAGAAATAAAGTACGTGTATACACTCAATAATCAATGCAATGCAAAAATCTCAACATAGGCTTGTCATTTCTCTAATATCTCCACCACATCAAATGCGTTCAAATTAGGATCAAAAAAAACTTTTCATAGGTTGTAATGTAGGCACATTGGTCAAGTTAGGATAATATATGGCTAAGTGACTGAAATATACTCCAAGCACCTCCATTTATATAATCAACTCATATGGACTTTGTCCATTTCCCATTTTCTTCCAACATGCTAATTCAATCATTTATGCAACTCATGGTACCATATACTATGATAATTGACTTCCTTTATGCTCACATTTTTCACAAAATTTTTCTTTTCGCTTTGTAATAGAGCTTATAGGTCTATTCTTTTCACACGGTACCATCCTTTATCTTTTATCCTAACTTAGAATATCAAAACAAAAATTTTCCTCCCATTTGATTCTCATATCCATCCTCACCTCCTATCATCCGTTAATCGAAAGAATAAAGTCTAATAAAGGCTCAAAGAAGGCGATAAACGGTATATATCATTGGGCTAGTGTTTGGGTAAATATGTGGTTTAGCAAAGACGACATTTTATCCTTTCCATATTCAAAACACATATAAAGATCGATACGTAAAAACGGCAAGTTCTATAAGATAATTACATGCACGATATCACACAATTAAAAGAAACTGTAATAAGATGTTTATACAGTAAAGCTCAAGTCTCACGGTTTAAGCAAATGACGAAAAACAACAAGCTAAGCGATCTCAAGCTATCCATGCATCATTTTCTAACATATCATGTGCACTATCAACATATTTTTCAGAAAATTTCTATCATCATTGGCCACATGGATTAACACATTTCACTTCAACTCGTTGATCGACCGACATAACAACGAAAACAAAAGACACGACAAAAGCCCCAAAATATAACAACTTAACAAAACAAAGCAAAACATAAAAAGGACTCTCAACCAAAATCAAACTCGACCACTCCCCCAAACTTATTGTCAACAGCAGCAATGGAGGCAATAAGGTTTGCGTAAGAGAGTGATTGGGAAAGATCTTACCTCAAATGTCATACATTCTCGCCATGGATAGAATCCTCGCCATTGATGATATACCTTGGGACTTAAAACGAACAAACAAGACACAACAAAAAAGAAAACAAGAAAACAAAACGAAAACATAAAGCACGTAAAATGTTGGGTTACCTCCAACCAAGGTTATATTTATCGTCGCTAGCTCGACGGTACCTCTCATCAATCGGGCGATTTGACAACCGTGGTCTTTCCAAACTTTTTTTGCCTCAGACTTAGCATTGACAATGCACCACCATTTAGTGTAAGAGTGGTTTCTCCAAACGTAAACGACTCACTCGATTTTTGTGCCGAGTCCACCTCTTCTTTGTAGCATGCTCGTCCCGACGGTCTATCGCAATTCGAGCTCAAAATGGGTCGGTCGTGGTCGAGTGATCGAATAGCGCCTTCATGTGTCGAGTTATCATCTCTCGTGATGACATCATAGATCGAAATGGTTAACTCATCTTTGTTCACACGAATGTGAGATCACCCTCTCGCACGCCGATCGAGCCCCGCTGTGGCTAAGAACGGTCTTCCCAAAATGAGGCGATTCCCATCCTCCGGCGTATCAAGAACTACAAAATCACTGAAGACAAATCCTTTGACTTTGATAAGCACATCTTCCACTATCCCTTTGGTCGTGTGACCGATGCGCTCGCCATTTTGTAATAACCCAAAAAAAAAAAAATTATCGATTAATAACCGAATGATAATGTAATACGATCGATCCGATAAATCGGATCGCGAATGTGTGTCGACAATGAGGTAACAATTCTCGATATCCTCATCGTCATGGACAAGTCACAATCATCGATCCTCGCTCGGACAAAACGAGTGATATGTCGCTATCGTAAATTGTCTCAAAAATCATAATTATCACTTTAGTCAAAATCCCATTTTCCTCTTAAGTATCCAATGCAACTTACAAAGAACACCATTTCCTCTTATATTCAAGAAACTCACATTTTCTCCACTTTCTAAGCTCGACAACAAACAGTAAGAAAGCCACCAACAATAAATTGCTATCCATTCGATCAAAACAACAAAGAACCGATCAAAACAACAACAACCGACTCACACCACCAACTTCATACAGTGTTCCATATCATTCCATTTCATTCAATCACAATTATAATATGTTTAATTTCACCGAGATAAACATCGATATATATATATAAACTGGCAAACTGTTATACGTAATTTAAGAATCAGAAAGCATAGAAAAAAATGATAATAGAACTATGAATCGTTACTTTTGAGCTAGATATACATGAAGTATTTTGAAATGAAAACATCTCCGGTGCACTTAAATCTTGAACATAGAGAAAATAGAGCTATAGGGTGGTCCAAATTTTGTCGTTACAAGACGGCGGCAACATGGTTCGCCGACGCGAACGCATCGATCAAGACAAAGTAAAGAGGCGATGGCCTCGTGTGTGTGTGTTCGACCACTAACTAAACGGCAGTTGTACTCGCCGATTGGACGGCGGCTAACTCGAAACAAAAATAGACAAAGAAATGAGTTAAGAGTTTTCGTGTATGCGCGCGCGTGTATCTTTATAAAAGGGAAAAAGGTCACGGCAAGCAAAGGTCGCGACGGCGACCGCCCACCCATGAGGACACAAGGAGGATTTGGGTCGATCTGCCGGCGACGGCGCCAGATCTGGCGGCGGCGGCGACGATCTCACCGAGAGAACGAGATCAGATATATGTATGTGTTCGTGTGTATGGGCAACGGTTCGCAAGAGAAATAAGAGAGGGTCGGACGAAGGTCGCCGAGGCGCCATGGCGTCGTCGGACATGGTGGCTCACGGAGACGACGACACGGTAGAGGGGACGATCGTTGATGCGTGTGTGTTCGTGAGAGAACCAAGACGAAGGAGGTCACTACCGTTTCGCGCGCAACGGCGTCAGAAGTCACGACCGACGACGTGGTCGGCCGGAGAGGAGGCAGCGGCGGCGATTGTGGATCGTGCAAAGGCCCGTGCGAGTGAGGCAAGAGATAGAGAGAGGTATCACAGGGGTGATGGGCGCTTAGGTTAGTTGCTAGGTTAGTTTTATTTTAAATTGTTGGGCCATTTCTAAACGGGCCAAATTAAACGCGATGGGTCTGCTAGATTTTAGTTTTAAGTCTTGATAATGGGCTTGGTCTATATGGGCCAAAATAATTCGTTTGGGCCTCGCTCAATAAAACTTATTAGAATTGACTAAGCTTTTACTTAATTATATGGGCTGAAATTAAATGGTGTCAATGAGAACGGGCGAGTTTGGACTCAAAATAATATTAAATGGAAGAAGGGCTCTCAATTAATTGCTATGGGCTTTAATTAAATAAAAGATAGACTCTCGAATTAAATTGAGGATGGCTTAGACTTATTTTCAAGATTGGGCTAAGAATTTTAATTTGATAATAATGGACTTGAACTATTCATCTATGATCCCTTAAAATTAAATTAAAGGTTGATAAATTTATATTAATTAAATATGAGATTTAATTTTAGTAATTAAATTTTGGGATTAATTTTAATTAATTAAATAATAATCTAAATATCAATTATTTAGAGTGAATTAATTAAATTCATTAGATTGAATAAAGTCTAATTTTTAGAAATTGAATAACATAATTAATTAATTATGTTAAAGAATAATTTGAGAATTATTCTTTTAAGTGATTTACTTATATAATGAGATAGACCTTATGTATTTTGTTACAAAGGTATGATGAGAAATAAATCCTAAATAGTGGATATATAAGATTAATTAAATTAATTTGATTGATTAATCAAATATTATCGACTTAAATTTATCCATTTAATTAATATTAATTATGGATCTACTTAATTAAATTGAGATTTAATTAAGTAATAAGTTGCTTATGTCAAATAGATGATTGAGAAAATTTTATTTAAGCAACTTAAATTTATAAAACGCTTGTTAGATGTTGATTGATTTACGAGAAATATTTATTAATTGTGTAGTATTAGTACGAGTTTCTGATAGAATATGCGGACGGTGAGACAAGAAACGCAACAAGAAATTTTAGCAACGAATGAGGATTTGGAACTCGAAAACGCTGATACGCTGCTAACAAACGATTTAATATTAGTTATGAACTTAAGATTCATAAATTATACGAAACGACGCCAAGAAACATCGCTGGAAGGAAGAATGCAACGTCAAGTGTCACCTATCGTTATGACGGACCAATCGAATAGACGAAATATGAATATTAATTAAGTCATATCGATGACGAAAATCCTATAACCCAAAGACTTAAAAGATATCGAAATGTCGAGTCTTAATGATACTTCTCGAAAGAAGGAACGACATACTAAATCATATTTCTCATATGACAAGGTCCAAAGGGCATAAACGAAAACAACAGAGGATCACTAGCAGTATTCCAAGAAGGACAATTTTGAGGTGGGCTTTTCAAACAAAATGATTATGTATAACTCAAAGCATGATTTACAAAAGCTTTATGAAATATTATTGCATGAACTGTTATCGATCGCCAAATATTTATGTTTTGTTGTGTCCATATCTCGAGGTTGATTTGTCCAAACGTGGGACGAGAATTGATTGGTATATGTGAACGAGTTGGTCTACCAACGCTAAAAAGTAGGTATCGATCGGATCCGACTTAGTTGAGGACTAACTCGATTGTGTACACGCAGACCGTGTGTTAAGGTTAGCTACCTCGATCGGTCACGGCGACTATGTGTAGGTGGCCACCCATAGTGCGCGAATGAATGAACGAATGAATGATGAACGAATGACCGATATGGAACAACGTGGATGAAATAGTCCGCCGGACACTTTGGAAAATGATAAAATATTTGATAGTATGAGTCTTTTCAACTAAAATCCTCATGTGCTATTGTGGGCGCTCAATAACTTTTATAAAGAAAATGTTTTCGAATGAGTCAACCGAGTACTTTTGTACTTAGCCCCGCATATTCGCTTTTGATGTGCGATTGAGCAATGATTGACGATGGGTGCGAGGCGGTGCAAAGTGGTATTGGTTTTGTTGTTATTTTGAAAGGATTTCTAAAACCTTGAGCATGCATCATCATATGTATGTTCACATGTTTATTTGCCGCCAAACTCGATGTTTTGTTGGTATCTCGCTGATTATGACCGCTATCATATCGATTGAACCGAGGTCGCACTCGCTACTTGAAGTGCGCCTCGATCAAGTTAGACTTGAACATATAACCTTTTGGCAAGTCTTTCGTGACTGAGTTTAGACGATACAACAGATCCCTTTAGTCTACGATTTATTCACAATTGACGGGTTAATCGATTGGTTTAAATTATATATATCCGCCGCATTTATCATACCAAAGACGATCCATGTGATCCGTATTTCTTTGGAAGTCGGGTCGTTATAAAGTGGTATCGAGCATTTGTTCGCCTCGAACCCTAGAAACCCTTTCTCGAATCATAAGTTGAAAGTTGTCTTGAAACCGTTAGTATTCGAACGCTTTCTTTGAATCATAAATTGAAAGTCGAGTCTTGAAACCGCTGGTATTTGATCGCCTTTCATCAATCCTAAGTTGAAAGTCGAGTCTTGAAACTCTCGGTATTTGATCGCTTTCCTCGATATTAAATCGAAAGTTGAGACTAGAAATTATTTGTGTTTGACTACCACCGCACCGCACTCCATCATCGCCCCGCCAACGAGGGAGAAGGTAACTATTTCAACCGAAAGTTGTTTTGAAATGATGAAAGTTTATGAAATATGAAATGGACTTATAAAAGTCGCATTGTGTTGAAATATGTTCGAAAGGAGAAAAGTCTCAAATTTCAAATGGAGTTGTTGTTTCCGTGGATTTTGAAAAAATGAATGATTGACATTGGAAAGTTATTTTAAAATAACTGATTGTTAAGTTGAAAAGAGTTGAGAACTCGGTGATTGATAAAGGAATGATATGAGAATATCCGCTCATCGCATATATGTTATGAGTTGTGTTTACTCCTATATGCAAAGCATGCTAGAGGCATAATGTAAATAAGTATGTTTCCCATGAGAACATAGACTCTAATACGCATGATCCCTTTGCGCGAACTTAGTATGAGAACATAAGGTATCCCGATTGAACGGAATACTAAGAAAGAACGAGAACATAGAAATTATAAGAATCTCAATCCGAATGGATTTGAGGATGAGAATGCAACAACTCTACGATGACGAAGCGATTGCTTAACCAGAGGTTCGCACTGTTACGAGTCCCAAGCTCTCTATGCGAAGAAATTTCGAACATTTTACGTGCTATCTCTATCGTGGAAATAACGATTTAATCAAAACATAATGTTAAGAAATTATGTATAAAAAGAAAGATAGAATTTTAATATTATGGAACGCATATGATTGAATGTTATTATTCGAATGAAAATATATAATTCATAACCCAATGAGAAATGATGACCACATAACCCTTACCCGAAGGCTAGACATTGAATGTCTGTTTCATCCCAAGAGACCATACGCCTTTTTCCGAATACCAAACTATGAAAATAGTTTCATAAGAACTTAGGAATATAGGATATAAGATTGTGGTTTGAACGATTTTACGACTAGAGTCCTTTATCCCGTAGAGCCATACCAAGAGATTAGACGCTCCTACCATTCCTACCATATCAAGAAGAAGACGCCGGTGAGTTCTTAGCTCACTCGAGCGCCACCAGTCGTTGTACATGGACGTGGTACATCATACTACGACGGCGCATTTTAACTGGTTGCGAGACTGCCATCCGATTGGCAAGGATATGCCCGTGAGATATCGACAGATTTCATCTATCGACGCTGAGAGAGCTTCCGTTCTGTCAACCACCTGAAATACGTATTCATGGTATACGAAGCTACACCTTGCGGACCGTATCTCCTGAGCGAGAATATACCTAGCATGATGAGAATCCTGAGTGGTACCATCCGGAGATGCCTTGTTTAGCATCTAATGGATCTGCATTCTTACATGGCTATGACAGGAACATATTCGAGGTCGATCCTCTCGCCCCGACAACTCACCTTCCGGCCCTACCACCGTAGGATTCCATCCCCGCCATTGCTCGCCCAAATCATCATTGTCGATCGCCCATGCCAAGACTCGTGATCTACCTACCAAGTTTCCCCAATTCAATGACCACCCCAGCACGGACACATGTCCCACGACATCAGAGATTGACGAATCACGTGGCCTAACCAGATGCTGCTAGAGAGAAACTTGTGCCATCTTGCTGCTTCTCAAATTCCAAATGATGCCTATAAGGAGATCATGGTCGAGGTCCACCGAGACCTAATTGCTATGGAAGAAGCTAGAATTATTTCAATTGTGAAACCGTGAGTCCCACATTCAATGACGAGGTCAAAGAGGAAGAGGACCCGAGGGAAGATCCCGAGGAGGACCCGTCACGACAATGAGATGGAGGAAATTGATAGTACCCATACTCTGGCTCGACTCCAACACGATGAGCTCTATTTATACCGTCGATTATGGATCTAGTTATTTAAGACTAGAAAGTGTTTTATTTATATACGATTGCATATTTGGTGATACATACGAGAACGATGAGTCGCTCGATACGAACCCTTATTTTGATAACCTCTGTAGTTTTTAAATATTTGTACGCATCGTGATTAGGTATGTGAGGATGCCGATATTAGTTTTGGAGCATCATACTCCGTGCACCGGCCTCTTTGGTAAATCTCAAGAACGATGAAAATCCTTGTAGAGGCATTTGACTTGATATGATGATAGCTCATCGAGAGCAATTAGTTTTGATGTCGACACATGATGTCGACGATGCACTAGACTTACGCGTATGATTATAAATACATATCACAATGAGATATTTAAAACTCGATGGATGGTATAAGAAGATGTTTGATTGCGATATATAAGAGGGATCAAGAGCTAATCCTTAGTTAGAATCCGCCAATTTTCAACGGATCGAAATCTCGTGGATACTTTAACTATGGATTCACGCGCTAGAACGAATCCTTAAATTCCTTTATTGCACCTCTTAAGAGCGCTTGTCATACGTTGTCGTGCAAATGATTGGTGCAAATGATTTACAAGGAAGCAAGAGAAAGACCTTATATGAATAGGAACTAGAAGCTTACACCTGGGAAGAGTTCAAGGAGGAAGTGTACGAGAAGTACATTCCTAAGAGCTACCGTAAGATGAAAGAACACGAGTTCTACAATTTACGATAAGGAAAGACCACGGTCACAAAGTTACGACCGCGCATCCCGCGAGATGTCGCGTATGCGCCCGCTTGTTCGACATCGACGAGAAGAGAACCGAGAAGTTCGAAGAGATTACGTGATACCATCCTCGCCAATCGCTTGAAATTGACGCGAATGCGTAACCTAGAATCAAATGTGAAAACGAAGAGCTCTTGAAGAGAATAAAACTCATTAATATAATTGAAATCAAAGCTTAATATTTCGTGAGTTTACAAGCCTCTATGTAGGCTGAAAATTTAATTGCTTTGCTCGAGCTCTTGTGATTGGTTCATCGGGAACCCGAACCAAGTCGGAATCAACGAACTTTAGGTTGCATCACTCTATCATGAGATTAGAGTGTCACTAATCGTTATGGAAATCGATCCATCGTGAGGCCCTTAATAGAGCATCGACATTGAGGATGCCCCGCCCGAGGATAGGATTGTCGCTGTACATCCACCGAATCACCAAGGAGATCGTGGAAAGAGAAAGTGGGAAGGACCCCAACAAGGTCAAAGATCAAATGTTGGCCAGGCCGACACGAGGCCATGACAAGTGAGTAATGTACCATCTAGGCACGAATAAGACAATGAACGTACCATAGTACCCGCGCCTAGCGGAGGGAACTAAATATTCATGAAACTCCCCGTATGCCCTAAATGCCATAGGAGTCACAAAGGAGTCTACATGTTCACAATGATGAATGTTTCAAATGTGTCCGTAAGGGGTCACTACCTGTGGACCGCCCAAGGATACGCCAATGAGAGAATGACCATCCCAATGAATTGAATCGAGTCCAAAATCCGCACTATCCAAGCTCAACTGCTCCAAAGAACAAACCCCGTCCGTACTTCCACCAAATCAACAACCATATCAACCACGACAAAGAACGACAACAACAATGGCGACAAACGCAAAGAACAAGATCGCCAACTCCAACAATAACAACAAAGAAGAAGAATCAGAAAGAAGAACAACGATAACACCATCATCAACAACAACAACCGCCAAAGAACTAGGACCTACGCCAACCAGAAAAGAAAATCCAGAGAGCCGCTAAGGAACCAAGGAAACTTGGCGGTATGGGAATACTTCTCCAAATTTCGTTACCCTACTGTTGACATCGGGCGCCAGCATCCTTTTATTGTTGAAGCATGCGTTGAGAACTTAGGATTTGATCCCAAACACGCCGACCAAATCATGAGAAATTCTTCTCCAAGAGGAGGAATAAGAACGGTAACCCACACATGCTTGAACCTAGAACTGACTAGGTTTACTCCGTCACGACAGATAATCTTCACGCCATACCTATGACGGATATGGACATAATCCTAGAAATGGATTGGTTAACCGAATATAATGATACTATCCTCGAATGAAAGTAAGATTTCTTTCCAACATCTCGGAAAGAAACCTATAAACTTTCACGGATCGCATGGGAAGAAGAGTCCCAATCATATCCGCTATAAGCAAGGACATTGCCGAATGTGATGATGACCACATCTACCTTGTCTATCTCGGCGGAGGAAGACCGTAATAAGAGAAGGTTAAAAGGCGTTTCGATTGTGAGAGAATATTCCAATGATTTTCCGTATGAACTACCGGATTACCGCCGACTGACAGATGGAGTCCACAATCGATCTCAAACCGTGTTCGCTCAGATCGAAAGCCCCATACCGGATGACACCAAGGGAACTTAAGGAATCAAGATCCAACTACAAGAACCCTCGAGTTAAGTTTCATTAGACCCAAGTATCTCCATGGGAGCACCGTCCTTTTGTGAAGGAAAAGGACAAGACAACGAGAATGTGCATGACTATTGAGAGTTAAACAAGATAACTCTAAAGAATAAGTATCCTTGCCCAATCGACGATCCGCTTGATCGCCTTAAGGAGCATGAGTCTTTGAAGATAGACTTAAAGTCGGGATACCATCAACTAAGGATTCGACCCAAGATGTACCTAAACGGCTTTCCGCATAAGGTAAGGTCATTTTGAATTCATCATATGCCCTTTGGACGCATAAATACCCGACAAGATTTATGTATATCATGAATAGGGTATTTCACCCATACTTAGACAAGTTTGTCTTAGTATTCATAGACTATATCCTAATATACTCGAATAACCAAGACCACGAAGAGCACTTGAGGACCGTGTCGCAAACATTGAGGCAAGAGCAACTCTTCGCCAAGTTTAGCAAGTGTGAATTTTGGTTAGGCGAAGTGATATTTTAGGTCACATCGTGTCCATTGAAGGAATCAAAGTAGACCTCTCTAAGATCGATTCGGTTCGAGAATGAGAATCACCAAAGAACCCAAATGAAATTGAGTTTCTTAAGACTTGCGGCTACTATCGAAGGATTTTCAACGATAGCCCCACCCATGACCCAATTGTTGAGAAAAGGGATCACGTACACTTGGACCGCCGAGTGTGAGGCTAGTTTCCGAGATTGAGAGAGTTGTCGACAAAGATTTGTACTGTAATACCAAGCGATAAAGAGTACACGATCTACACGCACGCTCAAGAACGGGCTAGATGTGTTCGATGCAAAAGGCGTAGTTATCGCCATGCCTGCGCGCTACGCCTACATGAGTTTAACTATTCTACGACGACCTATAATTAATAGCGGTCGTATATGTCTTAAAGGCTTGGAGACACTATCTCTATGGAATTAGATGTAAGATCTATAATCGACCATAAAAGCTCAAGTATTTCTTCGAGTATAAAGATCTTCACACGAGGCAACGAGATGGTTAGAACTAGTGAACGACACGATCGTGGTATCAATTATCACCCGTGCAATGATAATGATGTAATGTATGCCTCGAGTCGCAAATATCGTTTGGGATGCCTTCTCGACCACGAGGAGATGCTTATAAATGAATTTCGAGGATTAATATCGGTTATAGAGCCGCTCGAGACGATAGAAGGCTGTATTGCAACGTTGATTGCAATCCCGATTTGAGAGCTCGAATCTTGAAGCTCGTAAGAAAAGCAATAAGCTAGAGGAAGACGAGCCAAAATCAAGAATAATGACCACAAGAATTTTTAGTAGCAACATATGATGTTTTGCTATATGACGGCAGAGTGTGTATTTTCTAAAAGACAAAGGGCTTAAGAGTGAGATCTTGAGAGAAGCCGTAAGAAGTCTTACATCAAGACACCCAAGCACCAAATGTATCGAGATTTCAAAGAGAAAATTTGGTGGGATATAATGAAGCGAGACGTAGCTTCATTTGTAAACGTTGTTCGACGTGTCAACAAGTGAAAACACTCCACCGCGATCGTATGGAACCCTACAACCACCGGACATACCGGAATAGAAATGGGAAGATATAGCCATGGATTTTATTACCGGGGCTACCCAAATCACAAAAAGAAAATACCGCTAATTGGATTATCATCGATCGTTGACCAAGAGCACGTATTTCTTACCGATCCCAATAACATATGGATCAGGTATATTAGCACAATTGTACGTTCGAGGAATCATAAGTTTGCAAGGAGTTCTAAATGCTATCGCGTCTGATAGAGATTCAAAATTTACATCCAGATTCTGGATGAGCTTACAAAGGGAATTGAGAACTCAATTGCATTTCAATACCGTATTTCACCCAAAAACGGTTAGACAATCTGAGAGGACCATTCAAACGCTTGAAGACATATTGGGGATCGTTGTCCCGGATAGAGGAGAAAATTTGGAACAAGTGTTACCACTTGTAGAATTCGCCTACAATAACAGCTATCAAGCAACTTTTGGAATGACCCCGTACGAAGCGCTTTACGAAAAGAAATGTCGATCACCACTTTACTGGGATGAAGTGGAAAAATAAGAATATTAGGACCTGACTCAATAGGAGAAATGATCGAGATTGTGCGACGGATCCGCCAACGGATCAAAGAAGCCTAAAATCGACAGAAGTCGTACGCCGACAAACGTCACATAGAGCTATATTTTGATGTGGGAAATAAAGTTTTCTCGAGGATTTCGTTAAAAAAATCATGAAATCTAAAATAAAATAAATGAAGTTGGGACCACGTTCAGAGGACCCTATGAAATATTGGAAAATATAGTACCAATAACGTACAGATTGGCATTGCCGCCGAGCTTTGGAAACATGTACAATGTGTTCCACGTTTCACAACTCAGGAAGTACATACATGACCCCAACCATGTGATACCACCTATATATATTGTCTCGATGACAATATGAGTTACGTAGAATTGTCTACGAGAATTTTGGACCGACATACCCAAAAACAAAAGAACAAGGAAATACCATTGATGATATTTCTATGGAAAGTATAGACAAGAAGAAGAAGTTGAGAATTAGAATCGGTTATGAATAAGAAATACCCGCATCTTTTATTAGGTTAGCAAATTTCGGACTAAATTTATTTTAAGGGATGGTATTTAATAACCCAAAAAATAAAAATTATCGATTAATAACCGAATGATAATGTAATACCATCGGATCCGATAAATCGGATCGCGAATGTGTGCATCGACAATGAGGTAACAATTTCTCGATATCCTCATCGTCATGGACGAGTCACAATCATCGATCCTCGCTCGACAAAGCGAGTGATATGTCGCTATCGTAAATTGTCTCAAAATCATAATTATCACTTTAGTCAAAATCCCATTTTCCTCTTAAGTATCCAATGCAACTTACAAGAACACCATTTCCTCTTATATTCAAGAAACTCACATTTTCTCCACTTTCTAAGCTCGACAACAGCAGTAAGAAAGCCACCAACAATAAATTGCTATCCATTCGATCAAAACAACAAAGAACCGATCAAAACAACAACAACCGACTCACACCACCAACTTCATACAGTGTTCCATATCATTCCATTTCATTCAATCACAATTATAATATGTTTAATTTCACCGAGATAAACATCGATATACATATATAAACCGAAAACTGTTACACGTAATTTAAGAATCAGAAGCATAGAAAAAAATGATAATAGAACTATGAATTGTTACTTTTGAGCTAGATATACATGAAGTATTTTGAAATGAAAACATCTCCAGTGCACTTAGCCTCTTGAACATAGAGAAAATAGAGCTATAGGGTGGTCCAGCTTGTCGTTACAAGACGGCGGTCTGGTTCGCCGACGCGAACGTACTGATCGAAGACAAAGTAAAGAGGCGATGGCCTCGTGTGTGTGTGTTCGACCACTAACTAAACGGCAGTTGTACTCGCCGATTGGACGGCGGCTAACCTGAAACAAAAAATAGACAAAGAAATGAGTTAAGAGTTTTCGTGTGTACGTGTGCGTGTGTATCTGTATGAAAAGGGAAAAAGGTCATGGCAGCGGCAAAGGTCGCGACGGCGACCGTCCACCGACGAGGACACAAGGAGGGATTTGGGCTGGATCTGCCGGCGACGGCGCCAGATCTGGCGGCGGCGACGACGATCTCACCGAGAGAGAACGAGATCTGTATATATGTATGTGTTCGTGTGTGTATGGGCAACGGTTCGCAAGAGAAATAAGAGAGAGGGCTGGACGAAGGTCAGTGAGGCGGCCATGGTGTCGTCGGAAATGGTGGCTCATCGGAGACGACGACACGGTAGTGGGACAGATCGTTGATGTGTGTGTGTGTTCGTGAGAGAACCAAGATGAAGGGAGGTCACGGCTGTTGTCGCGGCGGCAACGGCGTCGTAGCTTCGCCGACCGACGACGTGGTCGGCCGGAGAGGAGGCAGCGGCGGCGGCGATTGTGGATCGTGTGTGCGTCCGTGTGTGTGAGGCAAGAGATAGAGAGAGGTATCACAGGGGGTGATGGGGGGGCGCCTAGGTTAGTTGCTAGGTTAGTTTTTATTTTTAAATTGTTGGGCCATTTCTAAATGGGCCAAATTAAATGGTGATGGGCTGCTAGGATTTTAGTTTTTAAGTCTTGATAATGGGCTTGGTTCATATGGGCGAAAATAATTCGTTTGGGCCTCGCTCACAATAAAACTTATTAGAATTGACCAAGCTTTTACTTAATTATACGGGCTGAAATTAAAATGGTGTTGGGCCGAGAATGGGCCGAGTTTGGACTCAAAATAATATTAAATGGAAGAAGGGCTCTTGAATTAATTGCTATGGGCTTTTAATTAAATAAAAGATAGACTCTTGAATTAAATTGAGGATGGCTTAGACTTATTTTCAAGATTGGGCTAAGAATTTTAATTTGATAATAATGGACTTGAACTATTCATCTATGATCCCTTAAAATTAAATTAAAGGTTGGATAAATTCTATATTAATTAAATATGAGATTTAATTTTAGTAATTAAATTTTGGGATTAATTCTTAATTAATTAAATAATAATCTAAATATCAATTATTTAGAGTGAATTAATTAAATTCATTAGATTGAATAAAGTCTAATTTTTAGAAATTGAATAACATAATTAATTAATTATGTTAAAGAATAATTTGAGAATTATTCTTTTTAAGTGATTTACTTATATAATGAGATAGACCTTATGTATTTTGTTACAAAGGTATGATGAGAAATAAATCCTAAATAGTGGATATATAAGATTAATTAAATTAATTTGATTGATTAATCAAATATTATTGACTTAAATTTATCCATTTAATTAATATTAATTATGGATCTACTTAATTAAATTGGAGATTTAATTAAGTAATAAGTTGCTTATGTCAAATAGATGATTGAGAAAATTTTATTTAAGCAACTTAAATTTATAAAACGCTTGTTAGATGTTGATTGATTTACGAGAAATATTTATTAATTGTGTAGTATTAGTATGAGTTTCTGATAGAATATGCGGACGTGAGACAAGAAACGCAATGAAGAAATTTTAGCAACGAATGAGGATTTGGAACTCAAAACGCTGATACGCGTTAACAAACGATTTAATATTAGTTATGAACTTAAGATTCATAAATTATACTGACGACGCCAAGAAACATCGTTGGAAGGAAGAATGCAACGTCAAGTGTCACCTATCGTTATGACGAGATCAATCGAATAGACGAAATATGAATATTAATTAAGTCATATCGATGACGAAAATCCTATAACCCAAAGACTTAAAAGATATCGAGTGTCGAGTCTTAATGATACTTCTCGAAAGAAGGAATGACATACTAAATCATATTTCTTGCTGACAAGGTCCAGCGTGGGCATAAACGAAAACAACAGAGGATCACTAGCGGTATTCCAAGAAGGACAATTCGAGGTGGGCTTTTCTCAAACAAAATGATTATGTATAACTCAAAGCATGATTTACAAAAGCTTTATGAAATATTATTGCATGAACTGTTATCGATCGCCAAATATTTATGTTTTGTTGTGTCCATATCTCGAGGTTGATTTGTCCAAATGTGGGACGAGAATTGATTGGTATATGTGAACGAGTTCCACCAACGTTAAAAAGTGGTAACGATCGGATCCGACTTAGTTGAGGACTAACTCGGATTATGTACACGTGGACCGTGTGTTAAGGTTAGCTACCTCGACGGTCACGGCGACTATGTGTAGGTGGCCACCCATAGTGCGCAAATGAATGAACGAATGAATGATGAATGAATGACCGATATGGAACAACGTGGATGAAATAGTCCCACGGACACTTTTGGAAAATGATAAAATATTTGATAGGCATGAGTCTTTTCAACTAAAATCCTCATGTGCTATTGTGGGCGCTTCAATAACTTTTATAAAGAAAATGTTTTCGCAATGAGTCCACCGAGTACTTTTGTACTTAGCCTGCATATTCGTTTTGATGTGCGATTGAGCAATGATTGATGATGGTGCGGGCGGTGCAAAGTGGTATTGGTTTTGTTGTTATTTTGAAAGGATTTCTAGAACCTTGAGCATGCATCATCATATGTATGTTCACACGCTTATTTGCCGCCAAACTCGATGTTTTGTTGGTATCTCTGATTATGATCGCTATCATATCGATTGAACCTGAGGTCGCACTGCCCTCAAGTCGCATACGATTGGGTTAGACTTGAACATAGAACCTTTTGGCAAGTCTTTACGTGACTTGAGTTTGTCTCGATACAACAGATCCCTTTAGTCTACGATTTATTCACAATTGACGGGTTAATCGTATTGGTTTAAATTATATATATCCGCCGCATTTATCATACCAATGACGAACCATGTGATCCGTACTTTCTTTGGAAGTCGGGTCGTTACACATTTGGAGAGTAATCGTAGTAGGCTTCAATTCTCCAATCTCCAATTTATTAAATATGGACAACGGCATCAAGTTGATGCTTGCCCCCAAGTCGCACAGAACTCTGGAGAAGGTATGCCCTCCAATGACACAAGGTATAGAGAAGTCGCTCGATCTTTTTGCTTGATGGCAACTTCTTTTGCAGCACAAAGACCGCACTCTTTAGATGCATTGATCGCCTCGAATTTCTTCACTTCTTCTTGTTGGTGACGGCATCCTGAGGAATTTCATGTACCGGCATATCTTTGAGCGCATCTAGTAAGGGAATATTAATATTCACCTTCTCGAACATTTCCAAAAATCGGGTCGACTATCATCATGCTTGGGCTTGGCCAGACGACTCGAAACGAAATCGGATGAGTGTACGTCGGAAATTTCAGAATTGGGCGTCCCTCGCGGCCATCCTCGCGATCTCGAGGGCGGTCGCTAGGGACCTGCGCTACTTCGGCTTTCTTCTTCGCGGCCGGGTTCGCGGTCGCGAGCTCGATCGTGAGGTGCTTTTATTTCGTCCTTGTGACCGCAGGCGGGCTCGCGAGCTCCTCGGGATAACTGGTTGTGTGATGTCTGCGGCCGGGCTCGCGGTCGCGAGCTCAATCGTAAGGTGCTCTTCCGTTGCTCCTTCTTCGTCCGGTGGTTCGATCGCTTTTCCACTTCTCAACCGGATAGCAAAGCACCGATTCTTTGGGTTCACTCAGACACTCGGAAATTGGCCCGCCTTTGGTGTGCATTCTCATTGTCGCCTATCGACCGATCCGTTCTCCATTATCTTCGTGTTTGCCCACGGTCGTCATGGTGGATTCCATGTGCAACTTTCTCGAGTAGTGCTACTTGATGAACGAGTTACGCTGCGTTGCCGCTTGTTGGTTGCTCACAACCAATCGCAGATCAACTCCTCTAAGCCCCGCTTCTTGACCGAATCATACCATTCTGCACAGTGAAGCCTGCTGGAGGTTGTTGGAAATTATTGGGGTTAGCATACGATAGATTAGGACGATTCCAGTTGTTCGGATGGTATGCCTGATTTCCCCCATGATTCCTCTGATTGATATGGCTGACATCTTCTGTCTCAATCCGCTCTTCAAAAGAGTGAACTTCTTCATAAGATCATCGTATCTTGAGTCACTCACAACAGCAGTTGATTTAAACACAAGCGTTCTCTCCATTGGCCATTGATAACTATTAGCCGCCATCTCTTCTATGATGCGGCTGGCCTCCTCTACTCGACGGTTCAACAGGCATCCCCCTGCCGACGCATCCACTATGCTCCTCGTATGCAGCGTCAGCCCACTATAGAACTGCGTGATCTGCTGCTCTTTGGAGAATCCATGTTGAGGGCACTTTCTTAATAAGCCCTGAATCTCTCCCATGCCTCAAATAGTGACTCGTCTCCTTGTTGGCAGAAATGGGAGATCTCGGCTATTATCTTCTCAGACTTTCGCCGGAAAATATTTTGAAAGGAACTTCTCACGAGTTTCCAACTGCCTATCTCGATGCGGTCCAGCTCTTGACCAATCCTTCGCTCACTACGAGAGAATCCGAACATCGATCCGGATTGTGTCTTGTGGCACCCCATTCTCGCTTGATGGTGTCACAAATATCGAGGTATGTCTAAAGATGCGCATTCGGTCCTCTCGTGACTCCTCCTCCGAATTGTTCTCCTTGAACCATGCCGATCGTATGGTTTCACCAAAATTGTTTGCATTGACTTGGGCCCCATCCGCCTCCTTGGAATTTCTCGGTGGGAGGTCGGTACATGTAGTTCGAGGTCTCGCTCGAACAGGGACAAGGAGTCCCATATTCGCAACCGCATCGTGCATCTCGTGAAATCGCCTAGCAGACGCAGCAGCTGCTGGAGGAATGCCCCGTTATGCGGATTCGCCATGGCTTGCTTTCTTTTCTCGCCTCCTTCTCCTTTGGGAATTTTCGATTTGGTCAAGAGTTTGCTCGGAGGTCCTCTGACCTTGTGATCATAAACTACCGGAGAAAAGAGAGCTTAACTCGCAAGAATAAATAAATATAAAATATATAACTTGAATTAATAACCCAAATCGTCAAATTATTCCTATATGATCTTAACAATCCTCAAAGAACGGCGCTAAAATTTGATCGCCACTTTTCTAACACGAAAACGCAAGTATAAGGTAAGCGTAGTATCGTATCCACGGTGGATTGTAATGCGAAAACAAAGAATCTAACTCAACAATAATTCATCTTTATCCAAGCACAGATTTGGTTTATATATGTTTAGGGCTTCAGATATTAAATCCAAAGCAAAGGTAGCAACTTGAAAATAAACGAAAGCACTAAAACCTCAAAGAGATAACTATAAGAAAGACTAACCCTAGGGATGCATTAATCCTACCCACAACGTATGTTTATCCTGCTTATTATTAACCAATTTTAATCCAGACAAGATGGAAGATCACATATGTAACCAATAACTTTAGTTACGACAATTGTGGCAGTTGATTACGAATTTTCCCTATTACTGTTACGTCTCTAGAGGAAAATAAGTAACTCCAAAAGAATCACGAAGAATATGCTTCCTACGAATGTTCCTATCTCGCCATTCGACTCGAAGCTTATTCGTATCATGCATTCAAGATCGATTGACAATTAAAACGGTTAAGTAATTAACTGGAAACTATTATATGCATCAAGATTGATCAGAAATCAACACATATAAATAAGCACCAAGAATCATGAATCAATGCCTGAAGGGTAAATAAAAATAGTAGGAATCACAACACATAGGATAGAATCATGCAAACCCTAGGATTAGAAAAGAAATTAGCTAGACATAATAAACGGAATAAAATACGAAATAATCATAAAAACAGAAATTAAATTGATAAAACCCGTGATGTAGCGTCTGAAGAACAATCGTTGGGTTCAAATCCCAACTTCAATGGAAAACGGGAAAACGATGGAATTCCTTCGGACGAAATCGTTCCAAAGCGTTAATAATGCGTAGATCAAGTGCAGAATGATTGAAAACTAATACTAGAATGAATCTAAATCAAAGCTAAAGTGAAAATAAATGAAAAATAGAGAAAAAAATGAACAAAGAGGTCCAAAATCGCGCTAAAAGTTGGGGCCCGGGGTGATGCTTATTTATAGAATTAGGGTTGAAACCCAATTTAAGTAATCTGCCGCCACGCCTTGGATCGGGCTCACGGTCATGAGCTCGATCGTGAGGATCATCTCGCCGGCCATCCTCGAGTTCTCGGTGAGTGCGCGACTGCAGCTCGCCTCGCGACTGTGCTCGCGATCGCTAGCGTGGTCATGAAAATCGGGCATGCTCGCTTTCGCACGCTGGGTAGCTCATGCGGACACTATCTCGCGGTCGGGGAGTGGCGCGTCGCATGGGGTTTCCTCATGGTCGTCTGGCGGTCGCTAGGCGGTCATGAGCTTCATTCAGCAGATCTTGCGCTCGGCTGCAGCTAGCGGCCACGGCTGCGCCAGGCCCGCTTTTGCCCCGTCGCTCGTGCCTCGCTCCATGCTTGATTTTCAACTTATAAGCCTACAAAACACCAAACGGACCCAAGAAAGCGAGATCTTCCAAAATATGTAAAACATTGAGATCCAAGAAATAAACGCACTTTATCGATTTAAAATCCTCTTTAAAAATCAATAATAAACGTGTAAAATGCGCGTTTTTCACCATACAAAAAAAGAAAAGCCCAATTTCCATCAGCCCACCTTTAAAAAAAAGGGCCTCACAAAAAAAAAAATCACACCACAAGCCATTCCTAAACCCACATTTTATTTTGAGAAGCCCAAAATTCAATCTTCTTCATGGGCCCAAAACAAAAAATAATCAAAAAATGGGGCCCAATTGCTTTTTTAAACCAATCGGCCCATAAGCCCTACAAAATTGAAACCCCATTTCTCTCTCTCTCTCTCGCCGCCCTCAGCACGCACACGTCCCCCCCTTTCTCGGCGAGTCGCCGTCGTTGCTGCACAGGTCCTGTGATTCGACGGCGTCGGCACGGCCATCCGTTTGCTTCGTCCTCTATCTCTCCCTCGATTGTCTCCTTCAGACACATAAAAAAAGCGCACAATCTGCTTCTCCATTCGGCGAAATCATCACCGCCGCACTAGATCAGGCGACTTCGTCACCGACAGTACGGCCACATCAGTCCTCACTGCGCCTTCCATCCCTCTCCCACTATCTCTTAAATCCAAATCAGAGAACAACACCCATTCTTCTCAAATGCCTCCCCCTCGCTCACTCTTTGCCGAACGAAGAGCGCAACCGCCGACCTCCTGTCGAAGTCTCGGATCCGCCGTCGAGTGCGCAGCCACCGCCATCTCTTGCGCATCCTCCTGCCTAGAAACCTCTTCCGTCTGCAGCATTGTCGCTGCCGTCGACGTCTGTTTTCCATCCCCAACGTTCAAAACTGGCGAAGCCGTCGCGCCATCGCAGGCCCTACTCCGACAGCCAGATCTGCGGCACCAGCATCGCTCAAGGGCTCTACAAGGCCTCATGCATCCCGGTGTTGCGTCTGCCGTCCTCGTCGAACTGAGCAACCACAGCCGCTTCTGTCGCGCTCAAGCATAGCTGCCGTCTTGCCTCCCTATTCGGATCTCACGCAGGATGGGTACAAACAGCTCTGTCGTGCCTCTTCTCTTCACGAAAAAATAGCGGCCACCGCCACCACCAGGTCACCGTTGGTATCAGCTTCACCACAGCTACCCTACCGCCTGGATCCAAACCGTCTTGAGCTGTCACTTTATTACCTTGCTCAGTCTTCCTCTCGAAATGGTAGAGACCGCCTCCGCACTGCCAACATCCACCACACACAGCAACGTTGTCGTGCTTCCTCACTGTCGCGCTCACCCATCGCCGTCGTCATGCCTCTCTCTTTGGATCTCACGCAGGATGGGGACCGCAACACCACTGCGCTGCCTCTGTCGCCCAGCGCTCAATCGGGCATCGTCCTCAAACTTCCCCCGCTGCCGCCATGGCTCCTGCACGCCATCGTGTAGCCTCCACTGCATGAAGCTCGACGTCGAAGACCCCTCTTCGATAACCCTGCTCCGCAGCAACAATTAAAGTGGAGGGGTGTGACTTAGGGCGATACTCCAACCCTACAAGCTCAACGTGAAGAAATGGAGGAGAGGGCTGCAATAAAGAAGCATACATGGTAGCAAATTGGTTAGAGGTAGTGAAAGAAAAGATAATTTGCATAAAAAAACATAGGAAAGGTTAAATGGACCATTTTCTCTATAGCTTGTTTCTTATGAGTAGTTGGGGAAGTCTGAAAATCTAAAAATGGTTTGTTTGTTTGGGGGAAATCTGGAAATGGATGTTTGGTTGTTGTCGCAGCGTTGATGTTGGTTGTGTAGTCCATCATCAAAAGAAACCAGCATGAAGAATGAGAAGGTGTTGCTCTCAATGGTGGAGATTCTAGAGAAGAGATGAATTGATAAAAAAAATCACTCCGAGGACAATCATATTTATAGAGTGAAATGTTCTGCATGAAACTGGGTTACTGGCTGTGCCATCTCCAACAACTTTTGTCTTCACTTTCAACAAATTCTGTAGGTATAAAAAAATTCCATTTATTAAATGAAGGACAAAGCTGTCTACACCTTCAACAAACTACAGACAACTCATTCTGCAAAAGTGAAAAAAAAAAGAGAAAAAAGAAGAAGAACAACAAAACGTGGAGGCAAGCCATTTATTTGGGCTGGAATTGGGACCAAAATTCTCTAGAAAATGGAGGAAAGCCCAAGCATTAAATCATCAAGTGGCTGCCATTTAAAATGAAGGAAAGCCCAAGTATTAAATTGCTAAATGGGCTGTTGAAAATGGTTGAAAATGGGCCATATTTTGAAATAAGTTCAAGTTGGAAAATGATGTGGAAGTAGATTAAATGGTCCAATTGGATAAACTCTTATATGGGCTTCCAAATTGAATAAATAAATAAATTGAGCTTAGTTTTGTGGAGTTCTTAAACAAATCCCATTTAATGTACTCTCAAGTACATTCTCACTCTTTAAATAAAAGTTGTCGATAAAGGAATGGACCGATAAAGAAGGCATGTTGTTGATAATGGTGGCCCAACAGTTAAATCAAAGAAGGCCCAATTGTTGAGCAAAACCATGAAGTCCAAATTCAAATTCAAGATCAAAATTCAATTCAAGTTCAATAACTCCTTAATACGAGTATAAACTGTTTATAAATTCAAATTTAAATTCAAGAACTCCTTGAAACGAGTATAAACTTTCTAACAAATTCAAGTCGAAGAACTCCTAAATACGAGTATAAACTGTTTACAAATTCAAATCCAAGTTGAAGAACTCCTAAATATGAGTATAAACTGTTTACAAATTCAAATTCAGTACAAGAACTCCTAAATACGAATATAAACTGTTTACAAATTCAAATCAAGTTCAAAACTCCTAAATACGAGTATAAACTCTTTATAAGTTCAAATTCAAGTTCAAGAACTCCTAAATACGAATATAAATTGTTTACAAGTTCAAAATCAAATTCAAGAACTCCTAAATACGAGTATAAACTATTCACAAATTCAAATTCAAGAACACCTCGACAAGAGTCTAAACCATCAAAATGAATTTCGAGACTCGTCCATTCCCAAGATAACTCGTCCATGAACAAGTCTCGATGGGGCAATTTGTAGACAATTAAAAATTGTTAGCAAATTATATTACGCCACGTGTAAATCACAAATTAAATAATTAATTATATTTCTATTTTATTAATGAAATTTATTCCAAAATTAAATAGATATGCGATTAATATTTAATTTCATCGGCGAATAAGAGAATGACATACGGCAATGACACATCGGAGAGGAATAACCACTCAAACTGCATCAAATAGCCTAAAAGGCCCATAAGTCATAAGCCCAAGCTCAAGCCCATGGTTTGGTTGCCTAAAAGGCCCATAAGTCTAAGCTCAAGCCCATGGTTTGGTGGCCTAAAAGACCCATAAGCCCAAGCCCAAGATCCAGCCCATGGTTTGGTGGCCCATAAGCCCAAGTCTAAGCTTAAGCCCATGGTTTGGTGGCCCAAAGGCCCATAAGCCCAAAATGCCACTAAGCCCACTAGCCCAAATCTATAAATAAGGGTTGAAGGTTTTCATAAACGGGGGAGGTGGAAGTGAAGTGAAGATTTGAAGAGCTCAAGACACTCGAAGAATCCTCTGTGACGCATTCTCCGACATTCAAAGTCTTCTTCAAGTATTAAAGGCGTTCTTCGCGCAAATCATCACGTTCTTCGCCCAAATCATTCCAAAGACGAAGTTCAATCCGGAAATATGGTGAAAACCCTCCGCATTGGCGCTCAAACTTGAAGATCTTCAAACGTTCTTCAACACATCAAATGAAATCCAACATTCGATCTGAAAACAAGACTAAAGTCCTTCAGATTGACATTATCAAGTTCAAGGAGATCAAGGAATCACATCCCCTCCAAACAACTTGAAGAACATCAAGATCGTTCACGAAATCAAATTGAAGAGAAGAATCAGAGGATAGATAGAGATCGAATTCACCACAAATGTATCAAATCCAAATCAAATTGATTTTGTATACAATTTTGTATTTATAAAATTTAAAGGGTTCGGAGCTTATTTACCACTTTTTGTAAAAATGTGTGCTGTTAATATCCATTTGTAAAAATAAGTGCCGTGTATACCCATTTAATTATTTTAATATATTTTCATCAAAATTACACCAAAATTTGTGCTCTGAACACACGAAAATCTGTGCCCAAAATTTGTGCCTGGTCAAAAGAATCTGTGCCCAGTCAAACCAGCTTTAATTCAAAATTTTGGTTATAAAAAAATACCTCTCTCTCTCTCTCTCTCTCTCTCGTATATATCTATATATCTATCTATCTACTGTGTGTGCTAAGCTCTCTCTCTATTTACCGAACTCCGACGGCCAACCCCTCCGGCGCACCACGCCAACCCACCCCACGACTCTCTCTTGTGCTAAGCTCTCTCTATACCACCGACGGCGAACTCCGACGGCCAACACCTCCCCGCACCACCGCGGCCAACCCACCCGACGGCCAACCCCCGGCAGCCAACCTCCCTCGGCGGCCAACCCACCCCCGGCGGCCAACCTCCCTCGGCGGCCAACCCACCCCCGGGCCAACCCACCCCCGGCCAACCTCCCTCGGCCAACCCACCCCCTGGCCAACCCCACGCGGACAACCCCTATGGCTTCGTCTTCACGTGGTTTTTTTTTGTTTATTTATATTGTTGTATTTAAGTTTATTTATATTGTTGTTTTGTAATATTTTGTTAATTATTATGATTTCTAAATTATAATTCCAATTATATGCTTTGTTAATTATATATTGTTAATTATGTATTTATATGCTTTGTTAACTATATATTGTTAATTATGTATTTCTATGCTTTTTTAACTATATATTGCGTTCATGCTTTCTGAAATAATTCGAATATATGTGATAGGATATTAATTATGAATTCGGACATGAATTATTATGCTTTGTGAATCTATGTTTTGTGAATTCGGACATTAATTCGAATCTATGCTTTGTGAATTATTATGTATTGTTGTCTATGATGTGAATTAATATACGTGAATTATAATTAGAATATATTATTAATTATGTATTGATGTTAATTGACAATACATAATTATATTGACAAAAATTTATGTACATTTAAATATGCAGTACATTTATTTAAATTTAGGATTATGAATTTTGCATGATATATTGACAAATATATTTCTTTTAGGTAGAAATTTTAGATAGTAAAATGCTAGAAAATTTTTATATATGTAGTTGAAGGCGTTAGGCGATTAAAGTATAAATGAATAAGTTTAAGCTTGTTTTAAATTACTAAATGTATATTTAAGTATCGATGATGATTTGGGGAGTTTGGGATGAATTTGGATGAGTTTTGAATGATTTGGAAATCATATAATAAACGTTACTCACTGAAATTTCGGTGAATTCGTTTATTAATAAGGCGCTTTGAAATTATAAGCGGTAAACTGTTGATAAGTAGTTAAATGATAAGTAAAGTTACTAAATTCAATGATAATCTTATGTTACAAGGATCAACAAATATATTTCTTTTAGGTAGAAATATCCACCAAGTAATTTTTAGGTAGAAATTTCCAATCCTTGCATCTATGCTAATACACAAAGGTTGTCTAATCAGATTTACTTCCTTGTAATTTTGTGAACTTAGAAACAAAATATATAGTGGATAATGTGCTCCATGGGTAAAGTTCTTAAGTCCATCTATAAAAAATTAGTCATAGGGAACAAAAATTTTCAATTCTATGTTAATCAAGACACAAAAAAGTTCACCACCAATTCTATATAATTTTGGAATTATTTTCACAATATGTGTGAACACACTAATTGATATATTTCTTAATTAAGCATAGTTAAATTTTTTTTAATAAATAGGAAATCGAGTTCTTAAGGTCCGAGACCATCAATCGTCCATCCACAATCAGCACGTACTTCAAGTCCAATTATTTAAGAATGATCATTATGAGATTGAGAGATATAGGCGGTGAAGACACGGTGGATAGGTTTAAGCGAGGTGTTTGGTTACTTTGTTGGTTGGGAACACGGATCCAAGTCAAACATGAGTTTGCACCATGTGGTATCCCGACAGATTAAGCCCCCTCCTAGTGCTGAAGATCAGGCGATATGGTTTTTTATTAATGGGAGGACAATTTGTTTTTCCTTCTCGGATTTTGCGCTTGTGACGGGTTTGAGTTTTGGGACGTCATCTTTCGATCCTACAGCTGAGTACGATCCGCAATCCGTTGAGGTTTATCAAAGGTTTGTTGGTGGCGGAGGGACTAGTACAAAGAATCTAGGTATGAGATTCTTTGATACGGACAGTCCGATTGATGATGCTGACGGTCATCTATATCTTCGTGTGGCCCACATCTTAGTTCTTTACGCATTCGTCTTAGGTATCGACTTGCCACGACCTTTGGATCCGTGGATTTGGGTCTTAGTCGACGATCTGGACGTATTTGCCAGATTTCCATGGGCTGCATATGCATATAAAATTCTACAATACTACATGTGGAATATGAAGACCAAGACCAAATATCACTTCTACGGACCATCGTGGGCATTATATATTTGGTCATTAGAGATCATTCGGATCTTGCACGACGGTTGCGAAGTATGTCCGGGATCGCGATCCTAGATGCACGAGGTGGAAGTTCACGAAGATGATTGACGTGGATAGACGACCCTGTTTGATCGTGAGGGAAACCATTTTGGGGTTAATCACGGGCGACTATGAGATGAGCATGTCGTACTATACGTCATCTCTATATCCGGGCACCGGGAGTGAACTACGGGAGACCTGTTCCCATCTCGCGCCTGGGAACAACCCCGCCCGCACTAGACAACCTCGTTCTGAGCGGGGCCTTCTACTAATGTGGGGTTAGTCGGCGACGGTGCAGCGATGCGAGGGCACTAACCGCTATTGTTGAAGAGATTGATGAGGAGCACGAGGCCACGACATCGATCGTGGGGATAGGCGTCGTCGGACGAGGGGCCGATCGATATAGGGGCGCGGACAGATACGGAAAGCGTGCGAGGCAGCTACGTTCCTCTTCATCTAGCGGCGACGGTGAGCACCACGACGTCTCGAGTCGGAGGGATCGTCGTTGGATCACAGACACGATCAATGGTGTGGTTAGAGAGATATTCAAGGACTCAAGACGTGGTTTGAGTCTATGATAGAAGGATGTCGATGTAGATATTCGCATAGCACTGAGGCATATATGTCGTCCCGTCGTGGAACTACCCACCGGTGATGTGGAGTGACGATCGTGACCGTGGCCTTCTACTGCACTCCTACATCGGATGTACCTCGGCAGACTCCTCTAGCAGATCCGCGTCTCACACCACCGAGTATACACATCATCGCGGCCTCTACAGAGTATGGATCTACCTCTGGATTCATTAGCCCATCACACGAGGATCCACTTGTCATTCCATGCCGAGATGCGAGACCATTGGTAAATTATCTTATTTTATATTATTGCATCATATTTGATATGTTTACTTTTTCTAATTCATTGCTTAAACAAAAATTAGCTAACTCGGAGAAGCGAACGAGTAAGGTTCGTTCTTTGCCGCACCGAGGTCACCGTACGTGAATAGCCCTGTGCCTCGTCCTATCCCCGATAGTGTATACGCTTCTTATGAAAATTTTCTTGAGGCGAGGACGGGTTCAGTGATTATTAGAGACAGTGGATGCACGCTGACCTACAGTGATTTTGTTCGCATCGAAGACCCTACTAACGATCTTGACGTGGGGGTAAGTATCACTTCTATTTCTATTTCTATTTTCATATATGAAATCGTTATTTAAAAAATAAATTATTTATTGCAGGCTCTTGATTTGTACATGATGCATCTGAGGATCAGATTAATAAACGGGCATGACTTGTTGAATGGGGTCAATGAGTCGAGCACTATTATTTTGGACACCGATTTCTTTGTAAGTACATATTTCGTATTTCTTATAGATGTGAATATATATGTATATATTTTTTATATATATTGAATTTCTATTTCTTGCTGAATAGTTGTACATTAGTCGAGAGTGGCTGCATATTTTTGAGAATAGTCAAACGCGGTAGGATCTAGATCATGGTATATCTACGTGGGCTCCATCTACTAATTGGTATCGGGCAGTCCGTGGTAGTAGCAGGGTGGGCCAAAGTCATAGACCATGACTTCTTCGAACAGTAACTTCTTTATCAAGGACTAATTATAAAATATATTTTGTTTGTGCCTTTACAAAATTGAATCTCTTTTCTGTGTCATCATCCCTTGTTTTAGCAGTCGCATCATTTTGGCTCGAATGCACATGACGGCGGGGTGTGTGAAATGTTCGATCCGGTACATTATTCATTAGACCCCAGGCGACAAGAGGAGCGGTTGATGCATTGGATCACTTGAGGATGTTATTTACACGCCTTACCGAACTCGTTGGTTTGAAGATAACGACTCGGTGTTCGTGCCTTTCCGCGTGATCGGCGTTTACATTTGTTGCTCACGTATGCAGTTCGCATAACAAGACAACGTCGATCGGAACGCATACATGTGCATGTCGCCGAACGCATCATTTCGGGTTCCCGAGCATCCGTGGGATAATGAGAATGTATATACCTACCGAAAGAAAATAGTGGTTCTATCTTTGAATTATGTGAACGAGTCATAGATAGAAAGTGGTCGAAACATGTTACTAATTATTATGTAATAACCTTATTTGTATTTGAGTGTATTTTCTTGAATATTGTAATATTTGTATTTGATTATATTTTCTCGAAAATCATAATCACAACCCAATCAATTATACTTGAATAACGAAGGATATCACGAGTTTGGTTTCAACATAATTCACAAATCAAACGACCATTCAACTCAAGAACATTTCCAACCAAATATAATAAGGAGTTCGACTCAACATTTTCAATTAATCGCTAACAACTAAAGCAAGCATCATTCTATTAGTATACCTTTAGGTATATCAACCATTTATAATCACTTAACAACATATAATCTAATATCTTTGTCATCAAGTTTTCATTTCAACATAATATGTTTATAAAATTCAACTTTTCGTATTCTTAGTTCTAAACTCCTCAATTAAGCTTCATTACTCCTTACTTACATAATATGTTCACAATTCATAAGATATATGAAGAACAACATTAAAAATTCAACTTCCCATTTTCCTATAAATTTCGAAAATTTCACTAACATATATATAAATTATAATTTCCTTTAATTTCTTCCCAACTTCTTACTTTAGTATAATATGTGAGCTTAATCATCAATATTAACACCATATATTAACTTTAACATATATATATATATATATATATATATATATATATATATATATATATATATATATATATATATTAAGCACCTAAACTAAAATTTTCAATTTCAACATATGAATTTAGAAAATTCTAGTAAATTCATAGAATGCTTAAATTATCATATTAAACTCATATATCAAGTTAAGTGAAGAAAATAAAATCAATATCTCATTCAATTAATGGGATGGTAAATAAGGACATGATTGTCGCGTGTGATCTGCGGAACCACACAAGCCACACCTACTACGTGCACGACTTGTCTTTGCTTTACCCAATTTCTCCTCCACTAGATCTTGATGGGGACGTTCGGTTGGATGATGATGGCGCCCAACTTTGGACGACCACGCTGTCGGACCACGGTGGCGATTTCAACGCTGCGACATCGGTAGGAAGCATCCAATGGATTGGGCGGAACATGATTTACTACGTATGAGTAGGCTGTACTAGCTTCTCGGTGGTAGTATTCTCCCACATAGCTGGAAATTTGGTCATCTTTATGCTGCACAAATTAAAATTCAAAGATAAAAATAATGATAAAGTTGTTAGTTATAAATTGGCATACCGTACTAAAAATTATATTTAGTATGTAGCTCCATACCGTATAGTCTGAATCGCATGAGAACACGGATCGATCCATGTCCCACTCCAAGCACGAGCACGATTCCGTCCCGAGATTGACATTGAAGGTTTGGTTTCTGTCCTTGACTTTGAATGTGTCGTTACTTTTGGGCACTATAGTATACCGGCGTGATCTCTCCAGCTCCGCTCGTATCTTGCGAATGCGACTTGGGGGTTAGGTCGGTAGGGTATGTTCTTGCTGCTTCAAGTCTTTGATCGAACCATTTTTCTATGATATGACGAATCGCTTCAACCATAGAGCAAATGGGCAATCGTCTTGCCCACAACAACCGAGCATTGAAGGACTCGGCAATGTTGGAAGTCAAAAAGGTATAGCGCCTCACATGGCACTTTGATCCGCCCACTTCTCAACTCCGACCTCTGTCAACTTGCCATATACGCACCACCAAGAGGTCTATCTTTAGCACGAGGACTTTAACATGTTCATTGCTTTGTCAAACTCCGTCTCCGATATCATAAGCCGCCAGTACAATGCCACGACGGTTTCCCAAAAGGCGTGATTTTTCGCAGATGGTAGTAGCATAAGCCGTGGGCGTTCTCGGAAAGACATTTTCACAAGATTGGATATACCGACGTGCGCATCGACACAATCAACGTCTCGAATTCGGTAAGCGGTCTTCACGCGTTCGAAACCAAGTTCATGATAAATCATTCTCGATCGGACCAATTCCATAAGCCAATGGAAAAACTTGCTCGTTCTGTCGCCGTATGAAGAACAAATAATATACCCTTATTACGGCCCTTCAAGTGCGTGCCATCCACAACAATAACAGTCTCATGCACAACGTGTAACCGAGTCGGTGGAACCGAAGCGCTACAAAAGGTGGCGAAAACGACCATCGGTCCAATATCCGGTCAATCAACGAACCGAGATTAGTTGTCCGCAACATGTGAAGATAACCCGGTAGCATCGATAGGATTGTTCATACCCACCATATATCATCTCGATTGCCTATTACGAGCTCTCACCGCGACGGTATATGACGCCCCGCCATACTCGTTGTAACTCGGCCATAATCGATCTCGGCTTAATGACTTCACCGTCCTCGCGTATTTTTGCGCTATGTATGTTGCGATCACACGGGCATTGACCTTGCGCGCTTCGGTATTCACGAGATCATCTACACGGTGTATACGGCATCAAACTTGCGCACAAACCAAAACCACCTGCTGCGATGCGCGCGATAAAGCGGACACCGATCACGATATACGCATTTGAGCGTAATCCGGTGCGGTCCGATCGCGAATAACAAATTACGCTCTTTGTTCCATATGCCACAACCCGATGATATCTTAAGGTCCACCTTGTTGTCGAAGATGGAACCTTCGCTCAGCTCATCGGGGTTTGAAATAGAGTCAAGAGGCTAGCAAAAAGATTGTTCGAAGCCTCATGAGGAATAACAGGAGCTAGCCAATTGCTCATCTCTTCCATTTGTTCTACCTCGAGTCCCTCGGTTTCCCCTTGCGTGTTGCTCTGCATAATCATCCAAAGCAACTTTTCTATTCCACCATCTCGACGTATCCACACATCAAATTCTACAAACGTGCCAGAGATCATATTTGCAGCCGCACGCTCCTTCTCCTCCTCTTCTTCATCAGATGATGTTTGTTCTTCACTGTCGACAACGTATTCGTCATCATCACTGTCGTCAACGATCGCGTCGACCACTTCACGCACATGTTGCGGCACTTCTGAGGTGTATCTTGCTCAAACCAATCATATGCTCCAAATTGTTGTGTGAATGACTCATCCGAGATGAGTATTGTGAAGTGTAGTCATCTGTCAGATCACGTGGTTGCTCGAATTGTGGCATATATGCTTGAGTTCGGTTGGGAGTGACGCCTCCGTATGTCACATACACCTCGGTTGGGCATAAACCTCGCACAATCGAGCTAGGCGATCATCGGTAGTCAAAAGTGATATGATAAGTCTACCACTTGAGATCTCGATATATAATGTATTTGGTAGTCGAAAGAATTTGCTCCCGGAAGGAATTAATGCTTGCTCTTAACTCCCAAATAAGTACATTATCGGTCCGAACATAGGTATATGATGATGCATTTGCATGAGTTCAAACAATCATCCCAACATCCTCCATATCTAATGATAATATTCTTCCACCCCGACATCTAATTAAATCATACAAATGCACAATAATTAATTAAAAATTCATTAATTATAAAATAAACATCTAAACTAAATAATACAAATTAAATATAAAAACAGTAACATTGATCACGAATGTTTAATAATAAGAACAATAAATTATAATTCATCGCCTCAATTCACCTAAACTTTGAAGGAATCGACAAAAAATATTATAAACTAAACTAAACTAAATGAAAAATTCAATAATGAACGTGTATAAATCATGATTCACCTAAACTAAATCAAATAATAATTCACAAAAACTAAATAAATAATACAAATGCACAATAATGAACGTGTATAAATCATCTAACATTAACTATAAAACAAATCTCTAAACTAAATAATAATTAAATATTATAATTCTTCGGGGACGGATTTAAACCATTATTCACCTAAACTAAATTAAATAATAATTCACCTAAACTACACTAAATATTATAAACTAAATTAAACTAAACTAAATGAAAAATTCACCCCGCTGCCAACCCCTCCCAACAAGCAAATGAAATGAAAATTCAACCGCATTATGCGTATTTATAATAATTAAACTAAACTAAACTATACTAAACTAAATTAAACGCAAAACTATAATTTAATTCAATCAAAACTAAACTAAATAAATAATAATTAAATATTATAATTTAATTCAACTTACGTATTTAATTCATCAACCCCACCCCCGCACCCTTTACCCCATGACCCATGCCAACCCCTCCCATGGCTAAATGAAAATTCAACTTCATAATATTCATCTAAAATTCATAATACACAATAAATCATACAAATGCACAATGGTTAATTAATTATTCATTTAACAATAATTATATGATGCCCCTAAATAATTATTGATTGAAATTAATTAAAAATTCGCCTAGATTCATCTAACAATAATTAAGGAATCATATATATAACAAATACACCAAAATATTGAAATTACCTTTTATGATCCACTAAGTGAGAGCGACGATATTTGATAAAGAAAAACGATTGCAAATATAGATATGCGCAAGATGAAAGTGAGTGATTTAGTGAACGAAGGAAAGAATGAATTATATAGGTAGAAGTCCGATCAAAATTTTATTCATGTAATGAAGTTGTTGGTTTATTTAATATGAAGTTGTTGGTGGAGTAAATTCACTGCAAACATTCATGTGTATTAAATATGAAGTTGTTGGTTTATTTAATTTTCATTAGTACGAAAGTTGTTGATTTATTTAATTTTCATGGGTATTCAAATTCACCGTAATCGAAGTTGTTGGTTTATTTAATTTTCATCAATATTCAAATATTCAAATTCACTATATAATTTATTTCAATTAATATTTGTTGAATATTAATATTAATTTTGTTGAATATTAATTACATCTAAAAATTACAAAATGTTGAATATTAATATTAATTTTGTTGAATATTAATTACATCTAAAAATTACAAAATCAAAGCCAACCCACCCCTACCAACCCCTACCCAAATGCCAACCCCTATCCAATGACCAACCCACCGAAACCCACCCCATGGCCAACCCCTACCCCCACCAATCCACCCCTACCAACCACATTTTAATTTGTAAATAATTATAAAAATAAAATCCCCAAGAATTTAATTTTAATTTGTACATAATTATAAAAAAATTAAAAAAAAATTTAATTTGTACAGAATTATAGAATTATAGCAAGATGTCAGTAAATTATCGTTTTGTGTGATTGATATTTGAAATGATTGTATTAAATTCTGTGCAAATTTACCCAAAAATATATTTAAAAAATAGTTTGGATATAAAATGACTCTTTTTTTCAAAATGGATATATACTGATTCAACTTTTTAAAAAATGTGCATATTTATATATTTCCACAAATTTAAATACAAAAATTTGTGTTACAATTACTTAATCCATTCTACTCAGCTCTGTTTCGGATTTACATGGGTTCTACAGATTATATTACTCTTGTTATACACTGATAGACTTGGATTAATAAACTTGGTGAGAGATTCAAATTTTGTAGTGTGTGTTGGTTCATCGTTCGGATGAATTTGAGATTCATTTATTTTTAAATATCTACGAGTTTCAATCTAGTGGGGAGGTCTTAATAGTACTAAAGAAGTTGGATAGTTTTCTCTAAGGAAAAAAATAAGAAGATATTTATTCCATTTGTGGCAAAGGATGTAGTGGGAAGGTCGATGGGCTTGACAGCGATCTTTATGTTTAGATGCCCAAAACAGTGGTGGACCCGAATGAGTATTTTCTTAAGTAGGAATTAATTTGGGCTATTAGCCTTAATATTAGAAAAACAAACAATTGAAGTTTTCTATACATATTCACATGAATAACAAACATTAAATAGAAAAGTAGACCTTAGGCATGCGCCAAATATAGATTATCATAGGGTGGAAACACTATACTTCTAAAATTACTTAGTACTATTATTAAGGCAAAAAATAGAAAAGGATTTCAAGTGAACTATTGTTCTAGGTTTGTTTTATTACAAACAATAAGAATCGCATGTAATTTTCTCATGTTAATTAGTTTAAGTTAATCATGACTCCTAATCAAACTCATCTAGTTTAACTACGAAATGCAGGTGAAGTGGTTTTTCTTATAGTGCCAACCGAAAGCCCTTTCAGGTGAATTTTTCTGCAAATTATATAGCGGAGGCTTCTTTTCCGATTGAAACCTTATCAAATTGACAATTATTTACCATACTCATCATTACCCTGAATAATCGACATTACTGTATGTCTAACTCAATGAAAAACAGCAAGATGCTCGTCCTCCAAAAATAAAAATAAAAAAGATATATTACGTGCAAAATTAATTTATTGTTGGTCACAAAGTACTGTGGGGATTATGATGATCTGGGAACACTTGCTTCAATGTCTTCTTGGATTTGAAACAACTCGATTTGGTTGGATGCAAAACAATGTCAAATACGGAAGAAGGCAAAAAAATCAAAAAATAATGTAACATAGTTAAAAGGCCCATCAATCATCATGATCATTTGCAAGATTTTAGTAACGTTGGGATGAAAATGCACTAAATATAATAATAAGAGTATATCTGTTTTCTAAAAAAACGTTTAAGAATGTATTTGCATCTGATCACTTAACGAAGTTAAACCCTCAATTTGTCATCATGGTGATTTCTATGATTTTAAGCACGTCAAGAATAAAATTACATTAAATATGATGATAGAAATATATTTATTTTTTGCGAAAACATTTAAGAATGTATTTACGTCTTATCCATTTTCAATCTTTCCATGCTGACATCTGATATGTGGGCTGTCACAATTAGGATTTTCATCTACAAGCTGAAGGTTACAGTTTTTGCTATTTTTTAATTTTCATAAATGGAGTGTAGTGATTTTTCCATGACAAAAACTTGGGTGAGCTCCGCCTCACCGTAAGCTCACCCTTGTTTTTTATTAAAATAATTATATATTAATTATGGTGAGTAAGGATAATTGGATTTTGTTAATTTATAATCAAATTTATTAGTTTTTAATTATAATTTTTAATTCAAAATTAGAATTTATTAATTTATGATTATGGTTTATTAATTCATAATTGAGGTTTATTAATTCATAATTAGAGTTTATTAATTCACAATTATGGTTTATTAATTCAAAGTTAGGGTTTATTAATTCACAATTATGGTTTATTATTCAAAATTAGGGTTTATTAATTCCAAATAGGGTTTATTAATTCAAAATTAAAATTTATTAATTCATAATTAGGATTTATTAATTCAAAATTAGGGTTTATTATTCAAAATTATGGTTTATTAATTCACGATTAGGGTTTATTAATTCAAAATTAAGATATATTAATTCAAAATTATTATTTATTAATTTACAATTAAAGTCTGTTAAACTAATTAATTTTAATTAGAATTAATTAATGAGACCACCCCTTTTTCCATTAGTTTTCTATTTACATAAGTTCAAGTTATTTACTGATGCCACTTCTAATGTTAAAATTTGTTTTGCCGGTTGATTGGTTGTACCATGTGGTCTTTTTTATCGTTGTAGTTGGAATTGCCATATATGTAAAATCGTAATTCGAATTTACCTCATTTTTCTTCTATATTTGCCGCATTCATCTTGATAGGGATAGTTAAATTTTTTTTTAATATCATGAGGAACCTGCATGCTGCAATCACTACTTACGATGTTTATTAGGTAAACTTCACGCTCTTTTGCAATAAACTACAAATTATATATAAAAGGTAAATCACATTTTAGAAAGTAAAGTACGATATCTCAGATTTATAAAAATATTTAGTAAAGTTCAAACTTGTAGCTTTTTTATTACTGGTCCGATTCAACGAAAATTAAAATTTAACAAAAGTAAAATTATCGAAAAGAAAATGAATGAAAGGGATATATTTTGCTTTACAGAGAGAAGGATCCACACAACACGACAGCCCTCGAGAATGCAAACTTGGATCCACAAAATCATCTCATCGATGATGAAAATTCTAGAAAATGAGTGACGAATAAATTAGTATAGAGAAAAGCATTTTGTTCCTTCCATAATCTTGCACCACTTCAAACGGTTTTAATAGTGGATGAAATATGCATTTTGTGCCAATTGTCGTGCGAACCTCGTAGCATCAAACCCGAACTTATAAGAAAATTATCGAAATCTCGAACTCGAAAATTTTAAAATCTAACTTTTATCTAGGGGTGAGTATTCGGTTATTCGGTCGGTTTTGGACGAAAAAATAACCGAATCAAATTAACCGAATTTTTCAAAAAAAATAATCGAACCGAATCGAATTTTATTCGGTAAACGAACTGAAATATATTTCGGTTAAACTGAATTTTACCAAAAAAATATATTTTTCAAATAAATAAATAAATAATATTATATATTGATATAATATATATAAAAAAACATTTTATATGTTATATATATAAAATATTATGCAAAAAAATAATTAATAGTGTTATATAATAAATAAATAATATTATATTTTATAAATATTATATATTGATATAATAGGGAGAAAGAGAGAAATGAATAGGATTAAGGATATTGATATATTAAAATTATAATTCTAAATAAATAATATTATATATATGTATAGTTCGGTTTTCGGTTAAAAAAATTCCGAACCGACCGAAAATCGAATTATCGAATTTTAATTTGGTTTTAACCGAATTAACCGAACCAAATTTAATTTTTTAGTTTGATTCAGTTCGATTATTCGACATTCGGATATTTTGCTCACCCCTAGCTATGGTGTCAAAACTTGGAATAAAATTACGAAGGTAACACTATCCACTTATATTGTTTCATAATTAGGTGACAACAAATATATTTCTTTCATAAGCCAAATCTTAACTAACACCAACCTAATTTATCAATCTGATTCCCATCATTGAAGAAAAATTAAAACTTTTGAATAATATTCCATTTTCATGAATTACAATGCACAATTACAACTTCCTTTTAATTAAACTCATTCTTCATTTATCAATTTAATTTTCAATCATATTAGTTATTGGATTAAAAATTGAAATTGTATTTCCCCTCTACCTCCCGGCTCCCATATATGTTAGCCTCACCGCCTCGTCAAATTTCCCCCTTTCCGCCTTCGATTCGATTCGATGGACCAAACGCCCTCCACTCCGCAACCCACCGACCCGCTGCCGCAAACCACTCAACCGCAAAATACAACCGACACCTCCTCGGTCACCTCCGCCGCCCAATCATCAGTCCCACCGCCCACAACCACCACTTCATTCCCAACTCCAAACCCCACGCCATCCCCAAAACCTCCAACCCCACCACAATCTCAACAATCTAACAATTCCCAAACAAGGCCGCCGTTCAATACCCGGCCATGGCAGCAGCCGCCCTACTCGCACTTCTCTCTCCCGTCGCCGCCGATGCCTGCCTCTTCCGCCTCAACATCGTCCTCAATTTCCGCTCCGCCACCGCCTCGCGGCGGAATGGCGATCGGCGTCCCTGCTCATAGCCCCTCCACAGGCACCGCTCCGCCTGCCTCATTCTCTTCACTCACTCCGCCGTCTTACAGTCAGCAATCTCAGGTAGATTCATGCTTATTTTTCTGCAATACTAAAAATTTAATTACTTTTACACATTCACTACTAGGGCTGCAAGGCAATGTATATGCCCCTCTGCCCTAGTAGTCTCTTTTGTGATTTTAAATTGATCGTAGGAGTATCTTATCACCTTCTATTTTTCCGCTATTTTGTTTATGCATTTGGGCATTTTGGTATCTGTCTGAGTTGTTTGCCTTGTAGATAAGGCAGCCAGTGCAAGGAATGGGAATGACGGGTGCGCTTGGCGCGACATCTTCAATGCGGCCGGCAGGTGTGTCTTTAAATCAGTTGAGGCCTTCACAGTCATCTCTTAGACCGCAGTCGAGCCCAAGCAACCAGTCTCCTGCTGCACAGGTCGCTAACATACTAGTCATTAATAGTGACAGAGAAAAGAACGAATGCAGTTGACTGCTTGTTTCATTTATGATTGATATTTTATTTTATAATTTTATAGTGCCTAACTATTTACAACATAAAGAAATCTTTGTATTATGCTCTTGACAACTTATCCACAATGTATGTCTTGTGTAATTGCTGTTCTTAAAAAATTCTGCTATCCTGTCATGTCTTTTGCAGCTTTCACTCGAGCTTTGCTTTACTAATGTGTTTTGCACGATCCTTTGTGACTTGAGAATTTTTGTACTTTTAGTTCAAATCTTCTGTTCTGCGTGTATTCTGCTTATGTTGCTGGCACTATTTAGTGAAAGATGTTTCCTTTGTAATAGAGTACTCGGTTCCTGTGATGGGCCGATGGCAAAGGCTCTTGTACCAATACGTGTATGCTCCACCTTCCACACACACGTCTCCTTCTGTTATTTTTTAAAATTGCATGCCACTTTGTTATTTCCGTCGCGTATAATGTTTGATAATATCTTATCACTGCTGAAAGTCTTGCCATCTCTAGAATTTCTGATGGGTGTCAGAACCAAATTGTGTGTTGATTGAAGCTTTCACACTAGCAGTAAGTCATGCTCATACGTGATTATTGCTTCATGTTTATATCAGAACTTTCAAGGACATGGCATGCTCAGAGTTTCCTCACTTGGATCTCCTGGGTCACCATCACCTAGTAGTTCTCAAGGTACCCAGAACCAGCCATGGCTGTCTTCTGGAACCCAAGGAAAACCTCCTCCACCAAGTCCATCTCTTCGGCCTCAAACAAGCCCTCAATCATTTCAATCAAGATCCCACATTCCTCAGCAACATCACCATAACATGCCTAACACACTGCAGCAACAGCCAATTGGTTCCAGCCAGCAATCCCAACAACCCTCCGCCTCAGGCCAGGCGCAGGAGCATTATAGCCATCAATTTCCTGCGTCCCGAATTCCACAGTCCATAACTCATCAACAACAGATCAGCAGGGGACCAGGAATCGGAACCCAAAGGCCACCTCTTGTCATGAGCCCGTCTGGTGCATCACACCCTGGAGCCCTTAGTAAACCTACCACTGCAGACACTGAAGAATCTTCCAACAGGATTTTAAGCAAGCACAGCATTCAGGAGCTTGTAAACCAGGTAAATGTGTCTGTCCTATTTTATGTTCTTATTGATGCTTGTGGTCATCCAAGTTTATTGATATTTTTTTAATGTAATCAACTGGTTTTTATATTTATTTATTTAATTAATTTATTATGTTATTGAGTCCTATGTGAGCCTGTTTGTGAGCATTATATATCAAAATATTATGGAGTAAGATAACTTTCCTCCTATTGTCCAGATGGATCCGTCTGAAAAATTAGACCCTGAAGTTGCAGACATTCTAGTCGACATTGCCGAGGATTTTGTGGAATCAGTAAGTTAGATATTTCAGATTTATACTGGCTTCTCAGCTCTCACTAGTACCAAGCTGCATTGCAATTTACTGGCAAATAGAATGTTTTATTTCTGTTATTCCCAATTGAAATGAAACCTCCAGTATATCACCCTGATAGCTATTTTCTTTGAGCATGACTTACGTGAATCTCGCAGATGAACTTTTTTTGTTGTTGTTGTCAGTCACCCATTGCTCATTCATTTCTAGCTTTCAAATATTTGAATTGTCTAGGCTTTACATTCTTTTGTTAAAGTATATATAAATTCTAGTCAAATACTATGTGAATATAATTTAGTGTTAAAATATGCAGCCACATATTAATGTACATTTCATACTACGACTTTGTCTTAACATTGTCTTTGTGTGTGTGTGTGTGTCTGTGTGGGAAAGGGGGGGGGGTTGGAATTTTGGGCTGTTTGCTAGTATCTGACCCTAATGCATCAAAGGGAGCTGACACTGGTCTTCTCATTTTTATCTCATAGCAATGGTTTGTTCACTTTGGGGTCTATCTGTTTTTACTGCTTAAGAAATATGTTCCATATAACCATTGAGTAATTTATGTAATTCAGATTCGCATTCCTTTTTGCACTGTTAACTTCTCCTTCATTCTTATTTAAAATGGTACGTACCAGATAACAACATTTGGTTGTTCGTTGGCCAAGCACCGAAAATCTACCACATTAGAAGCGAAAGACATACTCCTGCATCTTGGTTAGTTTTTGTCTGTTCCTTATAATGCTTTTTTTTTGTTGTTGCAAATATTAACTCAAACTTCTATTTGTACCTGGAATCAGAAAGAAATTGGAATATGGCTCTTCCTGGGTATGGAGGAGATGAAATAAGGATTTTCAAGAAACCAGTAAGATTTTTATAATTTAGTTTCTGCAAGTGCCCCCAGAAAATGGGTCTTTATACAGAACAAAACCTCAATGTTTTCTTACATGCTGCTTGTGTCCCCAGCATGTCAATGAGCTTCACAGGGAGCGGCTTGCTGCTGTAAGTTATTTGCGATTTCATTTCCCCTTTTAGCGCATAATGCAGTAGTCATTGGATTAGGGAATTAGTGCGAGTTGGATGCAAGGGTGTTTAGATCAGTACATTCTAGGAGACTGATCCCATGTTAATCGTTTTATTTACAGTTTGAACTTTCTGTCTGCTATTTCTTCTCTTGGCAGGTAAAAAAGTCAATGTTGGCTTCTGACACGATGAGTAAGAACACAGTTTGAACTTTCTGTCTGCTATTTCTTCTCTTGGCAGGTAAAAAAGTCAATGTTGGCTTCTGACACGATGAGTAAGAACTCAAGCGGAGCATCTGGGAGTGCTAAAGGTCATCTGGCTAAAGGACCTGCCAATAACATTAGTTCTCCAAATCCTAAAATACGTGAAGCTGCTTGAGAGACTAGCCAAGCCAGAGTTTTCCACTGGTACTGCCGCCCCCACCCCCACCCCATCTAACCATAGAAAACGACCTTAAAGAATATTTCTGCGAATAGATAGTATAGTTGATGCTTTTGCATGTGTGATATCATTATGGTGGAGAGGATTGGTAATTGGGCCAATTCTAATGTTGTGTAACTTGGCAATGTTTGATTCCTTAACTAGTAATTGGTTACAAATTTAGTCTTATTATTCTATTTGTTATACAGGTCAGTTGGGGCAGAAATTTTCTGTGTGTTTGGACCCTGTGATTTTCAATGAGGAAAAGCAAATGATTAACATGTGAAAAGAAGTGAAGAAGGAAGGCACAAAGGAAGAAGTGCAGGAACAGTCGCATCATTGAGTTTTGAAGGGAATATGATTTCTTGTTGTCTTTATTCTTTATGTAAATTGGTATGGTCTGATGCAATCTTAGGCAGGGTTTGAAGTAAAATGTTGGTTAGCAACACAGGAACATACTTATAACATTCGGTTATCCAATATTGCCTGCCTGTATTTTGACGTGGTTTTTCGGGGCAACCATCACGTTCTGCCTTGTTGCTCCAATTTGTTAATTCAAGTCTACTCTTTCCCACAAATAATAATTGCTCATGTTGATCTGGCACCTCAGAAAAATAAAATTTAACATGGCATCAATATGATACACCAAATGAAATTAACATTTTCCACGGACACTTTAAAATCCTCTATTTATATAAAAAAGACATAATTTTTTTCTTTTACTGTTTGTGCTTGTGTGGCTCGTTTTTATTATTTAGCTTTGGGTGGGCATAGATCTATTCTTGTTCACAATTCCTTATGCTTGAATTAACAAAAACTTGAATTGGAGTTAACAGGTAACAACACTTATGTATGGCTGTGCGAGAAAAGAAAAAAAAAAGGCGGGGCAGTCAACTTTGTTTATAATTAAGAACATATAAGTGCTCGTTTGGTAGATATGTTTAGATATATCAAGATAGATAAGACATAGATGTGTATCGTAGATAATGTGAGATTGGTATTGTATGTTGTTGTTTGGTAGTAAGATATAAAATATAGATAACAAACCTTGTTTGTTTGCTACATTAGATTAAAACATAGATTAAGAAACAAAATGACCAATTTAACCTTATGACCAAAAAAAATGACAATTATACCCTACATTATATTTCCAATCTACCGCCTCTTCTGTATCAGTTGTGCGTGCCATTATCTGAAAGAAAGAGCAAACAACCTACGCCGTGAAGGGAAAAGCTGGGAGACGATTCCATACAGCGTTCTGTTCTTCTCTTCTTTCATCTGCACAAATGAGTTCTCCACATGAAGGTTAGCATTTTACTGTCTATTCCAAACATCATCAACTGCGTACCACGTGGGTTCATCGATTAGGTAGAAATACATGAGATATTTTGGGTTTATTTGATATCTAGGTGTTCGATTTAGAGATTCTGTCTTGTTGGAGCAAAATTACACATTATTTGTACTGCCTGGACCGCAGACATTGATTTTGGGAAATTTGAATCGTAATCCGTCGGATACCCAAATTTAGGGCATCTATAATGTGTTGAGGATGATGGGTTTTTATTTTCCATTTATGTATGGGCTCGGTACCCATATGTGGAGTTCTGAACGTAAGAACACAAGAGAACACAAGGAAACTAGAATCAATTTTGTACATTCTTTTTCAAATTTTTAGCTCATACTTTATTAATGTTCAAACGAGGATGTCTGGACTTCAATTCTACACTGGAGGAAAGCACTAACAGTTTCCTTCTCTGGAACACATTTTAGTGATTTTGCTGCTTAGTATGAGATTCTTTTTGGTGGTTATGCTTTGAATGGACAATGATTAGTTTAGACATAATCATTAATAAGCTACCAAGAACGTGAAACCAATGCGGGGGGCAGAGTGGTGACTGCCATACCATGGCAAAATTAATAAATCCTGGATGACAATTTTATACTTTAACTAGCTATAGCAAGCCAAAGTCTACGCATTCATATATATTATCCTGCACAATAAGATTGATCATATGGTTATCGTTAGAGCATTTTGTTTCAAAGTTATTTCCACCTCATTTTCTCATATTTTAAACTACACCTAACATGTCTATGGCTCAGTGATGATCAAATTAGATTTGAGTTCACATTTTTGAACTTTTCCTTGGTCGTGATTTCCTGTAGTATACTGTAACAGCATGCTTGAAAAAAGTATTTCCAGATTATAATTCTCCCATATCAACTTTTGAAAGCAGTTAAAATGAAATAAGAGTCAAAGTTATTCCATAAATTCATCTCATAATGATTAGTTTAAAAGAATATCTTATTTATGCATCTGTATAGGGTTAACTAAATTGTAATGACTTTATTATTGTATAAAAACAGGTAGCATCGATATGGGTCGTAGGAGAGTCAACAAAGCGATAAGATAAGACATAGTTGGTCGCAAAAGGAAGAGATCCTACTCATGACTTTAAAAGAACTTGTTGCACAAGGGTGGAAATCCGACAATGGGTTTAGAGCGGGCTATTTGAACAAGTTGGAAGACTTGAATGAAAAAGAATTTCCGATGCACTTAAAGGGAATGCCTCATATCAACTCCAAGCTTACTACTTGGAAGAAAAATTACTATTCTCTTTCCCAAATGCTTAGTAAAAGTGGTATTGACTTCAATTTGAAAGGGACTCACAAGATTGACTGTGACAACGATCAATGGGATCAAATCGTCAAGGTTTGCATTTTATTTCAATGAATTCGCCTAGGGATTAGATGCCAAATATATGTCACCATGTCAAAGTGTATATTGTTATTGGATGAAACTGCCATTAACTTTCCATTATGCTGCATGTATCGTTAAGGCAAGATCTATTATGCATTTGAAAGAAGTACTATTGCGGTTATGTGGCTAACAAATTAATATACCTGCTATTTTCCTTGGTTTGGTTCGTGGAATTTTATTGCAAGGTGATGTTCATTGTACATACACTATAGCTAAGAAATGCATGTTTCATAATACATCATTGAACTGTTCTTACTTATAATACGTGTCTTGCATTTAATGAAGATCCATGGTCACAAGTTAATATCAGCCGGTCTGTTTTAAAAATTTGACATTATAAGCTCAAACCTGTTGTTATGATTTTGTATCATTTATCCATTTGATTTGAGAGGTTACTTACATGGTGTTGTTTTTCTCAGAGTGATAGTAATGTGCGACTGATGCGTTATAAGTCATGACCTTTTTTAGATGATTGGAAAGAAATATTCGGTAAGGACAGAGCGAACGGAGAGGGTGCCGAGGATGTTATGGAAGCGGTTAATGATTTACTACAAGAGGAAAACATAGCAGAAGGGGGCATAGCGGGTGATTATCACGTTAACTTAGAAGATTTATTCGAAAATGAAGCAACGGAAAATAGCTTCTCCCAGAGTCGAAAAGACGATCGGGTTCCAAGACATTCGGGTAAGAAACTCAGGCGGTTTAAGGGCTACGGTGTGTGTGATTTATTGGGTGAAATTAGCATAACACAAATGCAAGACTAGAAAATTTGTCTAGTCGGATCGGATATGAGTTTGATTTAGGCAAAGCGAGGAAAGAGGTGTTTGAGATGTTGGGTCATATCCCCGGGCTGTCGCTAGATGACAAGTTTGATGTTTGTGAGATTCTTGTTAAGGAGGTGGATCGTCTTGAGATCTTCATGAGCCTGCCTGATTTTGCTAGACCACAATATGTGATGCGTCTCCTCAAATCTAAGGGGACGTAGGTTAGTTGATATTTCTGCTTCAGTGGATAAACTTTTTTGCAAAGTGTACACTTTGGTTCTACCTATGTTTTGTTTTAGAAATAGCTTAGATCTCTTGGTGAATCTGTATAGCTATTTTCTTTTGCTGTTAATGGTGTTCTGCATTTGTAAAAACATGATAGTCTCAAACCATGTGCAAGGTTCAAGTTTGGCAGATTGATTGATATCCACTTCACTGTTTTCATTTTCATGTTTGATAATTATGTAGTAGCTTATACAAAGTGTGTTTGGCTTCTCGAGAGATTAGAATAGGTAAATAACTATTCGAGATTGGTTCGAGAACTGTAGTGGACTAACTGTGTTGAAGGAATCCATACCGGAAGAACGGTTCGAGATTGGTTGAAGCTATTGGTGAGTTTCTTGAAGTTCTCCAAGGTGGAAATCTGAAATTTTCAGTTGCTATTATAAATTGTTCCAAACAGATTCAATTTCCATCTTGCAGCATGGTTGATTCTACTGCTTTGAAATTGATTGTACTGCTTTGAAATTGGAATGCAGGGAAGTAGTGGGAGGGGGTCTGCCGTAGGAAATGTGAGAGGAATAGATGGAGTTTGGAATAGTCTAGTATTACAATAGCTGGAAGGATGATGTATGGGGTGGCAGGTGGCACCACTTTGGGGCTCACACACACAATTCTACACTACACACGCAGGTGTCACCACTTTGGGCTAACACACACAATTCTACACTACACATACATGCTACACGACACCTACACAAACACATGCACCAACACACACAGTATTGAACAACAATGATAGATTGTTGGGCCTCGTTTGGCTCTGCTCTTTTGTCAGACTAATGTTTCTTTACCAAACGGGGATGTCAAAACCAAGATTATTAATTGTCCCCTTTCCTTTTGTTCAAATTCTCTAGATTCCTAGAAAGTATATACGTAAGTTTATGTCGGAACTTAATGCTGAATTTCGAATACGAAAAGGAATACTAAGACTCGGTTAACCTAAAGAATTATTTATTATTACTTATTCTGGAAGGATTAAAGTATTGCAATTTTAAATTTGAATAAATTTAAAATTCACATAAGTGACCAAGTTCAAGGTTTTCCAAGCGGCCTGCGGAATGAGGGGTGGTCGTTCACGTGGAATCAGCAAGATTGATTTCACCCCTTATTTATATTTTTGCTGCAAACATTATTAGTTGGTACTGGTAAAAACTCTTGCATCATTTAATCATCCAATTTTATTTTATTATTGGTATGAAGAAAACGATGAGGCCTATAAAGAAATTATTGGGAAAAAAATAGTGGTATCAATTAATTCAATATTGGAAAATATGAAACAAAAAAAGATGGTGGAAAATGAGTTCATCACGGAACAACATAACAATTATATATATATATATATATATATATATATATATATATATATATATATATATATATATATATATATATATATTTGCCACATGGTTCCCTCATTGAGTTTCAGATTTTTGTAGAAAATATCCTTTTCCTATGCGAAACTTTCTTTAAAAAGAAAATATAGGTATAGGATTATGGAAGGCATGATGAACGCATGTAGAACTCGGAAAGGAGTGAACGATATATAAAACATTCAATTACAAAACAATACTTAATACTAAAAAGAAACAAGATAAAAAAAATAAGGTAGAACCATTACATTACTTGCCAGGGGGACACAAGCCGAGATCATCTTGTCGAGTGCACGAATGGAATAATAACACTTATTTGAAGGGGTTCTTCCACCATTTTGATGGACTCGACGATGCACAAGAACTGGAGCCGCTCACTTTCGATCGCTGAACATTACTGTTGTCATTATATCTTGGGGGAAAAGTATTTGTTAATGGATAATGAGAAATAGATCCATCCATGCCTTCTTCCGTGAAATAATGTCCCCGATTGTTGGATGAATTGACATCCGTAGGCTTACTACCGTCTTCAAACAATCTCCTTGATTTGGTAGTGTTCGTTGGAATTGGAGACGTTATTTCATCATTTGACGAAACGACGATAGTGACGTTCTCGTTTCTCCCCCCAGCTTCAGTTGAGTCACTTATAAGAATTATCGTGTTGTCATACTCACGTTTAATTGAATCGATAACAAACAAGATTGAGAGCTTAGAAAACTCGAGTTCCCCATTGTGATAGTATGCTTGAGCAAATGAGTTGTTCTACAAGAATATAACATGGAAGATGTGAGAGCTTTAAACATTATAACAGATTTTGAGTGAATGGAATAAAACAAGCTAACCTTGAAGATCTTCTTCCAAATTTTATCATCTGCAATGATCGAGTTCCCGTGAATATCCCAATGAGTCTGTGGGATGTCAATGATTTGTTTGAACGTCCGATAACGGGACTCCATCAATTCCAACCGCTCGTACACATCGTTCCAACTGAACCTACAACCAAACTTTTCGAATATAGCTCCTTGCGCCTCCAGCAAGGCATCAATCGGAACATCAGTGGATTCCCAATTTCCCATGTTTTTGTGTTGAATAATGGATGAAAGGAATACTGCATCCATCTCTGCATTCAATTTAGATGTATATAAAAAAAACTTTGTGGTGGAATTTGCATTATGTTTGTTTTGGTTAGAATGATAGACATAAATTTCTAGTAATTTTTGGTTGAGAAAAAGTTGAAAGGGTAGGTGTTATTAAATACATACAACTTCGGTGCAATAATCTTTCTTATATGATGGGTTCCTATTACAAATCATGACCAAGCAATATGAATACCCGTGACTAGATTGCCATATCAAATCAAGTACTCTTTACAAGTATCCCAATTATTTTATGAGTATATCTCTTATATTATTTTTTAGAAACCTTTAATCTTGCATCTGATAGTTGGAATTTTAAATGACAAAGATTCTAAAAAAAAGTTATGCATATAAAAAAGCATGGTTTGAAAGATAATGTATGCAGTCTTATTTTTTAGGGAGGACGTGGAGGGTGATGGATTGTAGATCTAAAATTGATTCCCGGTTTCCCTGATTTCTATGCTGAATAATTGTTGACAGGAATACTGCATCCATCTCTGCTGTCCATGTAGAGTTGTATAAAAAATAAGCTTGGGGTGGTATGTGCATGATGTTTGTTTAGGTGCTAATATATGTAAGTAGCCAAAAAAAATAGGAATATGAGTTTTATGGCCTAGTCCATAAAAACATGAGTTTATAGCCATTTTGGTTTAAAAGACCAAAATATCCCGAAAAAATAAAAAAGGTTCTCTCTCCTCTCACCGTCTACTCTCTCTCAAACGGATACAATTCTCTCTCTCTCTCTCTCTCTATCTATCTATCTCTCTCTCTCTCGCGGACTCACTCACTCTTTCTCTCTCTCACGGACTCACTCACTGTAAAAAAAAACCGAACTCACCGTAAAATTCAGGAACTCACCGTGCATTCTCTCGACTAACCGTGCACTCTCGACTCACTGTCTCTCTCTCACGACTCACGCAAAACCCACAACATGAGTGATACGGATACAGATCCACGGTACTCCCCGGATGCGGCCGAGCAAGCGGCGGCCGAAGGAGAGAGCTCCTCCACGGCGGAAGAAGCTTCTACGCCGGAGCAGTCACCGCCGCGCACACAAGCACGCCGTCGACCATCCGCTTGGTCCATTTAACTTCCGCACCGATTTAGGAGCACCACAGCCTCCGGTGAGTAATCGTGCATTTAAAATTGGTTTTTACTATGCACACGATAGTTTTCATGTTTGACACGATAATTTTCATGTATGACACGATAGTGATGAAATTTCGATAGTTTGTGTGTTTAGAAACTTATAAATTAAAATCGATTGCTATGTTGTTGAAATTCATTAAAATTAGATTGGTTCGAAGAAGACGGTTCTACCGTGTCTTGAAGATCTGTACGGTAGCAGTGTCCCGACCAACCGTGCACGGTTGTTACGTACACTGGCACTAACCGTGTATGGATCTTCAATACAGTTAGCACCGCAATTGAAGAACGATGCACGGTTGGTCGAACACGGTGCTAACCGTGCAGACGGTTCTTCAATGCAGTGCTAACTGTGTCGATTCAATCTGAGTTAGCACCGTGTCTTGAAGAACCGCACCTGCAGGTTGATCACTAGCACCGTGTCGATTTGAATCGTGTATTACTGTTGTTAGAACTTCGTTTAGTGTATCTTGATTAATCTTGTGCATTTACAGCCTCGTTATAGGTGGTTACGACCGCATATGCAAGGCTACGCCGGACGCATCAACCAATACATCCGAATTGATGTATTAGCCGAGGTGAGGACATGTCTAGAGCAGCGCGGATGTATCGACGTATTTAGACAGAGCTGCTTTGGGCATCTTCTTCATCTCGGAGAAGGGGAAAGCGCTAATAATGCGCTGCACAATCTGATGGCCCGACAGATTGTGGATCCTAGTTTTGCGGAGTTCGAGATTTGGTTTCACGTATGTGGAACCGATATACGATTTGGGATGATTGAGTTTGCCCTGGTCTCCGGATTGCGCTTTGGGCCGTCTTCCTTTGATCCGAACTTGAGGCACGAGATTCCCGACCAGCATGTTCCATAGGTTGTTTCGGGTCCTGAGGACTACTATTTCAGAGCTCGCAACCGATTCATCAAACAACGGTGGGTGATGATGCCAGACTACTTGAAGGCGGCTTTCATATTAGTAACACCTCATCGTCCTTTGCGCGATAGGAAGCCATCGAGCCATGGGTTTGGGCGTTGGCTGAGGATTTTGATATGTGGCAGAGTTTTCCTTGGGGCTCCTATTCATTCCAGGTCCTCTGTCACGGGATTGATGTGCTGAAGAGGCACCCGAGCGAGGTGGCGACTTGAGGAAGACGTACCATTTCTATGGTCTGTTTGGGCCTTCTGATTTGGTCGTATGAGGCCATCCCGACTTAGGACGCATGTGTGGATGCCGAGACAGTGAGATCTGATTCGAGATGCTTGATGTGGACTACATGGAAGTCCCACCCAAGATAATCTTGGATTTTTGACGACGGTAATTTTAATCTCATGTTTAGTATTTGCTATATATTTATTAAATACATTATAATCAATAATGTGTATGTGTTTTTGTAGCGTTTATGTCATCGTGTCTTTGGAGCCGCTCGAGACCGAGTTGTCGAGGCATACTACTTGAGCCTATCGAGGCGATCCGATGGCTATTCGGTTTGTGCTGGGGCGGCATGCCGAGCGCGCATGACGAGCTGCACGCATCGCGGCGCAGTGCTCATGCGTGAGAGAGTGCCCGCGGTGGCGATGAGAGCATGTCCCGATCATGCGGCGAGTGGCGGCGGGCGGATGATGAAGTGCGGAGATACATCTCGGGTTTTGAGCCGAGTCGACTGGCGCGATCTCGATCGCGATCGAGCGTCGTGAACATGAGGCGCGAGCGGACCACGTGTCTGCGAACACGCCAGAGTTTTCGACTGACGAGGCCTCCATTTCGCTGCGATCGAGATCGTCCGTCGTGCCATTGTGACGACGATTCGGAGAAGGCCCTCGTAGCTCGAGTGGCTCGGCGTGTGTTCGAGATTGACGGAGTTCTTGAGCACGATCTTGAGACGTAGATCTCGTACCTATATCTGCACATGGGAGCTACGCCGGCTATTCGAACATATCGGTCGAGACGCGCTCGGTCTCCCAATGAGGAGGGGGCCGCGACTAGCCACCGACGATCCGCTACACGGCAGGTCGATCCGAGGAGGTGCCCACATTAGCCACCGATGATCCGCTTCACGGCGGTCGATCCGAGGAGGTGCCTCACATTAGCCACCGACGATCCGCTTCACGGCGGTCGATCCGGAGGAGGGCCAAAGATTAGCCACCGACGATCGGGTCGTCGAGAGTCTAGTCACGCCACCCGGAGATCGGCGGCTCGAGAGCGATCGTGCTCGAGGTGATGGATCGTCGATGGTGGGGATGATCGCATCGGAGACCCCACATGCAGCTCCGTAGAGTATGGTACCCCGAGGCGCGACCAAGGGCCTTCGAGGTCTTTAGCGGCGGGCGGATGTTTTTGTCGTGGCTAATTTGAATCGACATGTCATGACTCAAAACTGCTCGATCATATCACCGACCCGTTTTTGAGTTCACTACGAGGTACTTTATTACAACATTTATTCAAATTTTGTTTATATATTTATAATTCAATTAATGGTGTTCTTTTTTATGTGTGTTAGATTATGGGTTGTACACTTTGTATATACATTGGAAAATAATCAACCCACATCATCCTCGACAATGTATTATTGCCCTCGATCAATGAAGCTCGATGCATTGTAGCACCGATTGGATTTTATGTAAGTTTGAAATGTCCTTATCCAGATGATCCTGACTAAATGTCCTTATGGAGTTTGAAATGTCCTTAAATTATTCCCGACTAAATTTATTCATTTATGCAAAGAAGCGCTTTTGCGTGAGTTCACCCGGCTTCATCCGATGATCCTATGGGCTATAGGGTGGTATCAAACACCACATATCCACGATGGCAAGTACCGATGACTTGTTAGCGATGGTGCGAGGGCGATGCGAGCATAGCGCACCGTGGTTGTCTTGTTGATCTGGTAAATTTATTACCTCATTTCTATTTTTTCTATCCATTGAATGTAAACTTTAAAATTATCAATGTTGCGGATACTAGCCATCCATAACGCCGGGCAATCACCGGGTCACGTTCGCATATCTCTTCGTTGAGTGGACTCTTGAGGTGTACGACTCACCGTCGTACAACCCCGACTCTCGCGTTGAGGCGTTACGGATGTTGCCCATTATTCGGCTTTTCCTCGATCGATGAGGTAGTGGGATTTTGGAACAACAATCCATTGAGGACGCCACACAACGAGCATCGACATTGGCGGAGGTGCCCCATGATCGCATTCGAGCGAAAAGACTCGGTGGTGCGGTGTCTTTGCATGCCTCTATATGTATCGCCTCATCACAGGTATACCTCGGAGGTTACATCATAGTCGGCGTTACATACAGATTCAGCGTACAGTGATAGCTCGTAGGATATGGACATTGTCTCGTCGTTGATTAGTTTCCTTGACTTTTTTGTATTTATAACGGATATTGTAGAATTTTTATCTGTGTTAGTGATATTTTTGTTTGTATTGGAGGCTGTGACCTCTATGTATATGTTGTGGAGGCTGTGACCTCTTTGGCTATTGCTTGTTGTTGGCTATTTTTGAGTGCGGGTTGGCTTATCCATATTTCGAGGTTATCTTTGCCGTTTTTACATGTATATATAGTTTGTAAGTTTAATAGTTTTGTCGAATTTGCAATTAACCGAATAGGGTTGAATTGGATTGATTAACCGAATTTGTAATTAACCAATTTGTTGGATTAGGGGATTGCGGGCGTGTACGATCGTGCATGGTACACGATCGTGCACGGCGTGCACGATCGCAGCACGGCGTGTGCCCTCGCGTGCACGGGGGTACGGGCGTCTGCACGATCGTGCGTCGTCGCAACACGATGCACCGTCTGCACTGATCGCAGCACTCCGTACCCCGTCTGCGCCCGTGTACCCTCGTGAATCGAATTGAACCAACATAATCCAACAAAACCAACAACAATCCAATGAATCCCCTAATTCAACAAAACCAACATAATCCAACAAAACCAACAAAACCAACAACAATCCAATCAATCCCCTAATTCAACAAAACCAACATAATCCAACAAAAACCAACAACAATCCAACTGAATCCCCCTAATTCAACAAAAACCAACATAATCCAACAAAAACCAACAACAATCCAACTGAATCCCCCTAATTCAACAAAAACCAACATAATCCAACAAAAACCAACAACAATCCAACAAAAACCAACAACAATCCAACTGAATCCAACATAATTCAACAAAATCCAAAAACAACGAATATCACTGCATATAACAAATATCCTTACTCACGAGGCCGTTGAGGACACAAATTCCTTGTATGCTCTTCACTTCGACAAATACTACATTTTTTCCTACGTCGTGTCCTTTCCACACATGTTTCATCACTAATGGCAATAAATGCTGTGCATGAGCGTTTGTTGTGGCCTTGACCCTTGCAACGTGTGCATATTTGACGACGTGATCTTGACGAACCCTCAACAACCGATTGCATCCTACTCAATCTAGGACGCCCAGCCTGACGTGTGATGATTGGAGGTCGAATAATGTAAGCGTCTGTGTCAGTACAATCCATGCACCGGGATGTGATACGATCCATTCGATAAGAATAAGTCGCCGCAAAAACAGATCGTCGATATCTTGAGCCACAAAGTCGGTGACTTGTAAACCAAAGACGCTTAAAAAAGAAATTAATCACAAAATAAATTAACCACAACATATGAGTTGGACTTGACATTTAGATAAATACCGTACCTAATAGCGGCCTGGCGTGACAACAAGGATCTCGTCCAAATCGAACTCACGACATTCACATGTCCCATTCTCGCAAATCAACCACGTATGATGTGTTTTCCTCTCGACTTTAAACATGTGTGTCGTCGTTGAACGGACAACCAAGCGACGCCTTTTCGACGAGGCATGTAGCTCGACGCTACTTCATTCAACTCATCGACCTTGTTGCTGCACTAGCTCGTCAGTCGTCAAACCATTTCTCGTAATAGATCGAAAAGTCTCAAGCAACGAGCAAACGGTGGGCGTCGAGCCCACAACAACCGACTATTGAAACTCTCGCGCGTTCAAGTCATGAAACTATATCTTCGTACAGGACACTTCAACCTAGACCACCTATGCTCGCCAATGGAAAGTAGATGATGGTGGGCAGTCGGTTTTAGAACATCCACAGCAGAAAAAAATCTCTCGAAATCCTCTGATCGATAGGCATATGCAGCTGACTTGATAACTGTACAAACATGCGATCCAAATCTCGCCATATTCTTCTGCAAATGGTAAAAGCACAACACATGTGCGACGTTCGGATACACGGACTCCACGACTTTTCGATGCCCTTATGTTGATCGACACAACTAAGAGATCATCGGGATGACCAATGCACTAACGCAGCCGAGATAAAAACCAAGTCCATGACTCTTCATCCTCAATCGGACCTAACCCAATAGCAATCGGAAGATTCCTTCATTTCCATCCTTCGTAATAAATGACAAAATAAATTCCTTTGTTCTTTCCCTTAAGATGAGTCCGTCTACAACGACGACCGGCCGTAGGTAATGCTTGAAAGCATACAAACACCGTCGAGCAAGAAACAAATATCGAAATTTGCCATCATGAGCCGTCTCAATATCATATAGTGTCCGGGGTTTGATTCTCTCAATGATGCAAATATGATGGAAGCAATTGATAGGACCGTTCGAAATCGCCATATGTCATCTCTATAGCGGCGTTTCTTGCTCGGAGAGCAAAGTCAGTAATCCATCTCAATGCCAAATTGTCGATGCATCTCTCCAATCATCTCTTTCGCTTCAGACCACACCTTCATCGACCAATTTCCGTGCAAAATACTTGCCAACAATCTTAGCGAGCACCGTCGTGGGCGGTCGATTCAAATCAAGTGACAAGTATGATTGTTGTTCAACTTAATTACTCTCCATATCGTTGCCCTCCGGACGGCTCGTAGCTTAAAAGGACAACCGTTGCCATGCTTGCAAACATACCCCAAACGTGTTTTACTTGACCGATCGACCACGTACTCACATGATTCTCCAAGTGGTACAATCCACGGCTATCGCCAAATCATCTTTCGTCTTAAATATCGAATCAACGCATAATTGGTCGGTATGGGGTCCACAAGGTTCAACCCAATCTAATGGCAATGCCTTTGTCACAATCAAGTAATGGAATAACCCGATTCTGCGTAACTCATGCGCCGTATCATCATCTCGGTTCGTGAAGTTGTAGCATGAGCCTCGGCGATCATCTTTTTGTTCGGAAGTGAAGTTGCTGTTGTCCGATAACCTTATCAAGATGTCACGGTTGTCGAATCCAAGCACCAAATTCGGTAGCCAATGAATCAAATATATCTCTACGTCGGTTCGTGTCTTCCTCTTCATCTGAATACACCAGCTCGTCTTCCTCCTCATTCGAAGACAACGGCTCATCTTCGTGTATAGCTGAACCAGTACATCTTGCATTAGACTCGGGTAAGACTGTAGATCGTTGTGAACCATATAATACTGGTGTCTCTGTGTGTACCGTGGTTGCGCATCGCTTTCCTTTTCAATCACATACACAACTGGATCATCCTTTTGTTCCACAATCAATCGGAACAAATCAGTGTCAGTTTTCAACGATACTTTTATTCTTCTTCCATCACTAGCGCTCGTCGTATAGAAAAGCATATAATCCGATCCACCATTGTTGCCTACTTGCTCATGAATCTCTTAGCAAATTAGCACGTGAAATCATTCTCTGACCATGACGTATAATAAGGCGTTGCCAAGACATCTGTTGCCAAGACATACATTGCAAAATAAGATATAAAGATAACGATCATATATATAGGATATACGGGATACATAGGATGCACGGCCATGCACGGTCGTACACGGATGCACGGCCGTACGGCCGTGCAGGGATGCACGGCCATACGATCGTGTCGCGGTGCGCGATGGTGCATGATGCGTGCATCACACATCGTCGTGCACGGTGCGTGCACCGCGCGGTCGCATGCGGTCTGCTGATGACTTTTGTGCACGGTTTGAAATTCATCATGCGCGATAAGCAGAGCCTTTGTACCGCGGTTCGTTGTTAGCATCTCATATTTTAAAATTTAACTTATTAAATGATCCTAAATATTAAATTAATCACTTTATTAACATAAAATCAACACAAATAACATATGTGACGCATAATACTTCTACCGTGTACAACCGTGTACAACCGTGTACTCAAGAACGCATTTTTTTTTCTTCAAAACATGAAATTTATCATTCCAGTAACATAAAAGTATTAAAAAAAACGTATTTAGGCTGTAAATTATCAACCGTGTACTCAAGAACGTGTAAAAAAAATTCTATACGGATTTAATTTACCTTAATCCAGCTAACAATGCTCGATTTCCAGTGTTCGATTGAAAAAAAACGCAGGTAACAACTTGTTGTATTAATTATTTTTTCGCCTCTCTTCCTCACTTTGAAACTGTAATGTTACAAATGAATTGTTTGTGATTTGAATTCAATATCTACCGATTTTTCAAATTAAATGTTTACCAAACTCTTTTTACAATTAATGTTGAGGGAACTTTAATTTAATTTTTGGCAGAAGAGCATTTATTTTCGGCAGAGAGAGAGAGGAGAGAAGAACATTCATTTATGTTACTTTTTAGCGGAGAGAGAGAGAGAGAGAGAGAGAGAGAGAGAGAGAGAGAGAGAGAGAGAGTTATTATTTTAAATGGTGGACCCAGGATATTTATGTCTTTTAAGCCAAAATGGTTATAAAACTCATGTTTTTATGAATGTGGATATAAAACTTATCCCACTATATCTTTTGGTTATATATAAAGTTCTCCCTTTGTTTAGTGGGAGGATTGAAATGCATATATCTTTCAATCTGTGTATGCAAAAGGAGTAAGCGGATAGCTACAAGTTTTGTTGCTAAAAGGAAAGAAAATTATTGCTGTATGACCAAGCATGCAAACTTTTATCCCAATAACATCTCCCGTGACAAGAGGTCCCTATATCATCATCCCCAATGTCTATTGTCTTTGTGCATGATGGTGGGCTCCTCATCTAGTCTTAGTCTGCTTCGTCCCCAAAGTTGCCTTGACTACCTTGCATTATACCTTGCATTATTTCCATATGACTATTCAAATTCCAATAAATGGATGGAATTGCCATCACGGGAATTTTATTCTATATAATGGAGCGAAATCTGCTAAAAATTACTACACTATCTATGCTCGAAAGCAATAGGGTAGTGTCTAATGTTCATTTTTGAACTTGTTAGTATTTAATACGTTGTTTGTCAAATAGATTATGTAAATTACATAATGTTGTTGTTGCTCGAATTTTTTTAAACACTACACCACAAAACTTTGTTCTTATTTTTCTTGTCTTTTTCATGCAAGAAAGTAGATAAATATATCAATGTACTGACATGAATCTTAGAAACCGTGTATTCCCTATTGCTTATTCCCTATCGCTGTTCATACATGAATCTTAGAAAACCATTAATGAGTGAATAAAACTTCCGTATGTTTGGCAGAGGACCATAACAGCAAAGTAATTACAAGTTACATTGCATAAAGCAAAAGAGCAAGTGGATTCTTGAATTAGCAATTGTAAACTGTCCAAATTAAATTCCACGGAGAGACTATGAATATCAACAATTGTGCTGACTATATTTGTAAGTTTCATCCACATGAACAGCAATAATAAAACTGGAATAAGCAATAGGGACTAAGACATGATTCAATGTACTGACCATGTATTTGTACAAATGAACAGCAAACAATCACTCATATGAACAACAAATAATCACTCATATGAACAACTTGGGAAACCGTGTATTCAGTCAAGCGATTTCTTGGCTTTTGCATCCATTTGCTTCAACCTTTTCTGCCGACCACAATTATACAACCACATAAATCCACCAGCTGATGTAGATCGGTGGAAAAGTGGTGGGGTATCATCATATAGCAAGCACATACACTTTATTAAAGTACACACATCTCAAGCAATATGCGTGGCCAAGAACCAATAAAATGCTGTCAAACTATTTCAGTACATTATAAATAGCTGGCACTAGAGTCCTAATGAGAGAATAGCACTGGAGTCCAAATAGAAATGATTTATTAAAGTCCAAATAGCTTCATGCCTCATATTGAACATCTTGAATTGAAAATATGTTAATACCTTTGGATTATACTAAAGCAGTAGATGGACTTTCAATACACAACGTAAAACCCATCACAAAAAAAAGAACACAGCTCATGAACCATTACAATATTTATATAACAAACATGTCCCTACAAATAAGCACTGGTTCCCAATAAGCACATCACATTTCCCATAACCTTATACATAATAATGGGAATATAGCATCCTAAGTTCAAAAAGGAATACAAATTCAACACAACTACATACTATATTAATTTTCCAAGAATCACTCCAAACAAGATCAACACGATTGACATGAACATAAAGGCAATATAAACTTCAATGTCACTCCTTAAACGCATTGGTGTGCTAACGTTTGCTCTTCACATATCAGTTGCTAAACTAGTTGATGACTGAGAGGAGTTTGATGCAAGTTTTGGGGTGTAAGCCTGATTCAAGACGTAAGTTGGAATTGTACCTGATGGATGACTTTGGTGATACTCATCACACCATAAGAAATACATGTCATGCTTGATATTTGCCGAACACTTGCAATAGTAGCGGCCCGAATGCATGGCCTCCTTCCCAGCACTCTTCAATATCATCTTTCCTTTTCCACACCGACATTCAGGAATCAGGTCCATGGCTATTATAATGAAAATATTTACACAATAAGGTACCATTTACGTATGCAAGAATTGTAAACCAATGTAGTGCCTAAAGAAGAGTATAAGAGACAATCACAATAGGGATAAATGACATAAATTTCCACATCATGCATGCTTTGATATGTCAGAACGATTACTGAACAACATAAAAGACAAAATAAACGACCAAACATTAAAATACATCCGGGGTAGGCTCGTAGTCAATCTAAAAGTCTATACTTGCCACATGGAATGTGCTATTGCATCTCTAGTTCGATTCCATTCAACACTTGTTTCAACTGCATCAACAAAATCCCCATCATCGTTCTGTTCTTCATTTTCAGTTTGAGGAGGAAGAGCATCTATCAGTTGTTCAATGGGATCAACCACCATCTCAGACCTTATGAAATTATGGATCAAAAAAGCAGGCATTATAAGTCTATTCTGGATCTTCACGGGATAGTACATAGGACTTCTAAATATTCCCCACCGCATCTTCATGATGCCAAAAGCACGTTCAACCACATTGCGGGCTTTAGTGTGCCTCATATTGAACATTTCTGCTGCATTTTGAGGCCTTGCGCTCTCGGCACCCCATTCCTTCAAGTGGTACCTCACACCTTTATATGGAGATAAAAAAACCATCGCTATTTGCATACCCATTGTCGCATAAATAGTAATTCCCTTAACAAAAGTTCACAAATCAAAAACCAATAACTTGAGTAACAAATTGTCACAAACTTTATTTGGTTATAAACAAAAATATTATAAATAGATTCAAATTGTTTATACCCTTTGGCACTTTCAAACCATGAGCCCTGTTAACTGCATCTCGTAAAACCCTTAAATCAGCGGAAGATCCCTCCCATCCAGGTAGGACGTAAACAAACTTCATGTTTCGATCACATACAACCAAGGTATTCGTGCAAATCGGACCCTTCCTTGTCCTATATCTAGGCTTATCCGTATTACGAACCATAACAGGAATGTAAGTGTCATCTAATGCACCTAAGCACCCTTAAAACATAAGATTAACGAATAAATAATTAAGTCTCCAATAAAATATTCATCATGAACTGGAACATTAATTAGTTTTGATTCTTTGACGTCTCTAATGTATTATAAATTTGATACCTTAAACTACTTCCATCTAGGATCATTGCAATCTTCCTCCACAGGCGTTGGTTTGACAAGTAGTATTCCATGGAGCTTTAAAATAGCCTTCAAAATAACATGAACATAGTACGGGATTGTTTGACCAGACCTCCAGAAATCAAATCACACAATTCTATTTTTCTTGTGATGGGCGAGAATTGCTAAGAACATTGCGACTTGCTCTTCAACACTAACATATTTTCCATCACTCAACCCTCCTAGTTGTCGCAACATAAGACATTGTCTGCCAAAAGTATTGCGATCCATTCGAAGATTTACTATGCAATCAGTATCACTGACTCCTACCATTCTATTCAAGTGTTTTACTTGATCAGGTATCCTATCAATCATACAATATTGAGGGGCTATTTGAGTACGTTTTCTTTTTCTTGTCTGGGTCCTAAGTATGAGGCTAATGGCAACAAATATATCGCGCACATATTCATGCAATATCTCCTCTATCAATAAGCCATAGGATGCAAGTCTATCACCATTAGGCGCCATTACGTGACTTTGTTGCACCCAATATCTGCATATAAAATCATGGTCTGTAACAATATGGGACTGCAACAATAGTATACTATCCTTATCAAAAACTATCTTCCACGATAAAAGAAATATTGCAATATTACATTCATAATTAATCACTCAATAATCGTCTATACACACAGGTCAAATCCTAGCTCTAAGTAGCTCATTTCAATTAATCTATATCTGACATTTCTTCACGAATCATCCCATTATAGATTGCAGCAGTTTTAGTTTCAATAACTTTTTGTCGTCAAATTAAATGTCCTGTCTTTTACGCCTAATTAGGCCAACATATCCATTAGGCCAACATATCCATATGTAAAGCAACTTGTTGCTATAAAGTGGACCAAATATCTATTCATATTTGTAGGTCAGAGGAGCAGTTTTTAGGAGCTTGATATCTACAATATTTCTTCCACAAGATCTTGTTCATTGACAATACTAGGCCAAGTTGTATGACCTGTAGCATCTTGCATTGTATAAACTGGAAGTAGATAAAATTCATCTTATGTTTGTCTAAATATTATAGATAATACATAGTAGAAACATTAAGCACATTTAATATGTTATGTTTTGCAATTTGCTGTTAAGTTGGTGTACAGCCTGTAATTTTGTGACATCCACATGGTGCAGTTGATTGATGCCCATATTTCAGTTTTAGTTATATACATGACATGTTACCAAAATAATATCTGTTAAGTTGGTGTATTTGGAATGAGCTACTTAGACCTAGGATTTGGTATGAGCTACTTAGAGCTACTTAGTATTGACTGTTTTTATTTTATTTTTTATTTTTTTGTGTGATGAATGCTTATTCTAAATTATTGAGGCCTTTTCTAGATCCAGCTCTTACAATTCGAACTCGGATCCATTAATATGTAAAGTTTCTTTCATCGGGTGGGCGCACATTCGATAATTATATCCCCTTTCATCTTTTCACTATTTGACAAATCAATGTGCATCAATGTTCGATTAAGATGTTGAACTCAACCATTATATAATTGAGCTTTAAATATATGCACACACCGACTTTTGTTAATTAATTTGGATATGCTTGTGATTAACATTTTCAAGAAAATGCTACTATTAATTATAATCACCAACAGAAGCTTCCAGTTTATTAACCCAACGCTGACCTTATCACTTCATTATTATGATTATTAAACCTTTTAAATTTGCCTTTTTCCCCCTTAAATCCTGACCTTTTTCCCCTTAAATTAGGCCAAGGAAGAACTTAATAGAGTATATATATGATATATTTGTCAACAATCTTAATCAGTACCTTAATGTTTAAGGGTAAACTGAGCAGCCACTGAGACCACTTCTTAAGTTAGTGAATAAAACCATTGTTAATGATAGCTTCTACTTAAGCCATTATCATCATCTACTTACATATACAAAAAGAGCTCGAGAAACTCATTTAAAAACCAAATATTTATTGTTAGCATCACAGCTGTACTCACCATTTTCTTAATTGAGATCTACTTCTTCATAGAGAGAGAGATCAGAACTTATTGTGATAGATTAATCTGCAAGAGATTAGAACAAGTGAATCCATAGGGATTTGAAGTTGTCTTAGATAAAGACCAAATCACACTTCACATGCCAAAATATCAAACTTTACAGATTTTGTAAATCATCATTTCAATTTTGTTTCTTAGATCATACGTTAAAAATTCAGAAACAAACAACCCCTTCTGCATATAAACATTGAACATGAACCATAAAATTCTTAAGCTGTAGATTTTGTCATCATGGTATTCAGATTCTTCAAAGCTTGTGAACTTGGGTTATTGCATAAATAAAATGAATCTATGATACTATATTAAATTTATCGGACGCAACTGTTAAAACTAACACTCTTTATTTGTATATAACACTCCAAGCATCGTGTTCGATACTTGGAATATGCAAAAACAGAAAATTTCTTACCTCGAAGACAAATGGTTGAGAGAGTATTTACTAGGTCGAAATTAAACCTAGGCGACTTGAAGTTGAAATGTTCACGGAGATGCTTCCAATTCCGAGTTCGAGAAGCACTTGAGAAACGCAACGATAGAAAACCAGTTAAAAACAAACTCGGTAAAAACATTGAATTAAAAGCGTACCTCAAAAATTACGCAAACAAGGGAGGATGTTGAATTTGCTCGACTTTTACGGATAAATCGCTTGCTAACCTCGCCGCCGGGAGTCAAATCGATGGTGGTGGAGTTGTCTATCGCGGCGAAGAAACACGAAAAACCGGAGTGCAGAGAGTTCAAGATTGAGCTAGGGCATTTGAATCTCATTCGTTGGGGAGGTATAGGTTTGAATACTGTCTCTACTTTCCTGCTCAAAATGACGAGCAAGGGTACAATAGTAATTTTCAAGATTATATACGTATCAAGATAATTTAATCTTGCCTCGGGTAAGAGATGGGTAAGCTAGGAGAAACAGTGTTTATCCCACGGGCCGCTTTATAACGCGGCTCCCAAGATTGCAAAGTAGGATACCAAACAGCGAGCTAAGCCAAGATACGTCCACTATCTTGGCCTAATCTTGCGTACCAAACACGTCCTCAGTGTAGTGTATGTTGGTATAGTGGTAGAATAGTTAGTTTGAGATGCTAGAGGTTTCAAATTCGAGTTAATCTTAATGTAGTCTTAAAATGTTTTTATTAATTGACAAAAAAAAATAAAAATACATACAAGTGCATGCATGTGATTGGAGTTATAAATTTCATATGCAAGTGTCCTCTCTAATATAAGTGTATAAGGAATTAATATATGCTAAATCACTAATACATACTATCTAATTCACATCAATTCATAGTGATTGATGACTTGAGAAAGAGTAAACATTCCAAGCAGAACTGTACATATATGTATACAAAATCTTTCTTAAATTTAGCAAATGTTTATCAACATTCTAGCTTCATGTAATTATAACGTATATAATGGCATCAAGCTAACATAGAAATATTAATTTTATCATAGCTATATATTGCAAAAAATAAATGATAATAACAATCTTTTCGCTTAGCCACATGCGTAGATATTTGTTGATCAAAGGAAGGTACAATCTTAAAGAGTCGTGAATGTAATTTTCAAACACACGTTTGGAATTAATAATCTAATTTTCTACAAAGTTAGGCCGTTGAATTCTAGGCTAGAATTTGATTGCGTCACTCATAGATAATTCGAGAAATTTCATATAATATGTAAGTGGATTATCCATTTATATGTTTTATAGGTTTTTTTTGGATGATTCCCAATTTATTCAAAGTCGAGGGCCAACTAAATAAGGATATTTAAATATTTATTAAATCAACTAGATTAAAGATATGATCTCTCATCTCGTAAAAGAATATAAGCTCCTGATTTATCGCATCAGATTCCCACTTCCTTCTTTATTTATTATTCATTTATGCATCGACCGTACATAATTCATATCCTTTTTTCCTTATATTTATGAATTCTGAATTTCACTTAGGTACTCTAACCAGATTAAACCTAAATTAATTTAATTTCTTCACTAGAAAAGTATCAAATTGCAAGCATTGCACAAACAATGGAGTGGAGAGCAATTATTCGCAAGAATATACATAAATTTCAAGGCCTCAAATGACGAATTCCATAGTCTAGTTTTAGGTTAACAGATAGAATGATTTCAAACAAAAAAAAAGGTTAACAAGAAGAATAAATATCGAATATCCAGAGCAGCCAATCAGCACGCGCCACCTGTCCCTGGAACATCGAGGTAAAAAATAATGAAAAATGGTTTCTTAGTCTTTGTATGATGCATCACAGAGCACGATTGGATTTGGAGTTGGAAGGAAGATGCGTTACGAATAGTGACTCCATTTTAGTTGCCATTTTTTGCAATATTCTTTAGATTTAACAAAAGGAAAGGGATATACGCAGAATCGCAGTTGACTGTGCAACTCCGCATTTATCTTTTCATTTTTCAATTAGGAGATTACTCCAACTCTTTGCGCTTATATATAAATATTTTGTGATTAAGCAACATTTATTCAGAGATTTCAATCTGAATTGGAGATTTCTGTGACCCTTCTTCGATTTTGATAGTTTTAATTGATCCCGGCTCGAAGAAAACAGCGGTGATGTCGAGCAACGGGATTGATGGGGTCGTGGTTTCGGGCAATTGTTATTCGAAGAAACGTGAAAAGATTATCATTGACACCGATCCTGGCATTGGTTAGAATCTGAACCTCCTACTTTCAATTTGAATGATTCTGATGTTGGATGAGTATGATTGATGTTGGCTTCGTTCCAAATGTGGCATCTTGCTAGCTTCTAAATTATGAATTATCAGGCAATCTATTCAGGCTTTGCTTATTGTTAATATGTACCATTTTTTGGGCTTTTGCTTTTGGGTATTCTGACTTCAGGTTTTTGAGGTTTAATAATCAGATAGTGAAAGAAACTTATAGAAAGTAGGTTTTTTGATTGCATTGATAGAATTGATCCAATAGAATCTCCGTGTGTGTGTATGACAGAGAGAGAGGGGGTGGGGGGTGAGGATTCGATTTTCCATTTTGCATTTGTAGAAAGACTTGACAATGAACTTACTGGTATTGAGGGATAGAACTCATGTGGATGTAGGGTAGATCAAATCTATCTAGTGGAAGCTAGGCCAAATAACAATGAGATTCTATCTGCCATCTGAGTGTAAAACATTCTAGAATCAAGATCTTTATGAAGAAATCTTTCCTACCAATTTAATTTGGAGATGTTACCCCCAATTATATATCTTTATTTTAAGTCAAATGAGATTGAGAGGCAATCTTTTCAGAATTCTGCTTTCCAGCCCAATCATCTGTTATCTGTGTGGGGAAGCTTTAGTGGGGCTAAAAACCTCTATCTTGTGTGTATATTTCTGCTAAGATATTGATTTTTAGTTGATTTAGGTCCGCACATAAGTATATAGATCTTTCCTACCAATTTAATTTGGAGATGTTACCCCCAATTATATATCTTTATTTTAAGTCAAATGAGATTGAGAGGCAATCTTTTCAGAATTCTGCTTTCCTGCCCAATCATCTGTTACTTGTGTGGGAAAGCTTTACTGGGGCTAAAACCCTCTATCTTGTGTGTATATTTCTGCTAAGATATTGTTTTTTAGTTGATTTAGGTCCGCACATAAGTATATAGCTTTGTCGCTGCATACAAGCAGTTAGGTATTGATCTATTGTATAAGCAGAAATAGTGAGAGAACTTGTAGAATATACACTTATTTATGTTAAAGTCCAAACTTTAGATACATTTTGAGTGCTTATTGGACTGGCTGCTGACTGAAGTTGTGACAGCTTAGTAACAAAGGATGTTTCATTGATATGCAGATGATAGCATGGCAATACTAATGGCATTTCAGTCTCCTGAATTGGATATATTAGGATTAACCACAGTATTTGGCAATGTGAATACAGAGGATGCGACCCATAATGCATTGCTTCTGGTATGCCCCGTGTCATCAGTTTCATTATCTTGCTACGTTGTATGCATAATGTCCTTATTATTTTGATGTGTTCATGATCCATTACTATTTGTTGTGCAAAAGGATAGTGCGAGATTGCTGGACGTTCGGATGTTCCAGTTGCGGAGGGTAGTTTTGAACCATTAAAGGTAAAATTAATGGTTTCATTTTGGAAGAATATATGAGGTTTCTTTATTATTTTTAATTTAAGAAGAAATAGTTTTTTTTGCATGCATTACTATTGGAACCTAATTTTTCGGACTTCCCCTCCATCACACGTCATTAAATGTTTTAGTTTCCCCTACTTGACAAGGAGTCTCTTATATTTGGTCTAAGCTAAATTTGAGGATGTTTATGGTCTATAAGAAATTTTAACAGCCCAAAACCAAAATGATGAGCTGGGGTTTGATGTCGTATACATTATATTACATTATTACTCGTCTCTTTCTTGACACTCTGCTGTAGGGATGAGCATTTGGGCGCTTTGGTTCGAAACCGAACTGAATTAAAAATTTAAAACCGGACAAACCGAAGTTCCTAACCCAAACCAAACCGAATTTTTTTGATTCGGTTTGGGTAAAACTAAAAAATGAAGCTTCAAATTATAAGATACACGCTACCAACAAAAAACCTATCACCCATGCTCTCTCCTTCAACAAAGAAATCAAGCTTGGGACTATGGATTGGAACTGAAGATTGAACATGCTCAAGCACATGCATTAAGTATCACCTCGAGATTGATACATCTCTTTATAAGCATCTAACAATGCATTCATGGCATCCATTACACCTTTGGCCATCTATTTCCCATCCTTTTCTCCATGCTCTTCAACAAGTCCATATTCAATGAACTCAAACTTATAGTTTGGATCTATGACAATAGCCACGTATAGAAGTTTGTCCATCGGATCTCCCCAATATTTCTCCGTCTTTGCCATCATTTTGACACCCATTGTCCTTACATTTTGTTCATCATGGTGTATCCACTTCTTCAACAATAGCTTCACTCTATGAATTTCATCATAAAATTTGTTCGAGGTAACGTACAATGAGCCAGCAATCCTTATAGTGAGATGATAGAAAGTGGATAAAAGATCAATCATTCTCTTAACATTTTCCCAATCCAAACTTGTTGGCACTATATTCGGAAGGTCTAGTCTAAAGTTATGGATCTTCCATTTCAAAGCATTCAAAAGCCTTGTAAAACTTATATGCATCAATCAACATCAAATATGTGGAATTCCATCTAGGGCACACATCAAGACATAACATGCTTTTGCATTCAATATTTTCAGCATCACAACATTCTTTAAATCGTGTCAATCTAGCTGGAGACTATCTCACAAATCTAATTGCATCGCTAAACTTGTTGATTGATGGATTTACTTCTTTCAATCCATCATAAACTATCAAGGTAAAGATATGAGCAATGCATCTCATATGCAAAAACTTTCCCTTCACTAATGCAGCATGCCTAGAGCTCAATCTCCTTTTCAAATATTGAATGCAAGTGTCATTTGAATGCATTATCAATTGTGATTGCAAAAACTCTTGCAATTCCCGATTCACGAAGACAACCATCTATTTGTCTATCCAAATCCTCACTCCTATGACTTTCAATTGTGCAAAAACTGGTTATCTTCTTATGATATTCCCAATCATTATCAATAAAGTGAGCAATAATGCACATTTAATTCAAGTGCTGCAAAATAGTCCATGTATAGTGATAATACACACACTTTGACCTGTTCTTTTGAAAAACTCCTACAGTTTCATCTTTTCATTTGAAAATAGTTGATAGCAATCCCTTGATACTGTCCAATGTGAAGGAATTATAAACTTTGGCTGTAGAGAAGCAACAAAATCAGTAAAACCCTCCCCCTCGACATGCCTAAAGGGCAATTCATCTTTAATGGTCATGGCAGCTGATTTCTTCCTACACAACTCTTGATCAAACCTCCAATTAGCGATACTACCAACCATACCCTCAACACTTACATCCCTTTCATGTATTGTCAGTAAAGATAATTGTGATTCTTTAAATTTAGACTAACGATTCTTTTAAATCTAGAGACGGATGCTTCTTGCAAACAGTGAGATGACTCCTAAATGTGGAAGTACCATGCTTCTTAGATAAGTAAGATGCACCATAATAATTGCATTTTGCTATTCTGATAAGTCCTTCAAAAAAGATGGTGAAATGATCCCATACCTCAGATCTAGGCCTCATACTTATTCTTTGTATTAGTTGTTGATTCATCAACCGTCTCAACTTGAGGCTCAACAGGTTCACTTTTTTGTGGCATCTTATCTTTAGAACTTAATTCCGCTATCTGAAAATAAAAATTGAAATAAGCAATATCCATCAAAAGAAATGCATCTAAAAAACAAACCATAGGATCTTCATTAACAAAACTGTATTTATGGAACTAAACTGTAGTGTTTCCATTCATACATAAATCCAACAAGATCCACTCACATTTGAAATGTTAGAGACGCAAACGTTTAACTGGAGTGCATAAATAAAACTGCATTATATTTCAATTTTGAATTTACAGAAAACAGACAACTCTTAGAACATCAATTCATTTAGCATATTTGAGTTTCAAATAGGATTTAGTGTTAGTCTCACCTAAGCTATATAAAAGCTGAAAAACGAACCTATAGTAAAAAATTTAGATGCATATATATTGTTCAGAAAATTAGGTGGATTGACGTTATATAGTTCAAGTGCATACTAGTAATACTAATTATATAAATACCTAAAAAACCCAGCTCCTATAATTTTTTATGTATAACTTTAATGTTGCATCATCTCAAGATTATAGGGATTAATTTTATCAAAAGAAACATTCTTTTATCAACGATCCGAAATTCATGCACGTTGAGGAACATACCTAAAGCAACATAGAATAATAGAAAGTTTTCAACTAAGCTCCCTGTTTCAGTTCTCATGTCAAATTTGGGGTACCATGGGCGACTACAAATTCAATATAATAGAAAATTCTTTATTTGTTCCTTTGCATTTTCGTCATAATCATAAGTCAATAGAATTTGTTTCACTGATGAGATATTTGCACAAAAAAAAAAGGGGTTTAACAATAGATCCTCATTGCGTCTCGATATTTGCACAACAAAAAAGGGGTTTAACAAAAAAAGAAATTTCTAGCCAGAATTTTCCTAAGCCAACAGACAATTGAATATCTTAGGGCTGACACACACTGAGCTGACTAGAGGCGATGCATAAAAAACTCAACGGATACTAATTCCGGGTTTCGCGAATTTACCGGAATTTCTCAGATTCAGCTGCTATTGCTGCTTTTTGTCATTGAAAATCTATGAGAGAGGGATGGAGAAAAGCTTAGCGCGTGGAGAGAGAAAAGTGTAGCCCACGGGCTGCGCTGGTAGGGCGGAAGCGGGGAGGCCATACGTGCGGTCAAGGATGGCGGCATCGAGAGGCGAGAGGAGTGACGGCGGTAAAATATTGAAGTGAATAAGTGAACCCTAGTAATTAGGCGAGAGAGTGACTGTGGTTAAAACCGAACCCGAACTGAAATTTGTTCGGTTTTTTTGGCGCCAATCTAAACCGAACCGATTTGATTAAAAACCAAACCAAATGGCCTATTTCGGTTCGGTTTGGTTCGGTTTATCGGTTTCAGTTTGGGTTTGCTCTCCCCTACTCTGTTGGGACAAAGTGGAATGTCAGCCTCCTTTGTACAATTACCTCTGCTGTTACATAAATGAGCTCAATATCCGTGACTGTAATACTGTGAAATGCTAATGAGAGCAAAGTATGCTTTGATGTTATTTTTGATATTTTATGTTATTATATGCTATACTGTCTGACCATATTGAAATCTGATACAGAGAGGAAAGCCACGTATTGCTGACTTTGTCCATGGTTCAGATGGATTGGGGAACATTTCTCTCGATCCCCCCAAATCTGGAAAATGTGACAAATCTGCACCTGAATTTTTGGTCGATAAGGTTTCTGAATATCCTGGTGAAGTCTCTATTCTTGCATTGGGACCTCTAACAAATATTGCTCTAGTAAGTGATCTTTTTTGTTACTGATTCACGAATGTTCTGATCGAATCTGTTGTACCTTTTAAGTAAGTGTACTTTTTCCTCTATTTAGGCTATAAAAAGAGACTCGACATTTGCTAGCAAAATCAAGAGACTGGTGATACTTGGTGGAGCTTTCTTCGCGTTAGGAAATGTCAATCCCGCTGCTGAGGCAAATGTATGTAGTCTCCATTTATTGTTCGATTAATTGGTAATAATGGCTAACATGGAATCTAATTATTTTGATGTATAGTTGGCTCTTTTTGCCTTACAATCTTGTTCTATATAAATTATATATTTTTTTTCTTTTTACCTTGTTAGCTTCATTTTACAATAGTTTGGCTATACAGATTATTCTTTCGATTTTCTTTTGCAGTACTTGTATGTAGTCATTTTTTTCATCATTCAACAGATTAATTAATTTAATTTGCTCTTACGTGATTGGCAGATTTATGGAGATCCAGAAGCAGCAGATGTTGTATTCACTTCTGGGGCCAATATTGATGTCATTGGCATAAACATCACAACACAAGTCAAACTGACAGGTTGAAATACCCCAATAAAATTGACCGAACTTTCTAGTTGCTCATCGTTTCATTATTCCATACAAGTAATATCCCATTTTGAACATCTTGTCTTCAGACATGCACCTTGAAGAGATAAGGAAGTCGAATGGAAGGCACGCACAACTCCTATGTGATATGTGCAAGTTTTACCGCGATTGGCATGTCAAATCTGATGGAGTTTACGGTAATCCTTTTGTTATATCAAACATATTAGAACTCATTTTCGAATTTCATTCTGACATTAGGGGATTCATTTTTTGTTCAGGAATTTTCCTGCATGATCCTGTTAGTTTTGTTGCACTAGTGAGACCTGATCTCTTCACATTCAAGAAGGGAGTTGTGAGGGTTGAGACGCAGGGCATCTGTGTTGGCCATACCATAATGGATCAAGGACTAAAGAAGTACGTTGTCTCTTTTTTTTTCTTTAATATATATATATAAATGCGTTCTCACTTTTTAAAAACGTGCTTTTGTGATTGTGTGGAAAATAACTTAATGCAGCTGGAATTCTAGCAACCCGTGGACGGAGTTCTCCCCTGTCTCTGTAGCGTGGACAGTTAATATAGGAGGAGTTCTCAACTATATAAATGAAATTTTAATGAGGCCCTAGCTCTTATCATGAATGTTTTGTTGTACATTGTGCCAATTTATTATTTGAAAAGCTCTTGAACTCAAGACTTCATTCTTACTGCTTCAACTTTATTTTGTTTGTCTTTCATTTGCAAACATGTTCTTACTGTAAGACAAAAGTTTCCGCGATACGAGGCAAATATTATTCAACTTAATTTTTCTTGAATTTTTTTCACTCATTTATTCCTTCTGGGAAATTAATCGTGTTTAAAAGAGTGGTGCAAAGTGATTAAAAGATGCCTCTAACCGCCTGCACGCTTACTGCATTCCAGAATGAAAGTATTTAGTTTTAGATGCTTAATCTTTTTCCTTTTCAAGGACTAGTTCATATTAGTTTAATTCTTATTCTTTCATCTATAAAACAATGTCTGTTACTTGTTTTTCGAGCTTTATTAGATTTCAAATATATATATAAAATGAAAAGAGTCTAATTTGTTGTGAATTTGGAAAGGTTTCAGTCGATTGCTTAAGATTTATATATAAATCAAAGAACCTTGTCACTCATTATTTTTCAAGATGGCCCAATCGGAAAAGATTGTTGCAGATTTTTGATTGGTTGAAGCCCTACTCCAGAATCTTGCCAACCATTCAATTACTTTTTTTTTTTTTTTTTTGAGTTTTTGGTATATGAGGATTTGAAACCTGAGCATTGACTTGTATAAAGACGATGGACTTGCAAGAAATATATATCCAAATAACTATATGGTTGATGTTTTTACTTTGTGATCTCATTTAATACTAAGTGTATCAGTTGACAAATTGCGCCTTTTGGCCCAAATTTATGAACCACAAGATCAAGTTGAAGAGGTCAGACTGAGTTACTAAAAGTCGGCAAATTAAGGTGAATCGTTTCTTAAAATAAAATTTCAAGAATGATTTCTACAATTTCTACTTTTAGTTCATAGATGATTCTTATAGCTCTCGAGTTTTTAAACATTTAGTCCAATCTTTTCCTGAATGTTTGGGACACAAATTTCTGATTTAGAAACTTATTTGCTTAACTGGAGTTGTAGTTTACGGGGAATTTCGCAAGATTTTGGAAAAATTGCTAATATGGCTCAATAAATGGGGAATTTCAATCCTCCATCAGTAATTTTTTTACGACGACAGTTGTATCCTTAATTTGTTGAATTTGATCATCATTTCTCTCCTAATTTTCAATTATGAAAGCTATTTTACACAATTCCACAATATAAGGCCATTGAACATAAAGTTGATGACTCAAATTGGGATTTTGACTAAATCGAACCAAATCTGCAAAAACTGAAAGTCAATGCACATTAAGACTATGATAACACGTAATTTGATCAAAATTGAAAAAGTAATCAAATTAGCGGACCTAATTGAATGTTGCCCAATTTTATAACATACTCAAACAAATATGAAATATACATGTCACTATTGCATTGATCCCACCTGCATCAATTTGACTCCGACGTTGGACCATTTTAACCTCTTCTGTTATTTTGATAGTCAACAATAGCCATAAAAAAGGTTGATCATTTCACAGGTGGTGGAAGGGGAAACGAATTATTTAAATCATATAGTAATATAGCTACACAATTAATTAATTAGAGCTAACCATATTTTAATTTCGGTTTGCTGTATTTGCATTTTTAGAAAATATACGCTAAACGAAATTGAAAGCGTCAAGAATTAGGACCGACGTTTTTCAGTACATATGAAACAAGTCAAATGTCTGAATTATTTTCGTCGCGCCATTTAATAAAGCAGTTAAACCAATTCTCATTTTCAAGAAGTTTGGCAAAACTACAAGTCCCTCAAAACCTTTGAAATTTAACCTAAATATTCGACATATATAGTTATGAATTTATTTAAAGTTAGTTACGTTTTAAAATTATATACCCAACACATCGTTAATTTATTAGCTAGGTTACATGGAGTAGAGTGACACGGCTGTGTAGTATTTTACAAACTCTATCTCACTAACATACATGATCTTAGGGATGTCAATGAGTGATTTTACTTTTACCCGGATCGATCTAGAACCGCTCAAAACTCATTAAATTTTAAAGCATCGGTTCTGGTTCTGGTTCCACACCCACTTTAGACCGGGACCGTTTAGATCCATAGTTTGATGATCCGGTCCGATCTGGTTCTAGTTCCAGAACCAGAACCAATACTTATTTATTGGTCCTGGTCCGATTAAAACACGTCTATTGACAAGTCTAAGTTTAAATAGGCTTGTCAATGAGCTAGTTTTATCCATATCGATTCGAAATCACTCATAATCCATTAAATTATAAAGCAACGGTTTCGATTTCAGTTCTGGTTCTAGACCCACTCAGATCCGGACCACTTAAGATCTATAGTTGATGGTCCGGGTCCGGTCCGGATCCAGTGTCTAATGGGTCGGTTTCAAAATCAGAATCATTACTTATTTATTGATTCTGGTCCGGATAAAACCCACCATTGACATCCCTACTCTAATCTCATTGTTACACGTACATTAGGTTTTCCTCTCAGTATAATTGAACTTAATGTAATTAATGTCATTTGTTGACAGTTACCGAACCATTGAAAAAAAGCAACGTGAACGCCCGCCAAAAGACCTAAACAAATCATTCAAAGATTATCAAATATTTGAAATATTAGCCGCTAACTTGATCTTTCGGGTTATTATCAAAATTGTCCCAAATTTGATAAATTTTAATTAGGCACCTAATATATTTGTATAAAATCTAACACTAGACCGAATTCTGAACACTTGAAAAATGACATGCAATGTCATAATAGGCCAAGGTTCAAGACTTATTCTAACATCGGACCCAAAATATATTAATACACATACGATTCTGACATTACATTTCCAAGTTCTTGAAATTCAGTCCGAATTGTCATTATATTTGATACAAGCTGAGGTTATATTGATATTTTTCCAAAGATTGAGACAATTTTGATAGCGAGTATAATGTCAGGTAAGATCAGATATTGGCCCCATCAAATATAATGTTTTCGTATCCATTTAAAAAGAATTAGCATCGATACTTGTTAAATTCATGACATAATTAACACTAAGGGGGTGTTTGGCTGAGTTTATAAGCTCTTTAAAACAGCTTATAAGCTGTTTAAGAGCTTATAAGCTCAATCAATGTATTTGACAAATTAAGTTGTTAGAGAACTTGTAAGTTTTCAAAATAAGCTCCAAGAGCTTATAAGCTCTATTAAAAAAAAGCTCCAAAATCCAACTTATTTTTTAATGATTTTATAAGTTGCAACAACACTATAAAAATAATCCTGATATATTTTCTTATTTTCATGTTTACCCTTGTTATCCAAACACTTTAGCATCTTACAAGCTCTTAATATACCATATCTTATAAGTTATTAAAATAACTTCTAAATTGTTGGAGTTTATAAGCTTTCTAAAATAAAGTTAGTCAAACGCCCTCTTAGATGTATCCATATACGGAACGAATATTATGGAGATAAAATAGCTAGCATGTACTTAGATAACTACATAGGATTTAGAAAGAATTAAACTGCATCCACTCCAACAACAACCACCTAAACAAACCAAAGCCATTATATCAACCACAAGTCAAACAAAATGGCACTCCAACTCCTATCCTTTCTTACCACTACAAATACCCCCATAAACCCCAACTCAACCCAAACACTAACGCAACTCAAGAAAAAAAAAAAGACATCCCAATCAAACACATCGTATCGTTCCATATCATGAGGTCGTCTACAACGTTGGTCGAGGCTGTTTCGTGGTACACCGCGCTTTTGTTGTCTATGATGCTAATGCTAAGCTGCTGCGAGCCGGCCGAAGTCGGCGAGATCACGTCGGCCGCGGAACATACGTATGTAAGGTTTCGTTCTTGACAACATCTAATGCGCAGCGGAATAATACAATCAAGAACAGATCTTAGATCTATAATTAAAGCATGCGATGAGCCCTAGAACACGAGATCGAATACTTACGTGTTTATAACGCTTCCAGGTAGTAGTAAAGCTTCCAATGAATCCTACGAGAGCGTTTCCACAACTATGGTATCCACGTGTATGCCAATCAGTCGCAGGAACAATTCCTCGATATTGAAATCCAACGAGAGAAGCCAAGAATCTCCAATTGAATTTCACGGTAGTTTTCTGTGTTTCTCAATAATGATCTGATTAACCTTAATCACAATGATTAGATATCCATTATATATATTATCCATAACCTAGTTGAATGGGCTTTAGGGTTCAATTAATTAATATCCAATACTTAATTAATTAAGCCCATCACTAATATTAGTCCATTAACTTTCAATCTCCCACTTGGACTAGTATTAGATAACATACCGTGCACTATGCATATACCCTTGAACTGAATAACAATACACTTGATAGTGTGACCCAATAGGCCCCCATTACCGACGATGATCTAATCAAAGTCTGCACAAAACTCTTGATCGTTGTGCGGAACTCGATATATGACGGACGTTTACGTGGAAAACAGTAAACAAACCTTTACATGAAGTTTATGTAATATCCTTTCATTCATGACACACTCGATTGAGCCTAGGATTTTGCTATGTGTCTATCCCAATAGCTCAATCATTTTTCTCATCTTTATTATAAGACCCATATGATCATATTCAATTTCTTTAATTGAATATATCTTTTGCATTGGCCAATGACTTTATGGTCGAATAATATAGAGAAAATGAGTGCTCACTCGAAAATCTAATCGAGGAATGAATTCCATTCTTGGCTCAACTACCATTTTCATTTGTCTCATGATGCACCCAATCCAAGCCGTGTCTTGCCACTTGCAAGCGTTGCCTTGGTCAAAGTACAACACTCAACAAACAAAATGTGTAATGACCTCAAGTCTAAGGACTATTACATACTCCACACACTAAGAAATCGTAGACATCAAACAAACGATTTAATAGTTGGGTATACCAATACTCTCCAAAGTATTCATGTGTCCATCACGGATATCAAATACCTCGTAGTTGCGAGAACCACTACATTCTCTAAGAATGTGATGCGCACCACATGCTAACCTATAACATATCATCAATATCCCATTCTTGATGATCATTGGTTAGCTATTTTAGAATTATACTATATCATTGATGTCTCACAAGAAAATGACAGTTATAATTCAAGGAACAAATAAGAGAATAACGACAAACATCAAAATAATTATTCCATTAAATGTACAAAACCCATAGATAAAACATTATCTTCGATTGTGATCAAAAGTAAGTATGTCTCAACAAAGGAGTTTCTAAAACATACAAACTTTAAACTCCCACCGAATCAAAGCCAACATCCCACATGTCAACACACAAGCTCTCACAACTTGGTAAAAGGGTCGACTAAGATATCATCGGTGGGTACTCTTTCTAATTTTACATTGTTCATTTCTATTATTTCTCTAATCGATGATATCGTCTTGAAATATGTTTGTTTCGTTTGAAACTAGCATCGCATGTACCTAGTCACCGATAGCTTTGGATGTCCACCATAGCCCCAACAATCTATTAGATCTATCCCGATAGATCTTGATCCCAAGGATATAGGAGGCTCACCAAGATCCTTCACCATAAAGGATTTAGACAACCCGGTCTTTTACGGATTGCATCATGGATCGGTCGCTCCCCATAATCAGAATGTCATCGACATATATGACCAGGTATACAACGTTTCCATTCTCGCGCTTACTATAAACGCAAGGATCCTCTTTGCTTCTGACAAAGTCAAACAATTTGATAGCTCTGTCAAAACAAATATTCCAACTCCTCGATGCTTGCTTAAGTCCATAAATGGACTTCTTTAGCCTACATACTGCATTCGGCCTCTCTTTGGATACAAAACCTTCAGGCTGAGTCATGTAGACATCACCTTCTAGTTCTCCATTGAGAAACGCGATTTTGACATCCATTTGCCAAATATCAAAATTGTAGTATGCAGCTATTGCAAGTAAGATCCTAATGGACTTGATTTTGGCAACCGGCGAAAAGGTCTCATCATAGTCAACTATAACCCTTTGCCACCAACCTTACCATCTGCATTTCTCTTCCTTTGAAGATCCATTTGCAGCCTATGGGGTAAAACCCATCTGGTAAGTCATCAACTAGTTCCCAGACTAAATTGAAATACATCGAGTCCATTTCAGATATTAAGGCTTCAAGCCACATCTTTGAATCGATGCGGATACCGCTTCATTATAGGTCTTAGGTTCATCATCATCCGATTCGACTTCATCATCTTGGTTCTCAACCATTAGATTCAATCTTTCGGGTGCACGACGAGTCCTCTGTGGCCTATTGAGTTGGGTTGTTTGCGCAGGTTCAGGCTGTTCATTCTGAGTGTGAGTAGGTTCTTCCGTGTTGATCTAATCAATATTTTGGATGTTCTCAAGAATTTCATCATGATTTTCTTGAGATGGAGGTGCACAACTATTGTGTCATCTTGTATTTGATGAGCCTCATTGTCTTCTTGAGATGGTGGTGGCCTCAAGAGTCATTTCCCCTCCCAATAGCTCATCAAATACTCCCACTGAATTCTTGTTTACACCATTAAACAATCATTCGTCCTCTGTGTCGTTTTGTGGTTCTTGAATTGCTTCAAGATCTACCTCGTTGTGACCTTGTTCCTTGGAAACATAAGAGTCTTCAAGAAACGTCACATTCCTAGAAATGATCACCTTGTGATCTCCAGGTGAGTAGAATTCATATCCTCTAGTTTCCTTAGGATATCCCACAAGATAACACTTCTCACTTTTAGATTCCAACTTATCAGTCTGCATCTTTTAACAAAAGCAGGACAACCCCAGGTCCGCATATGTTTAAGACTTGCCATTTTACCACACCATAATTCATATGGCGTTTTCGATCGATTTAGATGGAACCTATTCGAATATAAGCGGCGATTAGTAAGGCATGGCCCCAAAGGAATAAATGGAGACTTGCGAAACTCATCATGGATCGAACCATATCTAATAAAGTTTGATTTCTTCTCTGGATACACCATTCACCGTGGTGTTCCGGAGGTGTCGATCGATAGATTCCATGTGATTCCAAGTAATCAAGAAATTCTCGGCTTAAGTATTCCCTCCTCGATCGATCGAAGACTCTTAATACTTTTACCAGTTGTTTCTCGACTTCTAACTTAAACTCTTTAAATTTATCAAGAGCCTCGGATTTGTGTTTCATTAGATACACATATCCATATCTTGAAAAATCATAAGTGAAAGTTATGAAGTACGAATATCCACCTTTTGCTTGAGTTTGAAACGGTCCACACACATCTAAGTGGATCAACTCTAGCAATTCTTTGGCACGTAACCCTTTCCCAGAAAGTGGTTTCTTAGTCATCTTTCCTTTGAGACAAGATTCACAAGTACTATATGATTCAAAATCAAATGGTGTGAGATAATCCAATTTTCTCAGTCTTGCTATCCTTTTCTCGTTGATATGACCAAGTCTACAATGCCAAAGATAAGTAGCATTATTCGTATTACTTAGCTTAGGTCGTTTGTTTTGCACATTGTAAATATTTTGTTCACATTCAAGCATATATAAACCATTTGAAAGAGAAGCATTTCCATAAAGAACTCCATTAAGCTTAAAAAGTACAACGACTATTTCCAAAATGGAAGGAAAACCCTTCAATGTCTAACATAGGAATGGAAATAATATTCTTCGAAATAACAAGAACAAAATAACATTGATGTAAATTTAGTCTATGTCCCGAAGGAAGATCTAATCTATAAGTCCCTACGCTCAAAGACAACTTGTGCTCCATTTTCCACGTGCGGATCGACCTCCCGAGATTCACCTTTCTGTCACTAAGTCCCCACATTATTACAAATGTGTGAGGCACGTAGGTATCTAATACCCAAGAATGTGAATTATTTATGACATATTTATCTCAATGACAAACATACCGAGTCTTACCCAATGCACCTCGTGCCTTAAACTTTAGTGCTCTCTTCCAAAGGCCCTTCTCATGACGTAATGCACTCATCCTTTGCAAATGTCGGCTTCTTCTTTTGAACCCCTCCACTCTTCTTAGGCTTGAAGACATCTGATGCCTTCTTCTTTTCTTTCTTTTGCTTTTTCTTCCCTTTGGAAGATTGAGCAGAAGAGCTCACCATGAGCACAGATTTACCATCGAGTAGAGGATTCAAAGTCTTCAACATGTTGTGAAGATCAGACAATCCCACCTTAGTATTGTTCATATTGAAATTCACTATGAAGTTCGCAAATGAACCAGGTAGCGATTGTAAAACTAGGTTGGATGAGACATTGGCTGGCAAGGTCGTACCAATTGAAGCCAGCCTCTCAATTAACCCAATCATCTTCAAAACATGTTCAGAGACCTTGCTCCTATCATGAAGTGTACACTTGAATAGATCTCGGAGTATCTCATACTCCAAAGTTTGTGCCCAGTAAGGCAAATGACTTTCAGTGTTGAATCATTTCATAAGGAAGCATGCTTTCATGTTGCCTCTGCAGCCCAAACTCATGGAAGTCAACATGATGCCTGAGCCGACATAGCATCCTCAGCGTGCTTTTATGAGCAGCCTTGTCAAACGAGGCATACTCAGGAGAAAGCTCATCAGGGATGGTACTGATTGGTTTGTCCAAGACATACTCAATCTTTTCAGTCCTTAATACCAAACGCAGGCAACGCAACCAATCCGGATAGTTTGACCCAGTCAAACAATTTGTTTCCACCAAACATTTAAACAACATAGATGACATCGTAACTGAAACAAAAATAAAGAAATAAAACAAAATTAGAACAAAGTAAACACGGATCACAATCGTATCACTAATCAAACAAGGGTTTATTGTATTGATTAGCTCCCACTAATTTTAACATATATTGCACCCCCAAATGCAAAATACGGATTTATAACAAATATATAAATCTTAGTAGTCCAAGATCCAAGTCAATATTATCGTAGCCTCTGCGAGGGCTGATGACTACAAATAATATCACTCAGTAGGCCTCAAAGCCAATTGCAGCGACAGTTTTGCATCGATTAAGTTCATCATTATCAGCCTCTGCGGTGATGACCACAATGATGACACTTGGTCGGTTTTGAATCCGAATGCAACAAAAGTCCTCAATTCTTGGTTTATTAATCTAATTAATATGTGTCCACTAATTATCTTGATCACGAGGGCAATACAAAATAATTAAGCAAGTCAACCCCATCACACGATGCTAACCATACATCTATGAGTGAGCCTTGGCCTTGTAGATTTGGGAGTAAACACGAGGGTGTAAAACTCTTGGTCGAAAAGGTTATTGACTCAAACAATTATGATGGACGACACGTTTTGTTTCAAAGAAACAAGACTTATATTTTGTGGGGATTAAACATGTGATACTAATTGTATATTTAATATCCAATATTAAATTCAAAACAATTACTGGGTGCCGCCTACCCAGGCATAGAAATGCGGACCACATATATTGGGCGCCGCCTACCCAAACATAGTAACACGGACTACAAGTATTGGGCGCCGCCTACCCAATTATAAAAGCGGTCTCTAACTACTATAGTTAAAATAAGCATAAAATCAAATAGCATGCTTATCACAGAAAACATCAAATAGGGCTCAACGAATAAATTCATTAATCTAATTAATAATTTAATTCTCTAATTAAAAGTGGATTTATGCATTTATATTAATTCCAAATTAATATAAATATTCATTTAGCATTATTATTTTAAAAATAATAATCTAATAAGATTTATTAATCTAATTAATAAATCAATTCCTAATTATGAACATTAGTAATTCATATTAATTCTAAATTAATATAAAATCAAACTTTATTCTATTATTTCAAAAATAATAATAAGGTTAAAATTTATTAATCTAATTAATAAATTAATGTCCAAAATAGTGATTAGAATTATTAATTCTAAATTAATAAAATTAATCCATGTACATTATTAAATTATATTAATTCTAAATTAATATAAAATTAAACCTTATATTATCATTTCAAAATAATAATATAATTAAAATTTATTAATCTAATTAATAAATTAATTTCTAAATTGTGATTAAATTTATTAATTCTAAATTAATAAATTAAATCCATGTATATAAGTCAATTGTATTAATTCCAAATTAATACAAAATCGAAATTAATGTTATTATTTCAAAATTAACAACATTAAAACAAAATTTATTAATCCAATTAATAAATTAATTTGTGTAATTGAAATTTAATTTTATTAATTCTAAATTAATAAAACGTTTTTTTTTAAAATACAGTATGACGGTGAATTGGTCGCCACGGCAAAAGGGCCGAAATGCCGGACTCGCGCCCGGCACAAAAGCGGATCACGGCCGCGAAAACAAAGAAAGCGATCGAAGCCCGTCTCGTGAAAACATTCCAGCGCGAGTCCAGCTTCGCACGCGACGGCCCGGCGCCCATGCGGCCCGTCGTGCGCGGCGTTAGGGTTTCTTCGCGACAACGCGCGTGCGCCGCCGCCCATTCCGGCGTTCGCCGTCGTCTCGACGCCGGCGACTCAAGCCGTCGACGACTCCACCTTTCCCGCAGCCGCCGCGTTCCTCTTCTCCTCCTCCGTGCGTCGACCATCTCACGCGGGAATTGCCGCCGGCGTGAGTATAGCCTCGACTCGGTGAGGTGAAGCTTCCAAAGCGGCGGTGACTCTGCGTTCAATGAGTTTCAGAGGTTCGAGGTTCGACGGCGGCGGCGGCGCGCGCCTCGCGCCGCCGTCGTCGCCGTCCGTGAAACGCAACCCGCGCCTCGAGGAGGAAGTGAGTTGGCGTGCGCCTCGCCGTGTCTTTGCAGCGGACGGACGGGCGGCAACGAAGCGCCACTCGCGCCAAGGTCGTCGACCGCCGTGTCATCCGAGGCGGCGCGCATCTCCGACAAGGACACGGTGTCCGGCGAGAACTATTTCCAAAACACGATTCAATTTTCCAATTTCTAGAAAATCGATTTTCGATTTTGATTTTTCCTTTTCGATTTTGTTTGATTTTCCAAAATTCAAAACATCGAAAACCACAATTAAATTAGGAACGAATTAATTATAAATCGAGCCCCGGCTCGATACCACTATGGTTTCGTTCTTGACAACATCTAATGCGCAATGAATAATACAATCAAGAACAGATCTTAGATCTATAATTAAAGCATCGATGAGCCCTAGAACACGAGATCGAATACTTACGTGTTTATAACGCTTCCGTAGTAGTAACGCCCAATGAATCCTACGAGGCGTTTCCACAACTATGGTATCCACGTGTATGCCAATCGATCGCAGAACAATTCCTCGATATTGAAATCCAACGAGAGAAGCGAGAATCTCCAATTGAATTTCACGGTAGTTTTCGTGTTTCTCAATAATGGTCCGATTAACCTTAATCACAATGATTAGATATCCATTATATATATTATCCATAACCTAGTTGAATGGGCTTTAGGATTCAATTAATTAATATCCAATACTTAATTAATTAAGCCCATCACTAATATTAGTCCATTAACTTTCAACGTATACGTATTCGGACAGTAGGGCGGCGTGCGACGAAATCTACGTTGTGCGAGAAGGAGAGACGCTGCATACGATAAGCGAAAAGTGCGGCGACCCGTTTATAGTTGAGGAGAATCCGCATATCCATGACCCGGATGATTTTTTCCGGGTTTAGTTATCAAGATCACACCTTTCAACAATAGGTATAATTAGGTAGAGCCACATCACCTCTTTAAATTCTTATTGGAGGGCCTCTTATTTCTCTTTCATTTTCTCATTTTTTGGTTCCAAAATTATTAGCTCTTAATCAATTGAGCTAAGCTCGTGAAGATAAAAACTCTCATTTTATGTTTCTGTGTATGATAGCGTGTGATACTCAAGCTTCGTTTCGTTGTTGTTTTATATCTTAAGGGGTAGCATAATGGCAACCTAAATTGATGAAAACGGCGTTATATCTCTGAATTTTTTTAAAATTTTAATGGTTTTATTCTATATTTGCTTGAGACTCTATTGTTTTTTCCAGTTCGCAAAGTGGTAGTTCCGAATTCCGATCCTCTCGTGCTTTGAGATTTTTTTTGGGTGACTATTTCCTGCAAGAACGAAATTACTATTTTATTCTTATAATTCAAAGTTATATCATATTAGTTTACGTCAACTTCAAGAACAAGACACTTCAATCAATCTGGTAAGCGGTAATGTTTAATTTGGTTAATGTAAATAAAATCACTACTATGCACATTAGAAAATAGCGATGGACCACAATAACACAAATTTTTGTATTTAAATTTTATAAATACAAAATTGTATACAAAATCAATTGAATTTGAATTTGATATGTTTGAGATGAGTTCGATCTCTATTTATTCTCTGATTCTTCTCTTCGATGTGGATTCTTAAACAATCTTGAATGTTCTTCGAGTTGTTTGGAGGGGATATGATTCATTGATCGCCTTGAACTTGAAGTTTGAATTTGATGATATTGATCTGAAGGACCTTGCCCTTGTTTTCAGAGCAACTGTCGGATTTGGCTTGATAACTTGAAGAACGTTTGAAGATCTTCAAGTTTGAGCGTCAATGCGGAGGGTTTTCACATTGTTTCCGAATTGAATGCCATATTTGATTTGATTTGGAGGATGATCTTGGCGAAGAACGTGGTGATTTGCACGAAGAACGTCTTGAATGCTTGAAGAAGACTTCGAATGTTGAAAAAGACTTCGCCGAGGATTCTTCGAGTGTCTTGAGCTCTTCGAATCTTCACTTCCTTCACTTCTACTCCACCATTTATTTATGAGAGTATTCACCCCTATTTATAGATTTAGGCTAGTGGGCTTAGTGGGCTTTTGGGCTTATGGGCCTTTGGGCCACCAAACCATGGGTTTGTACTTAAGCTTGGGATTATGAGCCTTTTGGGCCACCAAATCATGAGCTTGAGCTTGTGGGTTTTTATGGCTTATTTAACGCAATTTGAGTGATTATTCATTTCTGAGGTGTCGTTGCCACATATCATTCTTCTATTCGCCGATGAAATTAAATATTAATCACATATCTATTTAATTTCGGAATAAATTCTATTAAAAAAATTAGAAATATAATTAATTATTTAATTTGTAATTTACACATGGCGCAATCTCATTTGCTAACAATTTTAAATTGTCTACCACCACAAATAAAACGTAATTTTCAATGAAAAGTAATAAAACCCTTGTAATTAAAATTTAATGCATGAGTGCAGAAATTGTTATTAAATTTGTGTGTAAGAAGAAAGCTTGTTTGCGATTTTCCGTACAATAAAAATCTATTAAAAGATATAAGTTAAAGATGTAAAGCGACAATAAATATTCTATTGTTCTCAGTTATACATGTACAATTTTGCTGTCTATTTATATAATTTTTTATCATAGAGAGGCCGTTTGATATTGTACTAGAAAATATATTTTGAGATACTCTTACAGTCGACTAATCATTCAAATTTAGATATGAGTTTATATCAGATTAGAATAAATTGATTTTAGTACATTTAGATCATATTAGTATTTACTTTCCAGGCTCGAGCCAATTTATAGATTACCAACATAAGAGAAAGTTCATCCATCAATTGCATAATTGGGCAAAGCCAACTTTAAAATGATTTAAGAACATAGAAGCCCATTATTTGGCCCATACTTTTCAAAGTGCATGCTTGCTTGGTGTTCGTTGCAAATTATTCATGTGCATCTGGACGCATAAATAATTTATAAATTACATATATATGTATATATTTAAATGTGCATCTGGATGTATAAATATTTTTATAAAGTACATATACATGCATACATTCAAATATTAATTTAATAGACGTGTTAATGTGTATATATTTATAGAAATGTGTACATGTACTATTAGGCACAATATTCTTTGCGTGCATGTGTAATACGACTGTAACGTATGCACAATTGATTATGCAATTGCAAACATATGCATAATTGTATATATATGAATATATGCACAATTTGTTGTATATATATGAATAAATAGAGAGAGAAAGAAGAGAAACAAAATCGAGAGAAAATGTGAGGGAGGAAAGAGAGAGAAGAGAGAGAACGTGAGAGAGAGAACATGAGGGAGATAGATAAAGAAGAGAGAGAAAAAGAAATATTGTTACATTTTTATCTTTAAATTTAAAATTTAAAGAAATTGATGATATGTAATCCATATGAGATGTGAATTTTGATCTTAGCCATTAAATTTTGTTCATCAAGACTGAAAATAATTCTTATTTTCACATTATAAGGGTGTTCATGACGATTTCAAATATTTTTACAATGAATTTAGACAAATTTATAGCTTCTTAATTTATATTATGAATAAGATTTTAACAATAACTACTTACACTAGTTATGCGGACCAGGCAAATGATGTTTATTATTTACTGTTTAAGGAATTCTTTTAGTACTGTCTCATATTTTATAGATGAACACGAGCTTATCTAACTAACTCGTGACTTTTCAAGCCAAGGACCACATAGGATTGAGAGTGGCTCATGGGCTCATTAGTCGAGCTTTACCAAATATTTCTCCAATTAAATTTTGAGTAGCGAGTGAGTTGGTTCAGTCCACTTACATCTACCCAACCATGAAACAACAAACAAAAGAGATGGAGTTGAAATTGGGTTATTTATGGGCTTGTGGTCCTCAAAAGCCCATGAGCTTCAGTTTAGAATAGCATAAGCCCAAGTCAAAAAAGGAGTAAAGCTTTCAATGATCTTCTGTTCAATATTTGTATTATAATATTTTATTTTAATTTCATTATAAGGATACAATGAAACTGGATCAAATAAAATCAATCTTACATATAAAGAGAATTATTTTAACCTTTCGATTATGAAAGTCTATAGTGAATTCATCACTTTGTTGGATGAATTCGTATACTTGCATTCGAATCTTATTAGTGGTAAAATTCCATTTTTAAAAATTCATCAATTTTCATAGAAATTCATAGAATATAATATATGTTCATTCTCCAGTTTTAGAAGACCGCCAAGTGAGAAACTCAAACAATTTATTAATTTATATATAGGAAAATGTAGACAATGCATGACCGAGCTAAGATATTAAGCAACCATACCAATAAGACTTGATCAATGACATATCCACATGAACATTTCTTGTTGTTAGATTCAAACCCCAAATCGGCCGACTTTAGAAAATGTTGATAGCGTGGTCGGTTTAAACTTTTATATCGCCGTCCACAGGTTTAGTTCGATTGGTTAAGAGGTAGCAGATTATGACCAAGAATCGAATCTTAGCAATCGTAGTGTAGGAGTTTGACCCTCTTTAGGTGACTCCTTATGGGCACTATGCAAAGTTCTCATAGCTTCTTAATTGTTGAGTCATCATGATTTATCCTATCACATTCTCATAAGACCGGGTGTAGGAACTCCCGGGGGGAGAGTTTTCCCCTTTTGAAACAAGGTTTAAACTTTTATAATAAAAGAAGCAATTATTAGCATAATTCTCTCCATACACCAAATTGACATGTGTATTTATCTACATAGATAAGATAGATTACAAATCAACTAAATGAAATTAATATGAATTATTAATTTTATTATTTTATTATTATAGTAAAAGAAGTATTATTATTATTGTTATTATTAGCACTATTGTAAACAAAATAAGCAATTTTGTATATCTAAACAAACACCTTAGAAATGGTTCCTACAAAAACTCACCCCATTTACAAATCAATCGAGATAATACATAGTCAAATCACAACATTTGCAACTATATAAAAATTTGTAGATATAAATTTCCTTAATCAAAATAAAGAGAAAATTTAAGAGGATAAGAGCGCGAAGGGGTGGCTAATCGGGTCGGGTCGGGTCGGGTCGGGTCGGGTACCTACCCAAAAAATCGGTGCACCGACCCGATTATGCCTAAAATATGCAACCGACCCGACCGATTTTGTAAATCGGGTACCCGAATCGGGTATTTGGGTACCCGAATACCCGATTTAGTTTTTTTTAATATATAAATCTATATATTTATTGTAAGTATGAGTATGATACAAAATTCCCCTGATCTAAATTTTAGTCGAGAAATCGCCCGATAATGGTGTTGAACTCTTAAAAGGTGACCTAATCACCAATCTGAATAGGATTGAAGATCCAGTGATTTCGCCTTCCCTTCGGTTCAACTGCATCAGTAGCCTCCACTAAAGAAAGTCCTCCAAGTAATTTGAATAAATCGGTGATTGAAATTTATCGGGATAATCACTAGCCAAACGAGGCAAACAAATTCGATTCAAAGTATTTGGGGCGCAATCTTCCATAGATATCCATATCCAATCTCTACTTAGATACTCTTCTATAAGTACTTCCACAATCCACATCGCACTCAAAATGCTCTATGCTCTGTATTGAATTATTAAGCTGTTAGTAGCGGTTAGGAGTTTCAGTTAGTCTGTTCAAGTTGTTAGGAATTAGTTTTCATTCTGTTTTTCTGTTTTGCTATTAGTTAGCAGTCGTGAGCTTCTGCATGCTCCTGCATTGTAGACTCTATAAATAGAGTACCCTTGAATGAAATAAGATTTGATTCTCTTTCATATTTTGTGCATGGTTGTGCTGAATTCAAACATGGTATCAGAGCTCTAGTCTCTTTCTCTCTCTCGTTTTTTTTCTCCATGGATTCTTCAAACACATCTCATAATCTTCCATCCATGCATCCGATCAGCCTCAAGCTAGATCGGTCAAATTACACATTCTGGAAATTCCAAGTCATGGCTACATCAAGAGCATATGGTTTTGAGGATATTCTCCTTCAAAATCCTCCATTGCAGTCTCTCTCTGCAACTACTGCTGCATCAACATCTGCAAATTCAGATTATCTCGTTTGGCTTAAACGAGATCAATTCATGTTTAGTTGGATTTTGTCTTTCATCTCACCATAAATGATGAGCTACATTGGGAGATGCAAAGCAGTTTTCAGATCCGAAGACATTTGATATGCTTTTTCATTCCCAATCCAAAGCTCGAGCCATGCATATAAGAAATCAGCTCCAGACATTGAAGAAAGACGCCTCTTCAGTAGATGATTACATCCTCAAATTCAGAGAAATCTCTGAGCAACTATTCAACATAGGTCATGAAGTTTCTGATGCTGATCTCACCACGTATATTCTTCAAGGTTTGGGGGCCGAGTATGAAAGTATAAGTGTTGTTCTCTCAACCAAGTGTGAGGAGTTGACGCTACATGAAGTGCAGTTCGCCCTTCAAACTCATGAACTCCGCTTGCAGAATCAGGCTACTGCTTCTAATGATGTAAATCTGGGGTTCCATCCTCAGATACATATTGCGTATCCACAGAGTTTTATCTCTCAACGTGGTCGTGGTCGATTTGGGAGAGGATCAGGCCATGGCCGTATGGGTGGAAGGTTTCAAAGTGGCGACAAATTGGTGTATCAACTTTGTGGCAAAGCAAATCACATAGCATTGAAATGTTACAAATGTTTGATGTGCATTTCTTGGACCAGATTCTACATCATTTCCCTTATCAACCTCGTGCTCACATAGCTAATACTACTTCTCATAATTTTCCTACTAATTACATGCATGATTTCAGCTCTCTCTCACAAGATGCCTCTCATATCTCAGCTTCCTCTATGCCAACTCATCTCGAAAACTCAGCTGTTGACTCCGAATGGTACCTTGATTCTGGAGCATCGGCTCACGTAACTGCTGATCTCCAGAATATTCCAGCTCCAACTCCTTACGAAGGTAATGACACCTTAACCGTAGGCAATGGTGCTAAGCTTCCAATTACTCATATTGGTTCTAAATCTCTACATTGCTTCCATTCCTCTAAACCTCTCCAATTAAGCAACATATTATTTGTCCCACACATTACAAAAAATTTGCTAAGTATTTCCAAGTTTATAAATGATAACAATGTGTTTATTGAGTTTCACTTGGATTCTTGTTTTGTCAAGGACAAGTGCTCACACAAAATTCTGCTGGAAGGAAAACTTAGAGAAGGTCTCTATCACTTGGATCTCATCAAGCCTACCATCAAGTCTACCACTACAAAAAAACAGGCGAATAGCGACGGAAAATTCCGTCGCTAATCATGTCGGATCCGTCGTTAGTTTGGATTAGCGACGGAATAAAGGGGTCGCTGGAAACCTGGTTGGCAATCTTTTAACGACGGATATACGTCCGTCGCTAATAATTAGCGACGGAAGTTTCAGTCGCTAATCGACAACCTCCGAGCGGTCGCGATATACAATCCGTCGTTAATATGACTCTAAGTCGTCGTTAATATCGACGGATTAACGACGGAACGACGTCGTAGTTAAAAAAATCGTCGCAAATCCGTCGTTAATTCGACGACAATCCGTCGATCCGTCGTTATATAGCGGCGGACACGATCCGTCGTTAAAATTATGATTTTTATTTCACGTAACCAATCCGTCGTAAAGCGTCTCGATCCGTCGCTAAATCAGTAAATCCGTCGTTGAAGCGTCGCGGTCCGTCGCTAAATGTATAAAGTGTATGAGATTCAATTTTTATTTGGACGACGTTTACAACAAACAACAAACCTGTTTTCAAACAAACACAATCCAAACAAACCAATTTAATTAATTAACATTATCATTCTAAATCGGGCGACACAATTAAAACAAAACAATTTCACGTCATAATATCAAACAAACCAAATAATTCTAAATCATACGATAAGTTTACAAACAAAATGTTTTGTTTCTTCATAAATTCATAATACAACCCAAATATGACGATGGTGGGGAAGCGGAGTGATATCACGAGGGTGGGGAAAGCGGGGCTGGCCATGAAGCGCTCGGAGGCCTCCTGCCGAGCGCCAAGAATCGAGCACGAATCGTGGCAGAACGTCATCTCGCTCTCGGCTCAACTTGCTATCGGCTCGTGTTGCTCGCTCGACATGCAATCGACCTCGTATGCCTCATGCTGCTGCTGCTGCTTTGCTCGCCTATCAATCGGCCTCGTGTTGCTCGCGCCAACTTGCAATCGGCCTCGTGTGCCTCATTTCTTCTGCTGCTGCTCGACTATCAATCGACCTCGTGTTTCGCGCTCGACTTGCAATCGCCTCCATCTCCAATAGTTTGTTGATGATAAGCTATCGTAGAGTCAATCGCTCGGATGAACTCCTTTCATGCGACCTTTTGCAATCAAAAAGGATAAAATGAAAATTTTGACATTATTTTACTATAAAATCAAGAATGAGTCTAGTGCATAATACCCGAATTTACGGGCTTAAAATTTGAAAATAAAGAAGAACGATGACGATAGAAGCAGTATGAAAGTGAGCGTCGGTAATTGTCAATTTTGAATAAATCGAAATTTCTCTTGAAAATTTGAAAGAAATAATTTTAAATATGTTTTTAACTATATTTGGGATATTATTTACATTAATAAAGAAAAAGAAATATTTTGCTCATTTAAATGATGATTTTCGAAAATATAGGGTATAAAGGATTAAATTGTGATTTAATATATGATCACTTGATTTTATGTGATGAGTTGTCATGTTTATCTTATAGTATATGATAAGATAGTTATCTTGAACACCCAAGCATGAGGTGGATGTGATAAGGTTGGAAAATGACATTTTTAAGATAAGATTTGCTATGATATTTTCATAAAAGATAAGATAAGGTCATGATTAATTAAGAGATAATGTTTATCTCTTAGAAATATGTAGAAATGTGTAGAATATCATAGGAAATAATATTTTAAATATTAATTGCATGATTTTGAAATTTAGGTATTATTTTATGTAAAATTCGAAAATCATGATTTTTATGTGATAAATGTATTAAATAATTTATTTAATTATATAATTGATAAATATCATGATTCTAGATCAATCTTATCTCATAGGAATTATAAAAATTTCGAAATTAATAAAATAAGGGTAAGAATGGAATTTTATGAAAATTTAATCCCAAGGAAACCCTAGTTTGAAATTTTTGGGAAAATTACTTAGAAATATTCCAAAATTTATTTTAATGATATAATATCATTATATTAATATAATTACTCATGAAAATAATATTTTATGAAAATAATCATAGTTTGATAATTTATTTGTAATTTCGAATTATTTGCCGATAACTTTACATTAGTACATAGAAATGACCTTAATTAATTTTCCTATGATTTATTTCATCATCTAAGATTATTATTATATCATATAACTATTAATTGGAGAAAAATAAAATATTTGGCATATTAATATTATTATGGTCGAAAATCTTAGAGGATAAGGTATGAGTTGTAATTTTATCTTTACACCTAGATATGAGATAAGATATGATAAGATATGATAAGATTCTCTTATACAACTTGCATGGTTCAAAAATTAAGGAGATAAGATGAGTTGTAATTTTTGACCTTACCTTAAGATATTTTATAAAGTAATGATTATAATCGTCCCATAATTCCTATAAATAGGAGTTACCCTCCCATAAACATCATAACCGAAAATAGAGAGAAATAGGAGAAAATAGAGAGAAAAAAAATAGAGTGTGTTCTTGGGCGTTCTTGATCGTAGATAGAATAACGTCGCCGACGTCGATCGAATCCGATCAAAAGGTTAGATTTCTTACGAGCTTCGTATATACGTTAGAATTTATGTTAAGAGCTTAGTTTATACATGTGATTTTCGAAAATTATGTGACTTATGCTAATATGTTTAGATATTATATTTATATGATGTTATTAAGCATATGGTATAATTATATCACAAAATAAAGCATGATATCAAATTTTATATGTGGACCGAAAACTTGAAGGTGTAATATGTTGATAATTATGATTTTAATTGATGATTGAAGCATGAAATCATAATCTAGGGTATTAGTTATGCTTGTATGAATTTATGTAGAATTTTTGGAACACTTTGGTACCTAAGTCTATGATTTTCAAAAATATTAGAACATGATATTATGTTGAGATATAATCTATATTTGAGTGTTATCATAGCATATTGATAGTGTAGATTCATAAAATAGTGTTGCATGAATTTATTGGATTTGTTAAAAATTTATTGGACCTAAGTCCAAATTTTCAAAAGTGACTTAGGAAGATTAAATTCAATAGTTCACAATAAATAAAAATTATGTTATAGTAAGGATGCTTATAGATGAGTATGTGTTATGTGATTTTATTGGAATTTTTGGAAATTATTTGCTTAGTTTAATTAGGGTTTTAAAAAATTATAGGTTATAAGTATTAATGTTATAAAATTATTTTATGATATATAATTGCATAATATGATCAAAAATGATGTTTTAAACATATTATGATTTTATAGAATTTTAGAACAAAATTGCACATAAAATAATAGAATTACATAAAAGGAATTAAAAGTCAAATGTTGACTTTAGTCAAAATTGTTGACTAAATGTTGACCAAGTTAAAATTGTTGACCAAAAGCGTTGACCAAGGTCAAAGCGCACGAAATTCGATGTCGTGATCTATGTGGCGTGAAATGCGTTTGGTAACAATGTAACTTACGTTACGTAAGTACATTAAAGCGTCATTATATACTAAAGAGATGGAATATCTCTTATATGATGGCGATGTCATAATCGACATCATTTTTATTAGGAAACGTCGATATAAGTCCGGCGTTAGCCTTATTTGATGCATATGGCGTTATAGGCGATGTTCGTCTCATCGAAAAGTATAGCGATGTACTAAACCTCGTTTCTCACATTGAAAAGGGTCCCGCTCGGAGGAGAAAGAAGGCGATAATTAAATACTAGTGGCGTAAGAACTATAAGTTCTCGGGTGGGCTTTCTTACCAAAACTTTTATGAGCTTCTTGAAAATGTTTCTTGTTATTACTATCTTGTTTCTTTGCAAAATTTTGAGATACGATATTATGCGCGAGAAAATGTTTTATGTTTTGTATATGTCCATTCGGGTTGCACAGGGGCAGGGAAAAGTATTACAATTCGGATCTAATTTGGAGGTGAAGGGAATCTGGCTTAGGGTTGTGTACACTTTAGTTGAATCGCGATTCGATCATTTCTTGAATCATGGTTGCGATCAGTTTTACAATGCCGGTTGCGATCGGTTGCGTCTGATTGAAGGAGGTATTTAGTATGAATTTGTGCTGATTTTGGTATTGTTTTGTGTGTCCTTTTCGGTGGTTTGTCTATTTATGCCGTTGGTTTGATTAATATTTGTCGATTCGAACTTATTTCGTTTGTTTCGATGTTTTGTAGAAAATGGTATAAAATAGGATGAATTGGATCTGCCAAGAATCGGCTTTATTGAAGAGCATCTCGACGTAAGTCCGTGGCGCAAGCGGAGCGTAAATCGAATTCGAGAAGAAGGAGAACGGGCCAAAACAACGCGCGCGACGCGTGCGCGCGCCGGCCGTCGCCAGCGCATGCCAACGCGCCGCGCGCGCACACACCAGCGCGCCCGCGCCGCGCATGTTCGCGCGCTCTCGGCCGCGCCGCCCGCCACGCGCACGCGCCGCCCGCCCGCACCGCCAGATACTGCGCGCGCGCCCGCGCGCCCCGCGCGCCTCGGCCACCCGCGCGCTTCGCTCCGAGCGCTTCGCTATAAATACCTCGCGTTCGATTGCGGCGGCGCTTCACCCGCGTCAGCTCACCTTCGCCCAGCGTCCCGTCGCGCGCGCGCCAAAGCGCCGTCCGTCGGCGCTTTCAGCGCCGTCAGCGCCCAGCGCTTCGCCCGCGATACCGGCGCCAGCTGCCGCGTTCCGTCGCTTCGCGTCCGCGCTCCTCTCGCCCGCCCCGCCGCCTCGCCCTCGCCCGTCCGGCGCTTGGTTCCCAGCGCCCGCCGCGCCCGTCTTCGCCCACATGCACGCAACCGGCGCTGCACTCCAAGCCGGCGTTGGACGTGCGTCCAGAAACTTGGCGCGTCCGCACGTACTCCGTCCGTATTTGGGTGCTGATGTCTTTCAGTCTAGAAACTCCTCGCGTCCGGTGCTTCATCGCGTCCGGCGCTGGGAGTTAATTTTCGTCAGTTATAAAGGCTGAAACGCACGCGAAAAACCCTAGTTTTTAAGTTCCTATTTTTATTTTGCTCTCGTCTGTCTCGCGATTTCTTTTTCTTTTCTTCTTCTTTCCCTTTTCCTTTAATTATTTTGTACTTGGATTAATAATTGGATTGGACGATTCCGGATATTTGGAAGACGAATTTGTCTATGAATGGTTGTAAGTTTTTCTGGTTTTGATTATGTCTATGTAATTGGGATTGGGTTAATTTCTATCATGACATAAATTATGATTTGTAGAATAATATATGTTTAATCATTCTTATCTTGAATCGTGATTGTTGGGTTGATGATTTGTGATTTTCCTATTCGTATAAATTGGTTATGTCATGATCTTCATACATGGTGTTCGAAAGAATAGTGTAGGTTGATTGTGTGCTTATATTTGATTATGAAGATATCGAGCGATTTATATTAAATATGAGTTTGACAACGAAAGTGATCGAGAGATTGGTTTGTTGTTGGGTAATTGGTATATGTGGATAGGATTTTGCTATTGTGTGCATTTGTAGTGAAATATCCTTCGTAGTTGATGGTGGGGTGGTTGAGAGATCCCCTGTCATTAAGTTCGAGTCTAGCATTGACGTAATCGAGAGGTTAGTTAGTGTTGACCGTTTGGTGAGAGGCGTGGGTATTTTATGCATTGTGTGCGGGTCTTTGATTTATTAATTGTGAGGATATATTCGAACTCTAGAACACCGTCTCCAAGTCCGTGTATCGTCAATTCCTATTGTTGTCCAAGTGCATCCGCTCTTATCTGCTTATTTTATTTCCTGCTTTTGTCCTTTCCGTGACAGCCCCCTTTATGTTAGGACGTTAGTTTTTCTTTTCTGCTTTTGTGTTTGACATAAAACCGTAGCCTGTTAAGCCTTCCTCGAGAGATTCGACTTGGGTCGACCTTACCGTTCTATAAGGACCTCGTACTATTGCGGCGGTGAAAAGAACAATTTGGTCGGATAAAATTTTGGCGCCGTTCTTGAGGCTTTAGGCTTTTGGTTTTGTGTTGTTTTGTTTTTCTGTTTCTTCCCGTCTTCTTCTTTTATTTCTTTCTTTTCTTTTCTTTGTTTCTATTTTCTCCAATGGTGTGTGTGATCTTGTTTTTGTAGTTGGTGTCATTAATGCGGGGTTACCGCGATCGAATATGGTCGACAGGGCACGGAGGAGGAAAGCTCGTCGTATTGGGCAAATTCTTCTTTTGAAGAAGGCCCAGTTCGACTATTTTGAGGATACCCGTCATTTGTGAGCATCGAGCCTATGATCCCTCTTGGAGGTATCCTCGAGTTCGTCATATAGTCGGGACCTCTTCTTCTAACAAAGGCCGACATTGGAGGATTCATTGAAGGTTTTCATTCGAGCAAGTCGGTAGGTGAAGCGGCCGATGAAGCCGACATTGGAGGAGTCATTCTGACTTTCATTCGAGGAGTCGGCCGGTGAAGCCGACATTGGAGGAATCATTGAAGGCTTTCATTGGGCGAGTCGGCGGTGAAGCCGACATTGGAAGACACTCGGCGTCTTTCATACGGTCAGTCAGCGGGTTCAAAATGTTGGAAACACCTATCGGCGTTTAGAGACTCAAGTCGATCGGTTAGCGGGATAGTGGAAGAATGGTCCACAACCAAAGTGTGGAGGAGATGCCGAGACAATTGGAGCAAACTTCTTCTATCATAATCTATGAAGATGATGAAGTTGAGGGGAGAATCATGGAAGTTGATGAAAGTGAAGAGTCGAGGCTTCATCAAACCGAGACTAAGTGTGAACAAACAGATATCTTCCCTATCCAATTGAAGGATGACGAGAGGACATACGATCAGGTAGCATCTCTAATTTTTCAACATCCTTATTCTCCAAAGTATTGTGCTTTTGGAGTTGAAGTTATCTACTTTTCTTTGGAGAATAGGATGTTTGATTTGAATTTAATTGATTTATTAATTGCTACCTTGATTGTCGTTTGTTCTTACATTGTTACTACTGATGCTCTGGTTGAGATGGTATTCTTGCATTGGTGGAGTTCGTGCCATTGAAACGAGCGCTACGTGGGAGGCAACCCACGATGTTTTCTGTTTTTCTGTTTTGTTTTTGTTTTCTTTTGGTTTTGCTTGTGTTTTTGTTTTCGTCTCTGTTTTGGTTTTCTGTGGTGCAGGTTTCTGTGTTTATCATTCTTGAGTTCTGGGACAGTTTAATCCGTGTGGTGAAGCCGTGATGCTCCAACTCTACAGCGCACACTCGTCTATTATCAGGGAAGTATCATCCTCTATGGTCATTTTGTGTTATAAATGTTTGAAACCTTGGGGACGATGCTCGATTTAAGTGTGGGGGATGTTTACTCAGTTTTGTGTGCGTGATATATAGTTTTGTATGCTTAATGACGTGCCCTTGTGCTTATTTTGATTGTTTGGACGTAAGCTTTGTCTATGCGAGTAAGTTAGGATCTTGATTTGTCTGTTGAGCTCGTGGTATTGGTGTTGTTTTTAATTTCAAACTTTTGGTGGTATATGATTCGAGTGTAATGTGAATTGACGAGATTGTGATTGATAGAAAATGAATAGAGGAGAATTGATGTGATTTGTCCGGCTAATGTTAGGGGGAGTGTTAACATTGTGGTTACCTATATACTTGTTTCGTCTATTGATTAAAAAAAAATGTGTGAAAAAGAGTAGAAAATGAGATTGTTGAAATGGAGGATGGGATTCTGTCCCTCTTTCTCGTAATTTGAGAAATGGACATGGGAAACCACGATAGGAAACTCGAGTTCATCGAGGGTTCACCTTTCGAACATTGTTCCAAAATCTGTTAAAACATTCTATGTGCTTAAAAAAGAAACTTGTTGCTAAAGGTGACCACATTAGTTAGTTCACCCCTAACGGAGAGTTGGAGTGCGAGCGGAGGTTACCCTTTTATTTATTAGAAATCAATTGCCGTCTTAGATTTATTTCACATTATTTTTGAATCGTAAACACCAAGTGTGGGGAAAAGCAATAAGGTTTGTTGATTAGACTAAGAGTAAAAATTTGTATGAGTTATCTTTCCTATTCTTACAGTATAGACTTTGCTTGAGGACAAGCAAATGGATAAGTGTGGGGAGTTGTTTAGTATGAATTTGTGCTGATTTTGGTATTATTTTGTGTGTCATTTTCGGTGGTTTGTCCTATTTATGTCGTTGGTTTGATTAGTATTTATCGAATTAAACTTATTTAGTTTGTTTCGATGTTTTGTAGAAAACGGCTTAAAATAGGATGAATTGGATCTTCAAGAATCAACTTTATTGAATAGCATCTCGGCGAGTCCGTGGCGCAAGCGGGCATAAATCGGAGTTCGAGCGAAGGAGAGCGGCAAAAAACAACAATCGCGCCGCGTGCGTGCGCGTCGGCCCGTCGCATAACTGCGCCCGCGCGTGAGCAGCGTCGCGCGATCGCCGCGCCCGCCTGCGTCCGCCCGTCGCCCCGGCCCCGCGCCCGATGCTGCGCGCCTCGTCCGCCGCGCCTCGTCCGTGCCGCCTCGTCCACCCGGCCGGCGCTCGCTCCGAGTGTGCGTTGGCAAGTACCTCGCAGCGTTGAGTGGCGCGCGCTCGCCATCGCGCAAAGTCCAGCACTTCGCGCGATGCTAGCGCCCTCTGCGCGTCGCCCGCCCAGCGCTTCGCCCGCGATGCCGGCACTGCTGCGCGTCGCCCGCCCGGCGCTTCGCCGCGATGCCGACTCCAGCTGCCGCGTTTGCCTTCGCGTCCAGCGCCCGCTCTCGCCCGTGACGCCTCGCCTCGCCCGTCCGGTGCTTGGTTCCCAGCGCCCGCCACGCTCGTCTTCGCCCACATACGCACGCAACCGCGCACTCCAAGCAGCGTTGGGCGTGCGTCCAGCTTAAGCGCGTCCGTGGCGTACTCCGTCCGTGCCGGGTGCTGATGTCTTCGATCCGAAACTCCTCGCGTCCGTGGCTGGGAGTTAATTTTCGTCGATTATAAAGGCTGAAACGCATACGCGTAAAACCCTAGTTTTAAGTTCCTATTTTATTTTGCTCTAAATCGTCTCGCGATTTCTTTTCTTTTCTTCTTTCCCTTTTCCTTTAATTATTTTGTACTTGGATTAACAATTGGATTGGACGATTCCGGATATTTGGAAGACGAATTTGTCTATGAATGGTTGTAAGTTTTTCTGGTTTTGATTATGTCTATGTAATTGGGATTGGGTTAATTTCTATCATGAGATAAATTATGATTTGTAGAATAATATATGTTTAATCGTTCTTATCTTGAATCGTGATTGTTGGGTTGATGATTTGTGATTTTCCTATTCGTATAAATTGGTTATGTCATGATCTTCATACATGGTGTTCGAAAGAATAGTGTAGGTTGATTGTGTGCTTATATTTGATTATGAAGATATCACGAGCGATTTATATTAAATATGAGTTTGACAACGAAAGTGATCGAGATTGGTTTGTTGTTGGGTAATTGGTATATGTGGATAGGGTTTTGCTATTGTGTGCATTTGTAGTGAAATATCCTTCGTAGTTGATGGTGGGGTGGTTGAGATCCCTGTCATTAAGTTCGAGTCTAGCATTGACGTGATCGAGAGGTTAGTTAGTGTTGACCGTTTGGTGAGAGGCGTGGGTATTTTATGCATTGTGTGCGGGTCTTTGATTTATTAATTGTGAGGATAGATTCGAACTCTAGAACACCGTCTCCAAGTCCGTGTATCGTCAATTCCTATTGTTGTCCAAGTGCATCCGCTCTTATCTGCTTATTTTATTTCTTGCTTTCGTCCTTTCCGTGACAGCCCCCTTTATGTTAGGACGTTAGTTTTCTTTTACATACGTGTTTGACATAAAACCGTAGCCTGTTAAGCCTTCCTCGAGAGATTCGACTTGGGTCGACCTTACCGTTCTATAAGGACCTCGTACTATTGCGAGCGACCGAAAAGAGCGGTAAGGTCGACAATAAAAATAGGAACTTAAAAACTAGGGTTTTAGCGTGCGTTTCAGCCTTTATAATCGGCGAGTGCTCTCCCAGTAGCGGACGCGAGGAAGCACCGGACGAGGAGTTTCGGATCGAAAGATATCGGCACCCGGCGCGGACGAACACGCGCTGGGCCGCGCTTGTTTCGACGACGCCCGTCGCCGGCTGCAGCAGCAGCGCGCGGTTGCGTGCATGTGGCGAAGCGAGCACGGCGGCGGGGAACAAGCGCGGACGAAGCGAGCGGGCGCCGCGCGGCGAGCATCGCGAACGGTAGCGGCGCCGGCATCGCGGCGAAGCGGGGGCGGCGACGCAGCAGCGCCGGCATCGCGGCTAGCGGCCCGGGCGGGCGGCAGCGTGGCGGCGCATCGCGGCAGTCTTGGACTTTCGCGATGGGTGGCGCTCACTCAACAGCGAGCAATTTGCCAACTCGCGCTCGGAGTGGCGCCGGCAACGCCAAAATTTGTTCCGACCAAATTGTTCTTTTCGATCGTTCGCAATAGTGCGAGGTCCTTATAGAACGGTAAGGTCGACCAGTCGAATCTCGAGGAAGGCTTAACAGGGCTACGGTTTTATGTCAAACACGAGCGAGAAAAGAAAACTAACGTCCTAACATAAAGGGGCATCACGGAAAGGACGAAGCAAGAAATAAAATAAGCGAGATAGGCGGATGCACTTGGACAATAATAGGAATTGACGATACGGACTTGGAGGCGGTGTTTTATAGTTCGAGTCTATCCTCACAATTAATAAATCAAAGACCCGCGCACAATGCATAAAATACCCACGCCTCTCCAAACGGTCGACACTAACTAACCTCTCGATTACGTCGATGCTAGACTCGAACTTAATGACGGGGATCTCTCAACCACCCCACCATCAACTCGAAGGATATTTCACTACAAATGCACAAATAGCAAAACCCTATCCACATATACCAATTACCCAACAACAAACCAATCTCTCGATCACTTTCGTTGTCAAACTCATATTTAATATAAATCGCTCTCGTATATCTTCATAATCAAATATAAGCACACAATCAACCTACACTATTCTTTTCGAACACCATGTATGAAGATCATGACATAACCAATTTATACGAATAGGAAAATCACAAATCATCAACCCAACAATCACGATTCAAGATAAAACGATTAAACATATATTATTCTACAAATCATAATTTATCTCATGATAGAAATTAACCCAATCCCAATTACATAGACATAATCAAAACCGAAAAACTTACAACCATTCATGAACAAATTAGTCTTCCAAATATCCGAATCGTCGATCGATTGTTAATCCAAGTACAAAATAATTAAAGGAAAAGGAAAGAAGAAAAAGAAAAGAAATCGCGAGACAGACGAGCAAAATAAAAATAGGAACTTAAAACTAGGGTTTTCGCGTGCGTTTCAGCCTTTATAAGCGGCGAAAAATGCTCCCGCGCGGACGCGATGAAGCGCGGGCGAGGTTCTGATCGAACGACATCAGCACCTAGCGCCGGGCGGAGCCAAGCGCGGACGGGCTGAGACAGACTCATGTCAACACGGACTCGGAGACAACACCGGCGCGTGAGTGATGTGGGCGGGCGCAGCGGCGCGCCGCGGCCGGGGGCGGGTCGTGTGTGTGCTGCTGCGAGCGCGCGAACGCGGGCGGCGGCAAGGCCAGCGCGGACGGGCGATGAGCGCTGGCGCGCGACGAGGGCGGCGGCGAGGTGGCTGGGCGGGTGGCGCCGGCTGGCCCAGCGCGAGGCAATTTGTGGCGTGCGCTCGGCGGCGCGCGCCACGGTGGCAGGCGGGCGCGGGGTGCGTGGCGGCAGCGGCAGTGTCGCAGCGGTGCGGGTGAAGGCGGGCGGGCGCGCGCGCGCGCGCGCGGAACATATCTTGGCGCGGGCGCGGGTGTGTGTCGATGCGGGCGCGCCGACATGCTCGGCGACGGCGGCGCGCTTGCGCCGTCTTGCGACCGTTGTTTTGGCCGTTCTCGCCGTCGAATTCGATTCACGCCCGTTTGCGCCTCTGAGACTTCTGTCGAGATGCTCTTCAATAAAGATGTTTCTTGGAAGATCCAATTCATCCTATTTTATACCATTTTCTACAAAACATCGAAACAAGCGAAATAAGTTCGAATCGACAAATATTAATCAAACCAGCGGCATAAATAGGACAAACCACTGAAAAGACACACAAAACAATACCAAAATCAGCACAAATTCATACTAAACAACTCCCCACACTTATCCATTTGCTTGTCCTCAAGCAAAGTCTATACTAAATAAGAATAGGAAGAATAATTCATGCAACTTCACTCTTAGTCTAATCAATCAAACCTTATTGCTTTCCCCATTTGGTGTTTACGCATTCAAAGGTAATGTGAAATAAATCTAGGACGACAATTGATTTCTAATAAATAAAATGGTAACCTCTTTCGGACCGACTCTCCGTTAGGGTGAATTAACTAACGTGATCACCTTTAGCAACAAGTTTCTTTTTAAGCACATAGAATGTTTTATGATTTTGGAACAATATTCGAAAGCGAACCCTCGATGAACTCGAGTTTCTATCGTGGTTTCCATGTCCATTTCTCAAATTACGAGAAGAGGATGATCCATCCTCCATTCAACAATCTCATATTCTACTCTTTTTCAAACATTTCCTTTTTTTTCTTTTTTTTTACATCAATAGATGAAACAGTATATAGGTGACCACAATGTTAACACTCACTAACATTAGCGGACAAATCACATCAATTCTCCTCTATTCATTTCTATCAATCACAATCTTATCAATTCACATTAGCATCAAATCATATATCACCAAAAGTTTGAAATTAAAAGCAGTTTGACCAATACCACGGGGCTTAGTTGCACAAATCGAATCCCAACTTACTCGCATATCGATACTTGATTCCAAGAAATCAAAATAAGCATAGATGCACATCACCAAGCATACAAATAGATAAAGATGCGCACAAAAAGAATAATCATCCCCACATTAAATTGAGCCTTTGTCCTAGTGCTCGAAACATTAATAATACAAAAGGCCATAGAGGATGATACTTCCACGATAATAGGCGAGTGTCTTGTTGTAGAGTTGGAGCATCACGACTTCACCACACGGTTACAAAGTCCGAACTCAAAAATGATAAGCGAAACCGCGCCCACGAAAACCAAAACAAAAGCGAAAACACAAACAAAAGAAAAACCAAAATAAAGCAAGAACAAAGCGAAACAAGCGTGGGTTGCCTCCCACGAGCGCTAGTTTTAACGTCGCCGGCCGACCATTGATTACTCGTTTGTTGAATTTTGTCGGCGAGAAGCTTCGCTCCGACTCTCGTTATCAACGCGCCTACGCTGGCGATAACCATATTCCGGAGAGTAAGGTGGCGGCTCTTTCCACTTATCCTCGACTTGTACTTCACCCCATCTTTCTTACACTTAGCACGGGTGTGGGTCGATCTTCATCAACTTCTTCCTTAGGCATCTGTACCTGCAAGACCTTATTCTCGTCCAAAATATCAAGTGCAGTGATAGAAAAACATGATGCAGTAGTAGAGTCAGTAGAATTATCACTCTTACTACTAGCACGGAATGTCTCCGTCGTACCCAAAACAGTCAAGCTTATCAATCCTTTAGTGAAATCAATTTGGGTATTTGTTGTAGCCATGAATGGCCTACCTAACAACAACGGATGTCCACTCTTATGTTTTCCATTCCTTACTCCCATATCAATGACAACAAAATCAATCGAGACTAACGGTTACCCATTCTTATTAAAACATCTTGATCACACCCTTGGTGCGAATAGTTCCCTCGGCTAATTCTAATTGCATCTTTGGTTGGTTTTAACTCACCAAGTTTTAATGAATTAAGCAGAGAAATGACATTAAATTAACCCGGCACCCAAATCAAGCATCCCGATGCGGTTTTCCATTACCAAAAGCAATGTTAAGAGTAAAGCTACGGATCACTTTGCCTTGGTTTAGGTTGGTGCGAAATGGGCTTCTTCTTCTTCTCATTACCACCTGCTTCATATTCCCGTCTCCTTCTTTTCGACTATCGACGGCTCGGAAATGGAGCAGTGGCTCATAAACCCTGAGGTTGCTCTTCTTCTCTCCGATCTCTTCATACGCTTTGCACTTCTCATTATCACTTCCATAGCGATAACAACCTTAGCATGTTCGGATTGGCTAGAAACTTCCCTTTGATCTCGTCGTGCCAATTGCTCATGAGTTCGACCATCATCCCTTGGTAGCCATTGTCCCACTTGAGTCTCCACTCTTTTGACGGATGCCTCAAGGATTCAAATCTCAAAGTGCTTGCACAGGCGAAGGTATTTAGAGAATCCTCAAGCGATGGTTTATTGGGAGCATCAAGTTGTTGTTGATTTTGCTGTCTGAACTGGGTACCCTGACTTGGTCCCCCTTGATTCTGACTCCAGGAGAAATTAGGGTGATCTCTCCGGTAGGGATTATAAGAGTTTGAGTAGGGGTCATGTCTGGGCCTCGACGGATAGCCCTGCTGATTTCCTCTTTGGTACCCTTGTTGAAACCCTTGCATCGCATTAACTTGTACTTCTTCATATGCCATCTCACTTGTTCTTTGGCACATGTTAGCTCCATGCCCCGCTTCTCCACATATTCCACAAGTTTCCATCGGCATCGCTTGTTCTTGTTGGAATTGAGGTGATTCGAGGTTGATTGTTCTCAATAGCTGCACTTGGCGAGTGAGATCCGCCAGATTCTGTGTCACTTCATAGTTGGGCGTAATCTCTTTTGCTGCTGCAGTAGGTCTTCGTCCTGCACTTCTCCTTTGTGAGTTCGCAGCTAGCGTCTCCAAAATCTCGCTAACATCACCAGCAGTATAGTTTCCAATGTCTCCTCTAGCTGCATTATCAATCATGTATTGATAATCCATCGTCAGTCCATCATAGAAAAAGCGATTGAGGAGCTCAGCCGGGTAGTGGTGATGCGGACATTGCTGCTGTATAACGACTTGAACCGATCCCATGCCTCATGCATAGGTTCTCCAGCCATCTGCTTGAATGTGGCTATCTGAGCCCTCAGCTCTTGTGTCTTCTGGTTAGAGTAGTACTTTCCCATGAATTTATCATACACGGCTTGCCAACTCGTCGATGAACGGGTGTAGAGACATCAACCATGTCTTGGCTCTATCTTTCGGTGTAGGAAAACACCTCATTCTCGGCGTATCTTACGTAAGCCCGTTCGGTGGAAAAGTGTGAACCAACGCATAGAACTCCGGATGAAGTTCAAGCATCCTCACTAAAGCTTCCCATAGAATGGCGGAGGCGGGTTGAAGTGAATGGGCTTCAACTCATAGTTACGGGCCGGATCCCCGAGGACTATGCATGACGTTGTCACCCCAATGACGGGTCGAGCAAAATCACGCATCCTCGGGTTTCCTTCTTCATGGGCTCCTCCATTTGCTGCCATTGCTTCTGGCACAAACTCCTCACTTGGAGATCTACTCTCCAAACTCTCGTACTCAACTGTTGCTGCACTTGCCTCACTTTCAGACAAGCTTTCTTCTTCCGAGTTCGAAGGATTAAATTCTCCTACCCTGTGAATGTTGTCGAACACTGGTGCCAACTTCCTTTTGAGACTTCGACGACCTAGCATACACAAACACAAGACAAGAAAACGGATTACGCGCACCTGTGGGAAGAATTAACCAAACAAAAATAAAATAAACAAAAATAGAAGATAGGTGGGGAAAATAACACAATCAAAATGCCTAAAGCCTCCCGACAGCGGCGCCAAAATTTGTTCGACCAAATTGTTTTACTTAGTCGCATAATAGCGAGAGGTCCCTATAAGCGTGGTAAGGTGGGCCAAGTCGAATCTCTCGAGGAAGACTTAACGGGCTTATGATGTGTTACGATAAAAGCAATAAATCTAAATCTAAACTTGATTTGGGATGATGATTAACTAAGATTAACATGAAAATTAAACACATAAGCGATTCAACGATTGTTGAAAGCGCTTCAAGCATGCGAAATAATTCAAGAGTGAGATAAACTAGGGTATTAGGGTTCTTCGCCTTGATTAATCGATTATTGCTTGATCGAAAATTTACCTATTCATGCAATATTCAAACCTCAATCCAAACACTCGACTTTAGTTAAGTGGATTAAACCTAGGTTATCAAATTTCACAAATACATAAACTATTAGAGTCCGTTTCGGTAACCTTTAATCGATCTATTCCTATGATGCAGCGTATCTATCTCTCGATAATACGAAACATAAACAATTAAAATAGTGATTAATCAATTATCAAATTCATATCATGCGTATCTATCTCTCGATAATACACGAAACATAAATAATTCAATAGAGATCAATCACTCAACAATAAACCCTAGGTTTCAATTGGTATTCTCAATCAAAAAAATCATCAATCAATCAATTTGAATCACCCAACCCTAGAAAAGAATTTGTGCTGATTTTTGGTATTGTTTTGTGTGTCTTTTTCAGTGGTTTGTCCTATTTATGCCGTTGGTTTGATTAATATTTGTCGATTCGAACTTATTTCGTTTTTTTCGATGTTTTGTAGAAAAATGGTATAAAATAGGATGAATTGGATCTGCCAAGAATCAACTTTATTGAATAGCATCTCGACGAGAGTCCGTAGGCGCAAGCGGGCGTAAATAATTGAGAGATTTTGGGTGATTTTCGAAGCATTCTCCATAGATCGTCCTCGCTCGGCGTTGGAGATTGGGCAACCGGATACAGATCCGAGAAGGTCAAAGCACGAGTCCGTTCCGTTCGATCGACCAAGCGGATCGAAAGGTAAACACGAAAACCCCTACGTGTTGCAATTAATTATATAGACGCATGCTAGAATATAATCAATGTATGGTGAATTAAATATCGAAGATAGATCCTCGGCGAGGGCTTGACATAAGTCGTCCCTACAATTGGTATCGAGCACGGGATCGAGAATCTTGGCTCTGTTGGATTAATTCACGTTTGATTATTACTTGCGCTTAATTAATTGTGGATCTTTCGTTCATCGTGGCTCGTTTTGTTTTGTTGGGTTTTGTTTTTCACCACGAGAAAATCCGTGGTTAGATTAGATTTTTCATGTAAATCTTATCTCGTAAAGAAGAACGAAGCAAAGCACAAAAGCGAGACGACGAATAATCACCGAGAAACCGGACGCCGGCGGCCCTCGGCGCGGCGCGCGCGCGCGTCAGCGGCGGATAGCGGATAAAGGCGATCGGCGGATGGGCGGCGCGCACGCGCTGGCGAGCGAGCGGTGCGGGGCGCGCTTGGCGCGCGATGCCTCGGCACCGCTCGGCCGGCGTGCGTCGGCGCTTCGGTGTCTCGGCGGCGGCGGCACCATCGGGCAAGAGCTTGGGGCTCGCCCTCGTCGGCCTTCGGCGGAAACCTCAGCGTGGTCAAGGCGGGCGGCGGTGCGTGAATTTTGTGCGGGTTCCTCGGCGGCGCTCGGTAGAAACCGCGGGAAACCTCAGCGAGGTCTCGGCGCGTCTTGGCGCTAAGCGGCCGAGGCGACGCGTCTGCGCACCCGCCGGCGGGCGCGCGCGGCGTTCTCGGTAGTACTCGGCGCGGCGGCGCTATTCGTGGAAACCTCGGGCGTGCTTTCGGCGGTACGTGACGGGCGGCGCGGGCACGCGAATCTCGCGCGAGCCTCGGCGGCCTCGGCAGACTTCGCGGAAACCTCAAAGTCGCCGATTTTTCGGTAGGGTGGGGCGACGGCGGCAGTCTTGGGCGCGCGCATGGGCTGTGCCTAGCCTGCCCAGCCCTTGTTTCGACCGGCCCGTTTAGTTCGGGTCGACCGACCAGTTTTGGCCCCACCGGTTTTGGCCCATACCCGTTTTCGGTCCGATTCAGTTTTAGGCCGTTCCACCGATCCGGCTCGAATCCAGTTTTGATGAATCCGGTCCGTGCCCGTGCACGCGAGGCCCGTTTTCGAGATTTATTTCTGTACTTTGCAATTCTATGTAATAGATTAGGCAAGAAAGTGCGGGTTCCACAGTGGGCCACGATGAGCGTTTTATTTTATTTTTATCGTTCATTGCATGTCGTGGATGTTTAAATTATGCGATAGCATGCTATGTATGTTTAAATTACGTTGACAAACCTTTAAGTGTTTTACGTATTTAAGTGCGCATAGTAAGCATGCTAGGTTTATCGCGTTTTCAAGTATATTTTAGAATTACTGCGAGCATGTTTTACGTTGAGTTCTATGAACAAGCATCTTGAGATTACGTGATCTCGCATGGACAAACCTTTTGAATAAAAAGACTAAGCAAGCAACCCGACAAATTAATTTTTCAAATTAAAATGTCAGACCTCCACCTTTTGATCTCTAAACAAAGTGAGGCGCCTTGTGAGTGGCGATCCACCAGCGTGGCTTGCTTGCACTATTTATCATAAGTTTGTTAGATGAGATTTCTAAATAAAACATTTTAAATCTATTGAGAAGTGGGAGTTTCATGTAAACGCGATCACGCGTGGCTTGCATGTGCGATTTTCATAAGTTCTCTAGAGATAGATATAAAATGAGATAACAAAAAATTTGAATTGGGCGGTATGGTCCGAGTGAGTATGCCAATTCTAAGAATTCATTTCTATTTGTTAAAATTGTGGTCATTGCTTAGACATCACCTCAAGTACAACTTCATGAAGTCCTTCTTGCGATAGTGATGTGGTCTAGTAAGGTCCAATCGTTAATTTCATTTGTCATAAGGTTAAGTTGACATGGATTGAAATTAAGCGACTAAAAGGTATATTTTAGTGCAGTCGGGGGTTCGTGTGTAAACGTCCACACGCGTGGCTTGCATGTGGGATTCCTTGGGCGATTGGAGGTTTCAATTAATATTGTTTTATCAAAAGGTTACAATATTATTGTTACGAATTATGTGCGATCGTATGCTTATGTGTTTTTCATTATCTTTTCAGATATGTCTCTTACACCGATTATCAATATGCTCGCACAAAATCCGTTATCCGGTCCAAATTTTATCGAGTGGAAACGAAACATGGAATATGTTCTTATCGCTGAAGAACACATGTTTGTTCTCACTACTCTAAACCCGATGCCACTTCGACGTCGACTAATGAGCGGAGAGTCGGCGGACTTTGGAATAAGTCGAACAATATGGCTAAATGCTATATGATGACTACTATGTCCAAGGCTTGCAGTGCGACATCGATCGATGGTGAGACGCGATCGATATTTGGTCAAGTCTCGAGAGTAAGTTTAAGCGATCGGATCGGACGATCCGCTTCCACACAATGAGAGAAATCTTGGCGTGTAAGATGGAAGAAGGAAGTTCGGTCCATGAACATGTCTCCCACATGACTCATCTCATGGATAGTCTTGATCGGTTGGGAGGAGGTATTGACGGTGAAGCCAAGGTCGATATCATCCTCAATACACCGCCCAAGTCTTTTGAGAACTTTCGGCGTGAATGCGATCATGAGCAAGACCGAGTTTACACTTAGTCGGTTGCTTAATGATCTCGTTCTTTGCGGAAGGAGTTATGGGAAAAGGAGCACATGCACTTGCTACCACATCTAAGGGCCCAAAATTTTCGTTGCAAAATGGAAAAGAAAAGGGGTACCAAAGGTGGAAGAAGCAAGGCAAACGGTGGGAGTAATGGGAACAAGAACGTGGTTGCCAGGAGGCTTGAAGAAGCGAAGGAGAAGGCAAGTGCTTCAAGTGCGGTGGGCGGGCATTGGAGGCCAAGTGCCCTATGCTCGAGGCTCGAGTCGCCGTTTGCTTTAATGTGAAACATGTTTAGCGACTTGTTCTACCCATTCTTGGGTAGTAGATACGGCGCAATCGATCATGTTTGTTACACTTGCGGGGTTCCTGCGGACAAGGGAGCTGTTTGATGGCGAGATAACGATCTCCATGGGCAGCGCGAAAGTCGAGGCCGTTGCGGTTGGAGATGTTACTTTATGTTTTGAGAAAACAGCTTTTAGTTTTGAAAGGCGTTTTATATGTGCGGATTTTCGGTGGAACCTTGTTTCTGTTTGAAATTATTTACTCATGGATATTACATTATTTTTGATAGTAGTGTTTCTATCATAAGAAATGACGAAGTTATACGTGTTGGCACTTTATATAATTAAGCTTTATACTATTTACGCAAAACATAATACCTATAACTATGTTGCATCTTCATCAAACCCTAAAAGAAAGTTTTCTTATGAAGATGACACTACTTTTCTCTGGCATCTTAGATTAGGTCACATCAATCTAAATAGGATCCAAAGGCGGCTAAGAATGGGCGTTGGGTAATCTCACGGTTACTCCGCTTCGATCTGCGAATCTGTATAGAAAGGTAAGATGTCGACCGGACCCTTCAAAGCTAAGGGTTATAGAGCCAAAGAAATGTTAGAGCTAGTCCATTCGACTGTGTGGACCAATGTCCACACAAGCTCGTGGAGGTGCAGTATTTTGTCACTTTCATTGACGATTACTAAAGGTGCGGATAAGTATACCGCTTCACCAAGTCCGAATGCTTTGAGAAATTCAAAGAGTTTAAAGCGGAAGTGGAGATGAAGCTAGGTAAGAGTATCAAGTCACTATGGATCGATCGCGGTGGGGAATACCTCGATGTGAGTTTATGGACTATCTAGTGAAGTGTGGGATTACATCCCAACGTCTTCACGGCACACCATAGCAAAATGGTGTGTCGGGGCGAAGAAATAGGACTCTTTTGGAAATGGTTAGATCAATGATGAGTTATGCAACATTGCCTATTTAGTTACGGGGTATGCCTTAGAAGCAATGACATACTTGCTAAATCGGTACCATCCAAGTCGGTCGAAAATACCCCTTCGAGTTGTGGTTTGGGCGCGAAGCCGGTTTAAACCACATAAGGATATGGGCGATCCGACGCGGCGTCTTTGAACAAGAAGGTCGACAAGTTGGAGGCTAGATCGACACAAGCGTGTTTATTGGCTATCCTAGAGGAGCGAAGATGGTTTATTCTATAGTCCTAAGGATCGGAAGGTCATTATTAGCACTAATGCCCGATTCTTAGAAGAGGACTACATGAAAACCATAAATCAAAGTTGAAATCATTCTTGAAGAATTAGAAGATGATCGTATTCCACCACCGATTAGGCGAAAGTGCGAGATGTCGTGTCTAGTGGGAGGATCGACACGGATACTTCAAAAATTGAAGTGGGTCGAGTTCCACCGGAGATACCGACCGTCATGAGTGGTACCCACCAGAAGTTGTGCAAGATAGAGAACCACAAATTCTGCCCACCGTTGCCATTGTGCTGTAGCGCCTCGTCGTAGTGGGAGGGTTGTTCGTCAACCCGAGCGATTTATGTTCGTGGGTGAATCTTGGATTTAGTCGAGTGAAACGAGCAGCAATAATCGACCCATGGACATACAAGAGGCGATCTGAGATATTGATGCAAGATCATGGCACACCGCTATGGACTTAGAAATGGAGTCCATAACGGCTATGGATGTATATGAAAGACACCTCTACCGGATGGCGAGGAAGCCATAGGTAGTAAGTGGATATCAAGAGGAAGAGAGATTCCGATGGAGAGGTTTCGACTTTTAAAGCCGGGCTTGTGGCGAAAGGTACACTCAGTTGAGGGCATCGATTTCGATGAGACCTTTTCTTCAGTAGCAATGCTCAAGTCCATCGAATTCTTCCGGCCATAGCAGCCACTTAAACCTTGAGGTTTGGCAAATGGATGTTAAAACCGCTTTTCTAAACGGTTACCTTGAGGAAGGTAGAGACATCTATATGCAGCAACCCGAAGGTTATGTGGTGAAGGGTGAAGAGCATCTAGTATGGAAGCTTAAGAAGTCCATTTATGGACTTAAGCGAACCTCCCGATCATGGAACTTACGTTTTGACGAGGTGGTAAAGTCCTATAGATTTACCCAGTTGCCTAGCGAGAGTTGTGTGTATCGGTTAGATGTTAACGGTGATGTGGTATTTCTTGCACTTTATGTAGATGACATTCTTCTAGTTGGCAACAACATGAAGCTGTTATCAGACGTAAAGAGTTGGTTATCCGATCAGTTTCAAATGAAAGACTTAGGAGATGCAGCGTACATTCTTGGAATCAAGGTTTACCGAGATCGCAAGAAGAAAATGTTGAGCTTATCTCAGGCGTCTTACATTGATACTGTGATTACTCGTTTTAGTATACAGACCGCCAAAGGATTGCTACCTTTCGGACATGGCGTTCCTTTATCTAAGACCGATCACCTATGACCGCAAAGGAGATAGAGGAAATGAGACAAGTTCCTTCGCTTCCGCCGTAGGAAGTCTCATGTGCGCAATGCTATGCACGAGGCCGATATCCGCTATGCGGTAGCATAGTAGCTAGATATCGATCTAACCTCGACAAGCTCATTGGACTGCGATAAAGCATATACTCAAGTACACGAAAAGGACTCGAGATTATAGGCTGGTTTACCATGCGAGATAGTCTAATGCCTTTGGGTTATACACACTCGGTTCCAAGTGGACCGTGATGAGAAAAAGTCTACCTCGGGCTATGTGTTTACCGTGGGAGGTGGGCCGTATCTGGCGGAGTGCAAAGCGGCGATGCATTGCGGACTCTACCATGGAAGCGAATATGTAGCCGCCTGAGGCTTCTAGGAGGCTGTATGGTTCAAGAACTACCTCATGGATCTAGATGTGGTACTGGTTTGCCCAAGAGTATCATAGTTTCTTGTGATAACTCGGTGCGATGTAAACTCGAAGGAACCACGGACTCACAAGGCGACAAAACACATAGAGAGAAAGTACCATGTCATCGAGAAATCGTTAGATGAGGGGGCGTCTGATTGAAAAGATTGATATGACGGATAACCTAGAGGATCCATTCACGAAGTGCCTGCCGCAAAAAGTCTATGAAGGACACGTTAGGGGACTTGGATTGCGCTTGATGGCACCCACTTAGAAAGGAAACTTTTGTATAAGTGGGATAAGCAAAGTGATGGTTGTATGTAATAGCTAGTAGAGAGACACATTGTATACTAAAAGTTTGCTTTAGTATAAGTGGGAGATTGTTGGATTTGTCTACTGAAAGCAGTTTGGTTGAGCTTGTATACAATGTTTCCTGTTACCACTATTACAATCTCCTATCTGAATTGAATACTTGATTGCATATATCTGTGTCCCCTTATCTCATATATAAGTTAGATCATACGATTGTGTAGAAGATCACGAAGTCCGTATGATTGGTCGAAGCTTAATGAGATATAAAAGTTTCACAAATGAGACAACTTGAGGGCGAGTTGTCGGTATAAAGCTGATATAGATAAGAAGTGACTCGACTTAGTTGCTTGTCTATCTTTGATGCGTCTCGACGTATTGAAGGATCACGGTGAGATGTGTTCTTCTATCGACCGTTGTGAAGAACCAAGATCTCGGTGACTTACGATGATCTAAACCTCGATAAGGTATTACGTGAATATGAGTTCTTGACCATCACTTTGACTTGTTATGGGTGAGGTTATATGTTCTAACCAAGATTCTCCGCATCTTGGGTGGTGGCGTCTTGTATGTCACGCTAGTTATCTCAGTCGAGTCACCGTATCCGTTTAGGATGATGGCGTCCCTTAAGGAGCTCAAAGGTTTATTGTACTAAACCCCGCAGTTGAGTTAGCTCAAGTACAATAATAAGGTTGAGTGGTACTACTTAAGAATTAAAGATATTAATTATTTTAGCGATCGAATGCTATAAATAATTAATGGACGTTCGATACCTTAAATACGGGATTCGTAATGTCTAAGTGCAAGCCCGACTCAACTTCGGTAATAAAGGGGTAAGTCAGCATTTATTCTCTAGTGGCATGAATGAATGTTTATAAATTAATTTATGTTCTGGGCTGAACATAAGATAATTAATTTATTTGAGGCCCATCTTTATTCCTTGCATTTGATCCCTGGGCTAGCCCAACCAGGCCCCTTGGCTCTAAGAAAATCGGCGCCCCCTTGTGTCTCTCAAAGGAAAGATTTTATTCTTTTTATCCTGTAAGGATATTATTATATTTATGGGATATGCATAAATCATTTCCTTGTGGGATTATGGTAATGCATTATAAATATAAGGTAAGAGATAAAGTCTAGGTTATTGCTCATTATTAACAAGCATAATTTTCGAGAATTGTGGGTTCATCCCAAGAGAAGTTTTCGAAAATAATTGAGAGATTTTGGGTGATTTTCCGAAGCATTCTCCATAGATCGTCCTCACTCGACGTTGGAGATTGGGCAACCGGGATACAGTTCAGAAGGTCAAAAGCATGAGTCCGTTCCGTTCGATCGACCCCGACAGATCCAAAGGTAAACACGAGAAAACCCCTACGTGTTGCAATTAATTATATAGACGCATACTAGGAATATAATCAATGTGTGGGAGTTGTTTAGTATGAATTTGTGCTGATTTTTGGTATTGTTTTGTGTGTCTTTTCAGTGGTTTGTCCTATTTATGCCGTTGGTTTGATTAATATTTGTCGATTCGAACTTATTTCGTTTGTTTCGATATTTTGTAGAAAAATGGTATAAAATAGGATGAATTGGATCTGCCAAGAATCAGCTTTATTGAAGAGCATCTCGACAGAAGTCCGTAGGCGCAAACGGAGAGTAATCAAAATTCGAGACGAAGGAACGCAGGCCAAAACAACGAAGTCGCGCGACGTGCGTCGCGCGCCGGCCGTCGCCAGCGCATGCCGGCGAGCCCGCGCCGCACACACCGCGCGCCCACGCCCGCGCATGTTCGCCGACGCGGCCATCGCCGCCGCCGCCGCGCCCGCCCGCCGCCCGCACACCGCCGCACACTGCGCGCAAGGCCGCCCGCGCGCCGCGTCCGCCTCGGCCACCCCACGCGCTCGCTCCCGGCGCTTCACGCAATTGCCTCGCGCTCGGTTGCAGCCGGCGCTCTCCGCGTCCGCTCATCTCGCCCAAGATCCCCGTCGCGCACCGCGCCAGCTTCAGCGCCCGTCGCCGTCGCGCTTTGCTCTTCTGCCGCCCCGCCGCCAAAGACCCCGGCGCCCAGGCGCCCCAGCGCGCCTCACGCGCATACACACGCACCCGTCCGTCTTTGTGAAGGCGGCACCGTTCGCCCCGCCCACATCACTCACGCGTCCGGCTGCCTCCGAGTCCGACGTTGGACATGAGTCGATGTCTCGGCCGTCCGGTGCTTGCTCCGTCGTGGCGGGGTTCGATGTCGTTCGTCCGAAACTCCTCGCGTCCGTGGCTGAGGAGTTAATTTTACGTCTTCTCATCGATTTTGACCGAAAGCCCTAGTTCCCATATATTTTATTTCCGTCGATTCTTTTGAGAGCTTTGTCTCACGCGAATATTTTCTCGCATTATTTTCCAAGTAATTCTTTGCATTTGGGATTGATTCAAGACATTTGATTGGAGAAATCCATCAACGACATTCTGATTGTAAGACTTGTTATTCGATTTTTCTTCATTTGATTGTTGGATAATGATTTCTATCGATTTTAATTGTTTGAATCGTGAGATGAGCATGAACTAATTCTTTTCTAGGGTTGGGTGATTCAAATTGATTGATTGATGATTTGTTTGATTGAGAATACTAATTGAAACCTAGGGTTTATTGTTGAGTGATTGATCTCTATCAATTATTTATGTTTCGTGTATTATCGAGAGATAGATACGTGCATGATATGAATTTGGTAATTGATTAATCACTATTTTAATTGTTTATGTTTCGTGTATTATCGAGAGATAGATACGTTGCATCATAGGAATAGATTGGATTAGTGGTTCCTGGAAGCGGGACTCTAATAGTTTATGTATTTGTGAAATTTGATAACCTAGGTTTAATCCACTAACGAAAGTCGAGTGTTTGGATTGAGGTTTGAATATTGCATGAATAGGTAGATTTCTTGATCAAGCAATAAACGATTAATCAAGGCGAAGAACCCTAATACCCTAGTTTATCTCACACTCTTGAATTATTCCTGTGCGTTTGAACTGCTTTGAACAATCGTTGAATCATTTGCGTGTTTAATTTTCATGTTAATCTTAGTTAATCATCATCCCAAATCAAGTTTAGGATTTAGATTTATTGCTTTTATCGTAACACATCATAAGCCCCGTTAAGTCTTCCTCGATAGATTCGACTGGGTCGACCTTACCACGCTATAGGGACCTCGTGCTATTACGGCGACTAAAGTAGAACAATTTGGTCGGAACAGAGGCCTCCTCGGTAGCGTTAATCCATATGCCGACTTGGAATATACGTTGTAGTGATGTGAAAATGCTTGCGCAAGCGATGTTTTGAGAAAATGAAAATGTATTTAGTAAGCACAAGGCCTTTTCAAATAAAACCCTTGTGTCTTACTGTGATGAGGGCAGTACAATATTTCGTAAAGTAAAAATGTTTTCGTCATGTGTCCACTGAGTGCATCTTTGTACTCAGCCCTGCATATTTGTTTTTAAATGTGCAGGTTGAGCAGGTGATGGAACAGAGCGGGAGTTGAGCGGAGTTCTTTTGTCAACTTGAGTATGGAATATCTTTTGGTTCGCCTTGAGAATGCATCTTCATATGCATGTCTCACACGTTTATTCCGCTGCCAAACTCTTGAGACTCTATTATGTTTTGTTTCTATGTCAACGCTTTGTAAAAGCTGCTGTTCTGTTGAAACCATGGAACCATCTTTTATATATATAAGCTATTTCGATCCATCATGATTCTTGTTTCCATTTGAAACATCTATATTTCTTCATAGATGAAATAAGTTGAAAACCCTATTCTCTTCATATTCACTTAACCCGAACCCGAATCGCGGTCCGGTGAGGATTAACCGAACCGGGCTGTGACATAGTCTCTGCATGAGGCATCTGATACGAAAGTCCATCCTTTTGTTTCCTCGTTTTTTCTCTAGATTCTTGACTACACTCTGTGTCTGAACTCAAAGCTCCTTCGTATTGAATGACAACACTCAAACCATCTTCCTCGTATTCAATTACATACGAGTTGTCATATTCCTTCAATTTTGCTAAGATAAGCATATAATGTGGATCATCCTCCTCCTTTGGAAGCGAAATTGTAATGATAGTCTTCATTATTGTATCTTAGCTTTTCATTCGACTTAGTCCTCTTCTTCATCACATATTCTTGGCATATGACACGTGTATTGCTTGTCCATGCCGTGAACAAGCGCATTCTTTTGATATTACCGATTCATCGCAGATAATGATTGTGATTATGAGCGAGATCAAACTCATCCTTACTTTGCTTGAACAAGAAGTAAGGATGCTCGACCGCTTGAAAAGAAGTGAGGATGCTCTTAATGCTGCTCATAATCACAATCATTATCCTGCGATGATTCGATAATATAAAAAAAATGTCATTGACAACAAAGATGGACAAGGAGTACTCGTGCCATCCGCCAAGAATATGTGATGAGCGTAAGAGGACTAATTCGAATGAAAAGCTAAGATACAATAATGAAGACTATTATTACAATTTCTATTTCGATGAGGAGGATGATCCTCATTATATGCTTATCTTAGCAAAATTGAAGGAATACGACAACTCGCATGCAAATTGAATACGAGGAAGATGGTTTGAGTGTTGTCATTCAATACGGGAGCTTTGAGTTCGTATACGAGTGTAGTCAAGAATCTAGAGAAAACGAAAAACAAAAGGATGGACCTCAGATCGTATGCCTCGTGAGACTAGACCCATTCTTGATTTTATAGTAAAATAATGTTAAAATTTTCATTTTATCCTTATTTTGATTGCTATTTGATTTTTCTACGCAACAATTAGAAATGAAAATGATCAAGATCAAGATCATGACATTTTATCAAACACCACATATGCCTAATTATACACTTAATAACTCAAAACATCTTAATTCACGAAATGATGAATTTATCATCCCAATTCACATCCAAGCTAAACATATTCACACCAAGCTTATCAATTTCGCAAACATTTTTATCAAACACCACATATGCGTCTGGTTAACTCACGAAACGATGAATTTATCATCCCAATTCACATCCAAGCTTATCAATTTCACAAGCCCAAATCACAAGACTAACATTCAATGCATCATTTTCACTATCAATTCGGTAAACTCAATTCAATTTTCACTATCAATTTTCACTATCAATTCAATGCATCATATACAATATTTTCACTATCAATTCAATACATCATATAACAATTTTCACTATCAATTCAATGCATCTTATACAATATTTTCAACAAAATCAACAAATATATAACAAAATAAAAAAAAATTAAATATTTTGATCCCAACACAGACTGACGACGGCGGGGAGGCGGGCGGCGACAGGGGGTGGGGTGGGGGCATGGTGGGGGCGGGGTTAGGGGCGGGCTGGGGTCGGGGATGGGCGGCGGCGACGATCGGGCCTGGCGGGAATGGGGTGGGGCTGTGGTGGGGTGGGGTGGGATGGGTGTCATGAGAGGGGAGGGGGAGGTGGGGTGGTCGTCGAGGCGGGCGGTGTCATGGGAGATCGGGCTGAGGCGGCACGGGGTTGGTGTGGGGAGGAGGGAGGGTTTTAGGTTCAGATATGAAATTGGGAAGAAAGCCCGTCTGTTATTAAACTTTTAGCGGCGGATTAGCGACGAAATATCCATCGTTATATTTAAAACCCTATAACGACGGATTAACGATGTAATCAAGGTCTTAACGACGGAATGACTTTAACGACGGACACATATAAATCGTTAATTTACGTAGAATATAAAAAATAAAACATTTTAATATAACGACGACTACAATCCGTCGTTAAACTTAGCGACTACTTTACGAAGGAAATTCCGTCGCTAAAATTAACGACGGATGTTGTCCGTCGTTAAAATAAATAAAAAAAAAGTAAAAATAATCCGATTATTTAACGACGGATTAGCGACGGACTATGGTTAATTCAATAAAAAATAACAAAAAAATTAATTTTAACGACGGATAGTGTCCGTCGTGAAATATAACGACGGAATAGGGACGGGTATGCCGTCGTTACCGATTCAGCGAAATTCCGCCATGTTACGTCACCGATCCGTCACAAAAAAAATTCCTTTTTATTCCGTCGCTAATCCGTCGCTGATTCACGACCCGTATTTTGGCCGTCGCTAATCCGTCGCTGATCGGCTGTATTTTTGTAGTGTACTGTCTCACCTACTGATATCTCCAAGCCTTTACATTGTTTTTCAGCTCAAAATAACACTGATGTACATCTATGGCATGAGCGTCTAGGCCATCCCCGTAATAGTGCACTGAGTACTACATTCAAATCCATGCATCTCTCAGCCAAAATGTCCACAAAGAGATTCTGCGATGCATGCGCAGTTGGTAAAATCAAATCTGTATCTTTTCCTTCTATTGAAATAAAAACTTCGGCTCCTTTTCAACTCATACACGTGGACGTTTGGGGTCCAAGTTCTTTAGTGTCAAACGAAGGATTCAAATATTATGTCCATTTCATTGATGATTTTCCGATTCACTTGGATTTTTCCTTGGTTTTAAAATCGGATGTGCTAGCGTTTTCGAAATTCCACACCTTCATAGAATGTCGGTTTCAAACCAAGATCAAAGCGCACAATCCGACCGGGGGAATATAGACCTCTCAAACATTTCCTTGAGACTCTAGTTATTGAGTTTAGACATCCTTGCCCGCACACACATCCACAAAACGGGAAATCCGAGCGCAAACATAGACACATTGTGGAACTTGGACTTACGTTGCTTGCGTCGCTCTCTCCCCTACATTATGGTGGGATGCTTTTACCACAGCCGTGTTTCTCATCAATAGGCTACCCACAACAACATTACACAATGTCTCTCCATATCAAGCCTTGTTCAAAACACTGCCCGATTACAGCATGCTTAGGTTTTTCGGTTGTAGTTGCTTTCCATACCTTCGACCCTATAATACCTCCAAGCTTCAGTTTAGATCCTCAAAGTGTGTCTTCCTTGGATACAGCCCCATGCACAAAGGATATCGTTGCCTTCATCCGTCGGGCAGAATCTACATTGCCCGAACAGTCCTCTTTAATGAACGGGAGTTTCCCTATTCTAGGTTGTTTTCCTCTATGACTTCTTCTGCCTCGACCTCTCCAAATTCTTCCCTATCCGAAGCACCCTTAGTGTTTCCCTCTTTATCTTTATCTCCTCCCAGTCCTACTCTTCCTGAACACTCTACCACATCATTATCCTCAGTCTCCACTCCACAGTCTCTTCCACACATTATCTCTTCTAGTCCCTCCTCAATTTCATCCTCTTCTAACTTGTCTGTTCCTGCTCCTTCTGCTCCACAAAATACGCATACTTCATCCTCATCTTCTTCACTCCCTCGCGTATCATTAAATACTCATCCTATGGCGACACGATCGAAATGTGGAATCTTCAAACCCAAAGTATTAATTGCCATATCCAACTTATCTCCCTCTGCTCTCATCTCTTCCAAAACTTCATCTGGTTCCAGTAAAGATGCATTTTCCGAACCACTGTCTGATGATGATGCCATCAACCACCCCTTATGGTTCAAAGCCATGGAGAGAAATCGGCTATTCGTCTTAAGGATACATGGGATGTGATCCCACCTCTACCGAAATGAATCCTATAGATTGCAAGTGGGTGTCAGGTTAAATTACATCTTGATGATACCTGGATAAGCTCAAAGCCAGACTCGTGGCTAAGGGATTTCAACAATTGGCTGGTTTAGACTTCTTTGAGACGTTTAGTCTGGTGGTTAAGCCCGTCTCTGTGCACCTTCTGTTTTCATAAGCCACGACATACCGTTGGGATATCAAACATATTGACATTAATAATGCTTTTCTAAATGGTTTTCTTGAGAAACCAGTTTACATGAAGCAACCCCCAGGTTTTGTAGACTCCAAAAATCCAGATTGGGTGTGTCGTCAAGAAGTCTCTATGGATTAAAGCAAGCTCCCGAGCTTGGTATGAACGCCTCAAGAATCATCTTCTCGCTTTGGGTTCGATATTCCACGTCGATCATTCATTCTTCTATCTAAGGAAGAATGGTAAACCGCTTCGTGTTAGTCTATGTGGATGATATACTTATCACTGGTGATGACTCCTCTCTTGTTGATCAGTTTATCCAGAATCAGTCCGACGAATTTGCGCTCAAGACGTTGGGTAATGTCAATTTCTTCCTCGGCATCAAGTATCGCACGAGCAAAGACATTTTTATTTGGCGCAATCCAAATATATTCGAAGTCTCCTCAGCCGGATAAATCTTCTGGACAGTAAGGTTACTTCCTCTCCATATGACTCCGGTACTAAGCTTCATAAGGCAGATAGCGCTTCCTTCCCAGATCTTACATTTTTGAAGCATAATTGGAGCTCTTCAATACTTAACCATCACACGTCCTGACATCTCATTCATTGTGAACAAGCTGAGTCAATTTATGCAACATCCTACAGTGCTACAATGGAAAGCTTGCAAGAGGTTACTTCGGTATTTGAAGGGTACCATGCATTACTCACTACAGTTCTCACCATCTTCATCTCTTCACTTACATGCCTTCTCTGATGCTGATTGGGCGTGATCCATTGATGACAGAAAATCCACCGGCGGCTATCTTGTGTTTCTGGGCTCCAATCTTCTTTCATGGAGTTCGAAGAAACAAAGTGTTGTTGCTAGAAGCTCCACTGAATCGGAATATTGATCTTTAGCTGACACTTCAATAGAGTTAATCTGGATCCAGGCGTTTTTACTAGAAATTGGGTTTAGCGTGGACCAATCTCCCATTATTTGGTGTGACAATAACTGTGCTACTGCAATGGCTTCTAACCCAGTGTTGCATGCACGAACGAAACATATAGAAATTGACGTCCATTTTGTTAGGGACAAAGTTCTACAAAAGGCTCTGGAAGTTCGACATATTTCTTCACAAGATCAAAAGGCGGATATTCTCACCAAACCGGTTCCAATCTCCAGGTTCCAGTTGTTGCTTGACATGCTACCGTTTGAAAAAGGATAGAACATGTTGAGAAGGGGTTGTATTGAATTATTAAGCTGTTAGTAGCGGTTAGGAGTTTCATTAGTCTGTTCAAGTTGTTAGGAATTAGTTTTCATTCTGCTTTTGTTTTGCTATTAGTTAGCGACCGTGAGCTTCGCATGCTCTGCATTGTAAACTTTATAAATAGAGTACCCTTGAATGAAATAAGATTTGATTCTCTTTCATATTTTGTGCATGGTTGTCTGAATTCAAACACTGCTTTTTCCCGACTACACGATTTCATCTCCATGTACCGCATTTACGTATGGACGTTCTTCGAATATTCTTCAACCCGCAACACCGCAACTTCCACAAGCCTCTGCAAGCTCCTTATACTTTCGCTGCACGTAGCAACGGCCGCCACTTCCTCAATCTTGACGTCTACTTGATTCAACTCGCAACAAAACCAAAACCGCAGCCACCACGTGCATTGGTCTTCTTCCCGTTGTAACAAACCACTTGATCAAACACCGCACCAAAAAACCCTTGTTGCGGCTTGATCAAACACTTGGTCCCTGTGATCGTCGATATGCGCTGAAGAACGTCGAATTGATGAGCATTCCTTGTTTTACCGACGAATAATCGGGACCATCGCTTTCCTCCCGCATAACAAGGTGCCCTAGAACTTCCCATCTTCTCGTTGAAATCCGAACAAGGACACAATCCAAATCTGATCGGAAGAATATGATATATGAAACTGAACTGTTAGGGTTCAGAGGAATGCACAAGACTGGAAAGCGAGATAAACAACAAGAAAGAGTATTAATTATATATTTAAATATATAAAAATATATCAAATATAAATATTTTAAAAAATCGGATACCCGACCTTACCTAAAAGCCATACCCGACCCCGACCCCTACACCCGATTTTAGGGTAATCGGGTACCCGATACTCGAGAAATTTCGGGTCGGGTGTCGGGTACCCGACTACCCGATACCCAAATAGTCACCCCTAAGAGCGCGTATTCTTTTCAGTTTCTCATCCGACTTAAATTTGGTGTTCAATCTCCTCCAAAGATTAAGACACCCAACTCTTGAAAAAGTGATATCTCCCGTTGATTAGGCTGCTCCACGATTTCAATTGTTTTGTCCCGCATTTAATTTACTCATTTATATTTCTCCAACTTCCAACAACTTCTTCTATCGCCACACACAAGAAAAAAAAAATGTACATCATTGTTTTATCCTGGTCAAAGGGAGCCTAATTCATATTTGGAAGTACTACTAAGATTTTCGAGTGGCAGACTTTCCCATTACAAGGTCAAAATAAAGTGTGTTAGACCAAGTGAGAAACCTAAAGCTAGACTATGCCCACCCGCCCCCATTTTGACCAAACTAACCCTCAGCAAGTTCTTGTTCAGACTCTCATTATTTTATTTTACCAGTTTAGATTTATGTTCCTTAATATAAGTGGTACGTATTTATTGGCAGGACAAAATATAGGAACCAAATCAGAAAATGGAATAGAACACTTAATAAGTAATAAACAGTACCTACCCTTTAAAGGAGTGGGTTATAAATTCATAGATTTAAAATAAGAAGCCCATGCTTTTGCAGCGTATAAATACATATATTCGCTCAACATTCTTTTTTCTCCACATCGCTCTCCAATGGAAACCTCTAATCTCTTCCTCTCCTTCTTCTATTGCTGCTTCCTTCTCTCCTCAGGTACATACTTCCTCTCTCTCTCACACACACACTTCATCCATGAACAGCGAACTGATTCAAATTAAGATCATCTACATGACTACATCCAACTTTGCAGGATACGTATGCATCCAAGCTTCGCCTCTCCACCACCAGCACCACCGGCGGCAGAAGCACGAGATTTCCGATCACGGTTTCAGACCGACGAAGCTATTCGTATTCGGAGATTCGTATGCAGACACCGGCAACATCCGGAAATCCCTAGGCAACTCGTGGAATGAGCCGTACGGCACCACCTTTCCCGGAAAACCCGCCGGCCGCTTCTCCGACGGCCGCATCCTCACCGATTACCTTGGTAATTAAATATGCAATTATTACTTGATTAAAAAAATAAAAATAAAAACTACAGCACACGCTATCTTTTTCTTTGCTTTTTCTGTATCAACATCCATTAGCTCCATTATCACATTTTATATAATCATTTACTCACTTTATCTTTTTCCGCTTTCTCTTTTCTGAGGGTCTTAACATGGCTCGCCTTTTCTTTACCTTTTTTGGTTTGGTGGGCTAATTAGTGTCTTTTATTTGTGCATGTTAAAAAGATCCCTCCATTGTTTGAGTGATTTCATTTTACAACAAGGTTCCATTATTATATGTATTTGTTTCTTCTCTCTTTACCATCAATTAGGGTCACACACATGCACCACTTTATTACTGGTGTCTGAATCTGAATTAACTTTGTTGATGCTTTTACTTGAGATACGATTAGCATAGGGATTAAATATTATATAGCTGTCATGTAATTACTTCCCAATTGCTAGTGATGTGATTATGTGTACCCGACCTCAAGTGCATTGATTGATTTAGCCACTCTTTTCACACCAAATATTGTTGCATAATTAATACCTTTTCTCGTATTATCTTTGTCCTTGCAATTATAGTTTACACACATTTTCTTCTAAATTTAAAATAGTCTTTATCATTGAATCAAATTTGCCCCACATCGATTTGTCATATATCCATCTTAAGTGTTAACCATTACACCGAGTTCGGCTATACATTGAAAATATCGTTGTGGTCCCTTCTATAATTAGGGTGCAATTAAGGTGCATGGTGTTCAAAAAGTGTGATAATTAGGCACGTAAACACATTCATATATAGCTAGTCGACAAAATGATGATATGTATCCGTAACTAATTGATAATTAGGCACGTAAACACATTCAAGAAGTCTCTAATTCCAAATCTGGTATATGTCTAAATATATATATAATGATGTAATAAAATAAAATTGTTTGAAACTGCAGCCAAGTTCTTGGAACTGAAGTCTCCATTGGCGTATGAATGGATGGAAATGGGCGGGAAAAAGTTGCAGAATGGGCTGAATTTTGCGTATGGAGGGAGTGGTGTATTCAACACGCTGGGCGATTTGTTGCCCAATATGAGCACTCAGATTGGATTTTTCGACAAACTTATGCATGATTCTGTCTACACAAAATGGGATTTGAAGTCCTCAGTCGTTCTTGTCTGCCTCTCCGGCAACGACTACGGTGCTTTTCTTGCTCAAGGTGGAACTATGCAGGTAATAAATCTTTATTTTTAAATCATTACAATTTAGCTTATGAAGACTTTTGTGTGGGTGTAATGTCATGAAATTTGGTGTCCGCATTCGCATTGCATACATGAGCGCTTCTTAAGAAAGGATGCAATAAATTTGTCTCGCTCTTGTTCAAGCATTCAAGATATTTTTGGTGTGTGGTTGGATTTCGATGGGATAGTACAACAAATATTTTAGATTTTTTTTTTTGAATTAGTAGAAAAAAGAAATTGTGTTCATTTTATGTTGTGGATTTACTATCTTCTTAGCTTGTAGGAGTGTTTCCAGGGTCAATCCCAGGTTTCTGCAAACCACACATGATAAGTAAATCATATTTAGAAAACTAAGTGTGATGAGTTCAAACCCATAGAGACGTTTGGTGGGATTCGAATCTATGATCTCTCGGTCACAAAAACCCACCTTAACCATTGGCATGTCCCTAATAAACACATACGTCCTTTTCTTAATAGTGGTTGGAGCTGTTAATGCGAAAGTGATGAGTTTCATTTCCTTTTCATTGAATTGGAAATCTGGGCTTTACAAAACTTATTGCTATTCATATTTAGAAAAAGAGTCATTTGTGGAAAAGTATTTGTGACAAAGTCAAATTACAACTAAGCAAAGGTATTTTTAAGTTAACAAGAATATTTGGGTTGTCATAGTGATCATTAATAATTTCATACAAGAATCATGTTTGATAATGCCATTATAAATAGTGGGTCGCACGTGTCTCGTGACACCATTATAATATTTGTATGTCTCAAAGTCCAACTTATTTAAGTAGATTTCATCGCATTTCTTGTTCATCAATTTTTTCTTAATAAAGTAAATGAAAATGAACATTATTACAACTTACTATGCACACCACACACACACACATATATCTATAGCTTTAAAATAAAATGCAATATTACCATTTACTAATTCATTATTAAAATAATATAACATAGTAATTACTATAATATATTATTTTTTAATAAAAAATTATTCTTTAAATATAATACTTAAAAATTGGGAATGGTGAGTGCTAACGTGGTGATGTCGGAGCAACCGACTCCTCTAACTTTGGCAAATGCATTTTTTAGACAGGAGCGCCTAATTCATTTATTCCGGTTAACATAAATCCAAGCAAATTAGGTGGTAATGTTCTGGCCATTAAATCTGCTTAATAATATTATACTATTTTGGAGTCAATGGATACGGCAGCTTAATTAAGATACAGCTTCCCTTTTCCACCAACAATTATATAAATTAATTTCAATTAATTCTATGCATGTGCTCAAAATCTGAATCCTTACCTAATCATCGTATCCTAGTAATGAACTTCCAGTTGCTGTATCTCTGTTGTCACTTGTCAGTTTATATTTAGAATTGTGCCGTTTATGTTATTGATATATTTTATATGATCATATATTTACAAAATATCATTCTTAAAAATATGTTTCCACTCATATTCCAAAATAAATTTATGATTATCACTACAATAAAATTGTCTAGCAGTGACAATAAAAGAATTGACATAAAAATTAGGACATTTTAGGTGTAATAAAATTTAATTATATTCAAACATTTATCTATATAATTTTGTTACATAGAAAAGTGTAACTAAATTTTGTTACATCTAGAAATGTAGTATTAAATTAACCACACCCTCAAATGTGACTAAATTTTGTGACGTGATTTGATTTTTGTGACATGCATAATAACTATCTATAACATAACATTATAATTAATTTTGTTCAGTGGCATTTTTTAAAGTCACAATTTTTGAAAAATCATGTCACTACTAGAATATTTTGTCCTAGTGTGTATTTGTGAACTGAAACACAGCTCATTATTCATTACTTACACCAAAATTCCTAAACAAGATATCTTATTTGTACCGGGAGCTCTGCATGATAAGGCCGTCACTTGCATTAAATTCGTTATACAATATTTATATTTGGATCCAATCATGATCAAACATTAGCAAAATTAGAGATATTCCTTTGATCTTACTAGAAATAGGTATCCTAAAAATCTTGGCTCAAGTAAAATAATCTCACATGTATATTTTCAATTTCGATATGAATATGTGGGTTGATTCTCCTGCAGGATCTGCAAAAGTTCATACCGCGCGTGGTGAACCAACTAGGCACCAACTTGAAACGTCTCCAACAACTCGGAGCGACTAAGGTTGCCGTGACATCTCTCCAACCGTTGGGCTGCCTGCCTCGTAGCACGGTGGATTCATCTTTCCAACGCTGCAACACCACCCAAAACCAAGCCGTCTCCTACCACAACCTCCTCTTGCAGCAAGCCGTTGCTAAATTGAACAACGACTCCAAAACCTCCACCTTCTTCATCATCGATCTCTACACCTCCTTCACCACCGTGCTCAACCAAAAACGAGACTATCAAGGTACAATTTTCACGTTTTAATAATAAAATAGTCAACTTAAGATTGTAAAGATAACAACGAGATATTAAAAAAACCACTCTAATAATTTTGAAATGAATGTCTTGTATAATTAATTTTGATTAGGAATTTGAGATTTGAGACTCCATTGAAGCCGTGTTGCGTGGGGATGAATGGCTACTTTGCGGCGGCGTGGACGAGAAAGGTGCGAAAATGTATACAGTTTGTAGCGATCCGAAATCGGCGTTTTCTGATTCGGCACATCCAACTGACGCTGGATGGCATGCGATCTACACCACGTTCAAGTCGAGTCTTGAACAAGTATTTAAATTTTACTAGGTTTCTCAACTTCTGCGTTGCCGGTTGTTTGTGTATCATCTCTTTCGTTTTTCATGTTCCGGTCGAATCTCTGTTACGTTTCAGTGGCATGGAAATTTGTTCGATTATGGTATTTCTGTTGATACGAGAAGCCAGGGCTCAGCAAACTCTTCACTTTAACTCTAGATACTAAAATTCTTATCAAGATTCATGTGGTCGGAATTTCGAGGTTAGATACACACTGTTCTAAAAGGAAATTTATAAATTATATTACTTACTCCATCGGTCCACCAAAGCCGTGTCACTTGGTAGATATCACATATTTTAATAAAATATTTGTTAGATTATTTAAGTGGAGAAATGATCTCACCATGTAAGAAATAAATGGTTGAAGTTGAATTATAAAAATTAAGTGTCCACAGAGGGTATTTTTTTGGTAAATAATGAATGATTATGGGATTGAATTATAAAGATTGAGTGTTCCAAAAAGGAAGTGACACTTTTTGTGGACACCGAATAAGACAATTATGATATACTTTTACTGGACGGAATGGGTACTATTTATTAGGCTAATGAAGGATGAGGCCAAGAGTGAAGTTGGGTCATAAAACTTCTAACAATAACACTAGGCCCGCCCAAAAGCAAATTAATTTACCAAAAGGTCTGATGGTTATAGTAAATCTATATTGATTGTTGGACCTAATTATTCTGTAGAGTTGCTATATGAAGGCCCATTTTTCATCATGTCACAGCCTTCTGATTTAGTTAAAATGTGAATACGATTATATAAGACTCTTTTAAGTTATAATAACAGATAGAAATAAATGCCCCTAACTTGGTAGCTTCCGCTCTCCTTATTCATGATAAACAATTGGAAACAGAATGAATCATCAAAATTTCACGGATTGGAGCTTTATTATGATTATTAATATCCATAGTTTTTTATTTTTGTTTTTGGTAGGGGCCTATCGTTTGCTTAGCAGTATGGTTGTACTATTTAGTTGGTTGTATTGTACTATCCGTGTATCTCAGACAGAGGACATGAGATTTTATGGTACCACATTACCCATATACTGATTTGTGGTGACACTAAATTGTGGTGGGCTGAGAGTCAACGTTTTGAAATGCTACATATGCCTTGTTCTGCTTATTTTAGACCAATTCAATTTCCTGGAGTGTTGGAAAGAAGAAAAGGTTTTGTGGTTTTTTCTTTTCCACTTTTTATTTTATAATTTTTCACATTAGACAATTTTCTCTGAAAATGTAAGAATACTACGCAATTAACCATTAAATTTTATAATTGTAAAGCCCACACAAAATTTAAGTCCTCAAAACTTGAGTTCGCCTTATAATGCAACCCAGGAGCAACAAAATTTTGGACTAATAATTGGGCAAGTGGCTCAAATTATGACGACCACTTGGTCAATTTTTGGCGGGAGGCCCTCCTAAGTACAATGGAGATCGCTAGAGCTGGCAAAATGGGCCCGGCCCGATGGGCCGACCCGGATACCCAAGGTTAGGGCTGGGTTGGGCTCGAAAATTATAGGCCCGAAAAAAATCGGGCCTAAAACCGCCTTGATGGTCCGTCAATCAAGCTTCAATTAAAAAGCCGGGGTTTCGGCTAAAGCCCGCTCGCATTATTACACTTAATAGGATACTTTTAGGTGTCCCCATTTTAAAAATCACTATTATTTACTTAATTAGTACACTTAATAGGACACTTAAAAGTGTCCCCATTTTAAAATCCACTTTTATTCCTTTAATATGACACTTTTAAGTGTCCTAAATAGTAAATATCTTAAGTATTATATTAAAACTATTTAAAGGACAAAAAAATGTCATATTTTTACCGGACGGTTTAGCTCGAAAGCCCCGGTGGCCGGACATGGCTGGGTTGGGCTCGATTTTGCAGCCCGTGAGATTGCATGGACGGGCCGACCGACCAAGATAGTACCGAAGCCTATGGGCGGGCCGAGCCAGCCGACCCGTCCATTTTGCCACCTCTGAGATCGCCAACCTAGGCTGTGGAACTTTAGGATCATTCATCCACCTTGTCCAGGTAAGTATATAATTCAATTGTAATTGTTCTATTTTTATAATCCCTCTCTCTTTCTATCTTTACCTTCTCCATCCAATACGAGATTCTTTTCAATACCTCACAACTTCCCAACTTTCTATACTTTGCATCCTTAATACATATATTAAATTTGTAATCATTCATTCATTTAATGACTCAAGAGATATCTTCAAATCTTGTTATTTTGTGTTTTATTATTGTCAATGGATATCACGTTTGTTGTATATTGTATTATCTTATTTGAAATCGCTTATTAAATATGCATAGATAAAATGAGATATGTGTTGTTTTTTTAAGGGAAAAAAAACGAGAGATATGTATTGTAAATATGAAAATATAACAAAATTCGAATTTCGAGCCACTAATCAAACGACAATAACACAAATGGAGCCAATATATAGAGAGAATAAGGTTCAAATGAGAACCATTTTTATCCTAAAAATTAAGAGCCAAATGAATTCATTATGAAAGTTGATGAATCCGTTGAAGAGAAAGTTATTGAATTTAAAAATTTAGAAATTTTCACTCGTGTTCGAATCCCATGAGGGGCGAAAATTCTATTTTTTTGGATTCAGTAACTTCCTTAGCGGATTCATCAACTTTCACAGTGAATTCATCATTTTTTGGTTCTTACGTTCTCACGATAAAATGGTTTTCACGTTAACCCTCATATATATATATATATATATATATGGTTGAGTACTTGAGTTATAATAAAACCTATTTTTTAGAAACCTAAAAATCAATGCACTACTTTACATATAAAGCTAATGCACCATTGAATTATTGTACAAGTTTAATTCTATTCATCAATATTTCGTAGTACAGTAACTTTATATATAAAGTGCATTATTTTTAGGTTTTTATGAAAAATAGGTTTTATTTGATTTCTTTCATATATATATATATATATATATATATATATATATATATATATATTGATTGGTTATAGAAAGAATTACCTCTTAAATAAGAACTAAGAACCAATAGCCACCGTTAGATTGAATAAGATGTGATGACTTATAATTGTTTAATGAAAAAAATAGTTAAATTCCTAAATTTTCGCTATTTGAATATTTTATATTCAATTCTTCATTGTTCGTGTAATTCATGTTGTTGTTCATGTAATCGTAGTTCTTGTACATGCTATCACATTCCAATTAATTGATATGTTCACGTAATTAATGTTGTTGTGCATGTAATTGTAGTGATTGTGCATATGAGGATATTTACGTAAATGAATATATAAAATTCCTTAATTACAGGGTTAAACGGTTACCATTAAAATCTGAGGATAATAAATGCTTTATAATTAATCATGACATTGAGATTATAGAAAATGGATGAACCACATTAGTTCTTAGTTCTAAAAAAAAGTTGGAGTTCTCATTTGATCAATTCTCTTTCTATATATATATATGTGAAAGAGTTCAAATAAAACTTATTTTTCGTAAAAACCTAAAAACCAATGCATTTGAAGTACAAAATTAATGTACTTTATGTATAAAGTTATTTCACTACAAAATATTGATGAATAGTTTTGTCTTTTACCAAAACTAAAGGGTGCACTAGTTTTATATATAAAATGCATTAACTTTATACGTAAAATGTATTGATTTTAGATTTTATGAAAAATAGATTTTATTATAACTCAATCCTATATATATATATATATATATATATATATATATATATATATATATATATATATATTGTATTCAATCTTTCTAGATGTTGAAATGATAGCATAAACCCGTGAACTTTTTTATTTTTATTATAAAGAAGATGGAACAACTCTTATGAATACTATACCTACCTGATTGGCTGGTCCGTCTATAGTCTTATTGGTCAAGTAATATACATTTGTTCACAATTTATTGGATATGGCCAGCTTTTTTAAAGCTCTCTCTATCTTCAGTCGCATTATAATATTTCACATTTCTTATGAGGCTTTGTTGAATTTAAAAAGAGAGAAAAAGAAAGCCTGATTGTCAATCAAACATGTCTAATGGTTAGTTTTTGTTCAATCGACTTCTTTTAATAATTAATTAAGGATGATTAATGAAGTTTCACGTCTATATGCACGCCAGCATAGGCCCCGCATATATTTTTGCATATGACATATTTGCTAAATATTCCAAATATATGCTGATGTTAGACCTTGATGGACTTGGATATATGAGTTGAGAATCTGTGGTTTCTTGCTTGTTCATAGATAAATACTGTTTTATATTCAATAGCTCAAAATTATATGACATATAAAAAGAATCTGCTAGTTCATTGTGCATCAAATATTTATCTTTTTCTTTCTCTCTAAAATCTTGTCTTCAGTCAATATATATTTACAATGTGGAAATCTTTCTCCTTTCACTACAATTTATTAAAACTCGTGCCACAAAATCAATGCAAGTTTTTTTGATTGACGGATGGAATAATAAATTTCTCATTTACTGAAGCTACCATGTATCATGATGATATAGAAAAAACAAAATCTCAAGGTTTTTTTTAGAGGACAAAAGTTATTGAAGTTTGTTTAATAGATTAGTTTAATAAAATATGTGGTTGATTTTGAATGATTAGATGATTAAACGGAATTAAAATTAACTAATCCATATTTGAAATTATAATATTAAATTAAATAATTTCAAATAATTAATAATTAAATAAATAATAAATATGTATTAATTAATTCTAGTTAATCAGGTATAACCATCAGTTAATCGGTTATACCCGATAACCGAAATTTACTGGAGGGAGATAACCGACTTTTTTTTTGTTTCGATTCCAGGTTAACCGATAACCGAAAATCAAATAAACATCTCTAAATCTATCTAAGAGATATTTCCCTCTGAAAATACATAGATGAACTATATATCTTAAGGCATTTTCTCTCCTTCTTAACGTGTGTGCTAAATGTATACTCAAGTACTAGTATATATACCACATGCATTAAATAAGTGTTATATTTAACTTATTAAACTACTATTAAATCTGACCGCTTGCCCATTGATGCCCATATAAATTTGGAGACAATGCAATGGCACAAAACTACCTGAAACTTGTATTTTCGATACTCATATTTAAATTTCAGATCAAGAGAATTTTATATATATGGTAGCCTGATAGCTATTATATATAGAAATACACATATATATTACTCTCTCGTCTCACCCAAGACGGTTAATTTCTTTGACACGGTTATTTAAGAGAAGTGATTAAAGTGATAAAAAATATGTAGGTTTTTAATTTTTGAAAAGATAATTATTTCCTAAAAGGCAAACAGACCATCTTGGATGGAACAACCCAAAAAGAATGCAGATCATCTTGGGTCGGATGGATGAAGTATATATTTATGTATATGTCTGTATGCAAGGTACATATATACCGACACTGTAATTGTTGGCTCTTGCTTGCGAAGAGGGAATCACATTCACATATCTTCACTAGATTCTGCTTACTTGTGTTGATGACGACAACCACCTTTAAAAAAATCTTGATTGAAGCTAAGAATTCAATTTCTATGGCCCAACACTAGACACAAAAAACCTAAAAATTCTCTCTCTCTCTCTCATTAAAACCATATGTGCATGTGTTTTATGTGTTATTTAGTAATCATATTTATGCAACTATCTTGGCTTTTTGAAAGTTGAAATAATCAAAGTAGATTTTATGCTCAATCAACGGTTAAATGTTAAATGTCGCACTCGTCAGGTATATTTAACCAATTAAAGATTAAAACTCGATGCATCCATCGTCAGATAGAATAATGGTGGATCATGAGTAGTGTCCATGATCTAGGCTTAGATTGTCCATTGGAAACTTGTAAGAGACATTTTTCATTTGGCCTTGATACATCCTAACTACGTTTTATGCATCAATCACTCAGCCATTATTACTTACTAGCTATTAAAAAAATCACAATTTCGTGAAGAGACCCATTCTGGTACTTTCGGATATATGATGCATCCGACCTATAAAACTAATTGAAAATAATGAGTTGAATTAGAGATTAATAATTAATTTTAATTAAGAACTGATGAATCTTAAGTGGATTTAATTAAGGGGTGGTCTCCTGTGCGCGCAGCGCGCACAGTGACCCACCCCTAATTAATTCATTAACCTTAATTAATTAATTTTAATTAAATAATTAATCTCGATTAATTAAATAATTAAATTAATTTTAATTGAAATTAATTAATTAGTTTAATAAACTTTAATTGTAAATTAATAAATAATAATTTTGAATTAATATATCTTAGTTTTGAATTAATAAACCCTAACCGTGAATTAATAAACCCTAATTTTGAATTAATAAACCCTAATTTTGAATTAATAACCCTATTTGAAATTTATAAACCCTAATTTTGAATAATAAACCCTAATTTTGAATTAATAAACTCTAATTGAAAATAATAAACCCTAATTTTGAATAATAAACCCTAATTGTGAATTAATAAACCCTAATTATGAATTAATTATGAATTAATAAACCCTAACTTTGAATTAATACACCCTAATTATGAATTAATAAACCTCAATTATGAATTAATAAACCATAATTATGAATTAATAAATTCTAATTTTGAATTAAAATTATAATTAAAAATTAATAAATTTAATTATAAATTAACAAAATCTAATTATCATTACTTATCATAATTAATATATAATTATTTTAACAAAAAAACAAGGGTGAGCTCACGGTGAGACGGAGCTCACCCAAGTTTTTGTCTTTAATTAATTAGGATGGATGCAATTTGATTGATATAATTCTTATTCTATTTTTATCACGGTAGACTGTAGGCAAGCTAGAGATTATAATGAGAGGAACGTACATGACACACATCATTCATGATGAAGTGAACATAATAATAATGCAATATAGTAATATCATGCACATCTAATACATTTTATTTTATTGATAACTCAAAAGATGCTCTAGCTTAGAGCCGCAAATGAGAGAATATATATAAGTATTTAGGCGTAAGCATGCATAATCATCCATAGCAGTAGAGTTGCATAATTTTATCTTAAATATATACTTACTTGTTTGTCAACTTCATAGTTCATTATACTATCAATTCGATTCCTGATCATCTTAATTAAGGGACAAAGAATTGAGAATACAACCTCTAATGTCATGTTATCAACTTCACGTGTGCGGACACAATGTTCCGACCTAACTTCTCTTTCAATATAAGTTATCCTAACTCTTTAAATATCATTAGAGAAAGATTTTTGGTTTGAAAAAACTGTTACGAAATAAAGTACTTAGTAATTACAAAAACTAAAAAGAAATACACATGAATTGGTTACTCTATTCGTCTTTCTTTCGGCTATATTTGTTGGGGTATTGTCAAGCCGTGGATTTTTACACTGTGATTTCTGAATATTATGGCTATCGATAAAGATAGTCCTTAACTGACCCTAAGTACGATTTGGGCCAAATATAAAAAATAAACCAAAAAAAAAAAGGTTCCATAACTCGACAAAAACCTAATTGCATGTAAATCATCAACAGCAAGGACAATAGCTCGGGTTATGAAAGGATTAAATAAATTAATACAATATCTTAAATTGAAAAAAAAGAAGAAGCATTAATTAAAAACTAAAGTCACGGCCCACCCATAACAAATAACCAATTTAAAAGAGAAACAGTAGTTGGAAATTCAATAAGAAAATAAAAGAAAAAATATTGAAGAATATAACTGGGGGGATGTGTACAAAATCATTTCCTATTAAATAATGCTCAGCTGAACAAATGCGTTTCTTACCTCCACTAATTGTTCCCATATACGACATGACATTATTATAATAATAAACATTTCAAAACATATAACATGCTACTATGCACATTCTAAATATGATGACTATAGTATGGACCTTGCTCCAATATGACTATAAACCTCACCATCATTAATATAACTTTTGATCAACCCACCAGGAATCAAGTACATGAAGTCGTATTAATGAGCAAGTTCATTGACTAATATCACTAAATAACTAAAATTAATTAGCTGAGTTGACATAATTGTCATTTTATTCTCGTCTCATGCCTTAAACTAGCCTTAAACTAGGATCAAAATGAAATACTACCATAAAAGATACGGTTTTCAATAAAACAAGTGGCTCGCGAGCTAATAATGTTTCACTTGTTACTGTTGTAGGCAAGTTCAAATTATTTTGAGTTCGGCTATATTGTTATTTCATATTTATGTACTTAAAAATATCTATATCTATAATTATATTGATAACGTTTCACTTCATATCTATCATATATATATATATATATATAGAGAGAGAGAGAGAGTTAGGTTCAAAGGAGAACCATTTTTATCCTAAAAACTAAGAACCAAATGAATTTGTTATGAAAATTGATGAATATGTTAAGAAAGTTATTGAATTCAAAATTTGAAAATTTTCACCGTGTTCGAATCCCATGAGGGTGAAAATTCTAGTTTTTGATTCAACAACTTTCTCAATGGATTCATCAATTTTCGCAATGAATTCATCATTTTTTTGTTCTCATGATAAAAGCGGTTCTCACGTTAACTCTCTTATATATATATATATATATATATATATATATATATATATATAGGGATGGTTCTGTGAGAATGAAAATAAGTGTAGGAAATATAAATATATGTAAGTCTAGCATATCTTTCATATTTGTGTAGACAATCGAATTACTATGTTGCACATATTAGTTTAGTACATATTTCATCTTTTCAGTAGCACATATGCTAAATATATTAGTTTAGCACATCTTTCATTGCGACTTAGCACAAGAAGGGTTCTAGTCTTTGCACAATAATCCACAGTAGCACACACAACACAAAATCAGAAGACAACCGAAATTAAATCTCAACCATTGATCCAAAGAAATCAAAGACCCGATTCATTCATATTTCCTACCAAATTATCCATTCATACCGATTCATCTCCTATATATATATATATATATGTTGGTTATAGAGGAACTACCTCTTAGATAAGAACTAAGAACCAATAACCACCGTTAGATTGAATAAAATCAGACGATTTATGATTATTTAATGAAAAAAAATAGTTAAATCCCTAAATTTTTGCTATTTGAATATTTTATATTCAATTCTTCGTTGTTCGTGTAATTCATGTTGTTGTGCATATAATCATAGTTCATATGCATGCTATCATATTCCAATTAATTGTTATGTTCATGAAATTCATGTTATTGTGTATGTAATCGTAGTGATTATGTATATGAGAACAATTACGTAAATGAATATATAAAATCCCTTAATTATAGGGTTAAACGATAATTATTAAAATATGAGGATAATAAAAGATTTATAATTAATCATGACTGTTAGATTATAAAAAATAGATGAACCATATTAGTTCTCAAAAATTAGAATTCTCATTTGATCAACTCCCATATATATAGGAGATGGTTCAAGAGAAATGATAGGGTCTTTGATTTGTTGGATCGATTGTTGAGATTTAATTTCAGTTGTGCTACAGTTTTGTGTTTTGTGTGCTACACTGATTACTATGCAGCACTATAACCCTTCTTGTGCTACGCTGAAATGAAAGATGTGCTAAACTAATATATTTAGCATGCGTGCTACGAAGGGATAAAATATGTGCTAAACTAACATGTGCAACATAGTAACTCTGATTGTGCTACACAAAAATGAAAGATGTGCTAGTATTCCTATTTCCTACACTAAGAAGCTTTCTCACCATAACTCATCCCTACATTTATAAATATATATATGGATGAGATTCGATATTACCTAAACCAGGTATTATTTAGTATTAAATCTAGATCGCTTTACTGAATTATGGAATAATATAGATTGATGTCACGTACACCCACATTTTCCATTTTTTTCTTCTCTCAAGGAGTATAATTGTAAAAATGTAATGAATTCATATAATTTCTTTTAAAAAACATGTAAGTATGAAAAAAATTTGCATATGCAATATAACACTATGCATCTCGAATGTTGATTATGAAATAGTGCAACAAAATAAAGTTTTATTCGTTCACAACAAAAATTGAACCACATGCCGATTTGAAGGAATAAATCATCACTTAATCTGATCTGAACCATTCCCCGAGTATCATCAATGCCGTTCTTGCTCCGGCTTGAAATTCCATCATTCACTAGAATAGCAACTTCAAGAAGATAATAGAAAATTAATTGCTTCACCAAAAGAGAAACTCGAATGAGATCTATTCCACGAATTAGAAACATAAAAATGTTAGAATCAGTCTCTTTTCCGTGAAGAAGAATGTTTTAAAAAAACATACAACTTTATAATACTTTTATACACATAATGTAAAATAAGAACACATATATCAATGAACAAAACTACATATAAAATATGAAAATGGTGCATTTCGAATGTTGAATTTTTGAAACATATAAACCATATAGTTTTATAACAAAACTCTAAATATAATGATAAATTCATGATAAGTCACATAATAATATAATTTACTTAATGAATCGCGATAATTCGAAAGCAAAACCATTTATTGAATAATATAAATATGAGAAGAACCATAGATTTCTGCTCCAAAAATGTAATTTTTAATTTACTTTATGCATTTTTCTGTTTATTATGTTCAACAATATATATTTGTCTATTTAATCGTAATTATTTTTTGTGTGTGCTTAACATTAAGCATTAACAATGTGTGTATACCCTTCTTACTATTAAATACCCCTTTAAAACTTTTTTAGAAAAATACAAAAATCTCAGTCATTAGATAAACAAGATCAATGAATGAAATTAGTTACTATATATACACTACCTAAGACTTGAATATTGTATTATTTATCCTCTCTCTCTCTCTCTCTCTATATATATATATATATAGGGTTGGATTTCCGTAGTACCCGGTCCTCAGGTAATACGTAATGCTTAAGAGCAAGATAATAATTATTTTGTTCATATGGATAGCCTAGATAAGCGACACATGGCAGAATATTTTTTTATTTTAATTTTTCCTTTAAGAGCAAGATAATAATTATTTCTTCTTCTTCTTCTTCTTCTTCTTCTTCTTCTTCTTCTTCTTCTTCTTCTTCTTCTTCTTCTTCTCCTCATATGCTGCAAATTGTTGTTGTTCACCGGAGAAGAAAGAGAAGTAGTGGCAACGATGGCACAGTGGAGGCGATCGCGGCGACAACAATGGTGCAGTGAAGATGGTCATGGTTGTGGCATTCATGGCGGTAGCGGTTGGACAGTGGCTGTAGCTGGAGCTGCCTGAAATTTAAGGATCGAGAGAGAGGATGACTGATGGTGTTTAAGGCGAAGTTCGTAAAAAATCGAAGAACAAAGCGGTGGTTTATGATGGAGTTCGCCGAAAATTGGAAAATGGGGTAAATCGGAGAAGGAGGCGGCCACATGAAGCTCCTAGCAAAGAATATGCATACTAATACACATAAGCTTGCATAACAATCACATAAATCTGCATATGCATAATACTATTAAACAACAACATGCATACTACGAAACACAAACCTACATGCTTTAAAACAGAAACTCGTAGATTTTTCATTCTCGATATCTCTCTTTCTCTCTTCTCCAATATGCACAAACACTTTTCTTGTCGATTATTTGTTTTCTATTTTGTTGATCATTTGTTTTCTTTAATTTGAATTATAAAGTTAGAAGTAATCGATCTAAATGAGAGAATATATTATGGATAAATCAATCTAATATGAATTTTTGTGTTCAACATTATGTGATTTTGTGTTCATGCGTATTTAGTTTTTAGTTTTAAAACATGCATGATTTATTGTTCTATATCACATAACAAAAAAATATATGCAATTTTGTGTTCAATCGCATACAATTTTATGCATAACAATATGCAGCTTTATGTTTAAGTACATGCATGATGTGATTTTCTATATTACATAACAAATAAAATTAATAATTTACCCTTACTATAGCGAAATCAGGAGAAAATAAGCTTAAAATCCGAAAATAAATCTCCACCACAAGATCTATGAGATAAATGGATGAGATTAAATACTACATACTACCTCGGACTCGGATATTATATAATCTCTCTCATATATATATATATATATATATATATATATATATATATATATAGAGAGAGAGAGAGAGAGAGAGAGAGATGATGGATCAAGTAAGAATGAATTCATTGATTTTAGTAAATCAAGTGACAAGATTTATTTTGTTGTGCTACAAACTATAACTATATGTGCTACTTAAAAAATCTATGTGTTTTAACTAAATGTTAAATAAGTAATTGCATCTTTTAAGAATCATTTTTCCCTTATTTTTAGGCAAAACACGATTTGTATACTTATATATAGGGATTTGTTGTAACTTATAATTTAAATCATTACTTCAACATTATTTATGTTTCAATACTTAATATATATAAAATTATTTATGATTCAAGCTAGCAAATATATGGAAAACTTAGGTAAATAATATATATATTGATCATACTCGTGGTTCAATATATAGCACTAGTATAACGGTTGCATAGCATATTTTTAATTACTTATTACACATAACACTAAGATTTGTTGATTTTTCAGTTTTATTCAATTTGAATTTTTTTTTGTTTGTGCCTTTTAACATATACAAGTTTTTTGTGGTAAACATATCAATACAAAATGCTACAAAAGAGTTAATATATGCTACATAATGAAATATATATCTATATAAAAAGTTTGAATAACAATTTATCATTGTGTATTGTAAATATATTTGTGATATGTTACCAAATAACAAGTGATATAGAAAATTACATTTATGCAAGTTTTAAGAAGTAATATATATGCAGTACAAACTCGCGTTTTATACAATGTATTTGTAAGAATATGTTACACAGTGTCATATATTCAATAATGTTAACATATAGTCATATATTAGTTGTTCTAAAGTTCTAAAATAATTGTGCTACATTTACACATAAACTTGCTACAATATAAAAATAACGAAAGACTGTGTCTGAGTTCTATGATTTTGGGGAAAGATTTCTGAAGATTCAAGATAATGTAAAAAATTTTATGTATTCATCATATGTGATTTTCAGTACTTATTGCACTTGTGGAATATTTCCATAGCATATTTAATTTATTTATTTTGCACATATATTCTTTGTTAGTTAATTTGATTCTTTGTTATGTACATATATTGTGTTTATTTATTTATTTTTTACGGTTGAGTTTTTTTTTACACATATGCATATGTTCTGTAGTACATATTCACTACTGATATTGTACAATTATATATGACAACGTGCGAGTTTTAAATGCTAAACTATGTTTAAAAAATACTATATGATGCATTATTTATGCTAAATAATTAGTGTGAAATTGTAGATGTGCAAGATCGAATCCCTACAATTAAGGGACATGGTTTTCGGACGATGAACAATAACGCCGAATGTTAAGGAATGTGGAAGATGATAATGTAATTTTTATTCTATATTCCCTATTATACCCTTATACGAATTTATAAAAAATAATAATTAAAAATAAGTTAATATATTACTTTTAATCTGGACCATTGATTTGAGAAAGATATATAGATGTGATATATTCTTATTTTCTTACATTTATTTTCATTCTCACATGAATCATCCTATATATATATATATATATATATATATATATATATATATATAGGAGGTTAACGTGATAATCACTTTTATCTTGAGAACGTGAGAACCAAAAATGATGAATTCATTGTGATATATAGTTGATGAATCGCTTGAAAATTATCAATCCAAAAATAGAATTTTCGTCCTCATGGGATTCGAACAGGTGGATTTCTTTTGAATTTTGAATTCAAGAACTTTAACAATGAATTCATCAACTTTCATAGCGAATTCATTCGGTTATTAGTTTTATGATAAAATGGTTCTCATTTGAACCTAACTATATATATATATATATATATGGGAGGTTAACGTAAAACCATTTTATTGTGAGAATGAGAGATGAATATGCTATGAAAGTAATGAATCTGTTGAAGTTAATGAATAAAAATAGAATTTTCGCCTCTCGATTCGAACCCCGTGAAAATTAAATTTTGATTCATTAACTTTCATGAATATTCATTAACTTTCATAGATATTCATTTTGTTTTCGTAGTTCTTAGTTCTCACGTTAAAATTGGTTCTTATTTGAACCTCTCTCTCTCTCTCTCTCTATATATATATATATATATATATATGGGGAGGGTTAACGTGATAATCACTTTTATCTTGAGAACGTGAGAACCAAAAAATGATGAATTCATTGTGATAGTTGATGAATCTGCTTGGAAAATTATTAAATCCAAAAAATGGAATTTTCGTCCCTCATGAGATTCGAACCAGGTGGATTTTTTGAATTTTGAATTCAAGAACTTTAACAATGGATTCATCAACTTTCATAATAATTCATTTGGTTCTTAGTTTTAGGATAAAATGGTTCTCATTTGACCTAACTCTCTCTCTCTCTCTCTATATATATATATATATATATATATATGGGAGGGTTAACGTGATAATCACTTTTATCTTGAGAACGTGAGAACCAAAAATGATGAATTCATTGTGATAGTTGATGAATCTGTTTGGAAAGTTATTGAATCCAAAATGGAATTTTCACCCTCATGGGATTCGAACCGGGTGAATTTTTGAATTTTGAATTCGAATTTTAACAATGGATTCATCAACTTTCATAAATTTATTTGGTTCTTAGTTTTAGATAAAATGGTTCTCATTGAACCTAACAATATATATATATGGAGGTTAACATGAGAACCATTTTTATTGTGAGAACGTGAGAACTAAAACCGATGAATGAAAGTTGATGAATCCGTTGAAAATTATCAATCAAAAATAGAATTTTCGCCTCATGGATTCGAACCCGTGAAAAATTCAATTTCAATTCATTAACTTTCTCAACAATTCATCAACTTTCATAACTAATTCATTTGGTTCTTATTTTTAGGATATATATTTATTAAACTATATATATATATATATATATATTCTAGCATAAGTTTAAATTTGATGAGTTGAACTCTATTAGGATCATCTAATAGTAAAAGAACCATTTATGAACAGACACTTTAAGGCCAATTGAGATAGCTTGAATCAGGCTCAAGTACGACCTGAACTCGATGATCCATTTGGAGTAGTACCTACGCTAGAAACTATACTTATCAATTGAGGTGTAGCTCTAGTTGAAATTTCCTAATAGCAATATATATTTGCATAAAGCTCTACCCCAACTCTAGAAGCTATGAATCATGTAAATGTGCTACTAAAATGCTCTTTACCTTATATATACACACATAAAAAATTCACTTTAGAGTAAAGATTTAGATTTACAATACATAAAATTTAATATTTAAATGATTATATAATCCAACAAACCCGAAATTTTAAATTCATCTGAATATATATTTAGTGTATTTGTCTGTATTAATTATATACATCCAAGCTATCATAAAGTAAACTTATGTTATAGTTGTTATTTTCTAAAAGTGCATTTACTTTTTATAATTGGTATGGTATATGATTGAATACTTTATTTCATTATTAGGATTTCTCCAATCTTACATTTTCAATGGGATATGAATCAAACTAAATTAGCTCAAAAATAGAAATTATCAATGACTTTGAAATATCCCAAAATTTCAATCCATCAAGATAAACAATGGATTAACCTATACTCTTTTTATGTATCTAATTTTTTTAAAAGTAAACTTCCCCAAAGCTCATTAATTTTCATTCTATTATCATTTTTTTTTTTAAATTTGGCAATTGACTGCTGTATAAATAACTTGCATATATACACTTTCTCTTTACATAAGTCCATAAATAGAATCCAATACCAATTCAAGAAAAGTTCCGCAGCCTAATTTACTATTGAGCCCGGAGTTACTCCCTTCCTACATTCAATTATTGTAAGTGGACCTCATTCCCTCTAAACGGACAATTTTTTTTTTCTTTCATTTATATATTTTTATTTTTGTGTGTGAGTGCGTGTTATGTGAAATTGTGAACAAAGCCTGATATCCCCACCCCCCTAGTTTCATACATAGATACATCTCCCCTCCCATTGGCCTCTCCACTCTCAGCTCCACTCCTTTTCCCTTTTTATCTACCAATCTCTTCAATCAATTGCATCAATGGAGTCTCCGTCTTCGCTCCTCCAATACTCTCACGCCTCGTGGTTGCTATTTATCTCCTCCCTCTCATTTATCACATCTTTTTTGTTCATCCTTTTCACAGTGATGAGAAACAGGGTTTGGTGCAGCTGCGAAATCTGCAAAACATACAGCGAATCGCGGTGGAGGAGCCAGTACCACAATCTATGCGATTGGTACACACATCTGCTGCAAAAATCCCCAAATGGAACGGTCCACATCCACGTCCTCAACAACACGATCACCGCGAATCCAGACAACGTCGAATACATGCTCAAAACAAGGTTTGATAATTTCCCCAAAGGGAAACCCTTCTCCACGATTTTGGGCGATTTCTTAGGCCACGGCATCTTCAACGTCGACGGAAGCTTCTGGAGGTTCCAGCGGAAGATGGCGAGCCTCGAGCTCGGCCGCGTTTCCACGCGTAATTACTCTTTCGAAGTGGTGAACGTGGAAATCCAACGTCGGTTGATACCTCTGATGGCCTCCGCCGCCTCCGCCGGCGAGGTCGTCGATTTGCAGGAGGTTTTTAGGAGGTTTTCCTTCGATTGTATTTCGAGGTTTTCGTTCGGGTTGGACCCCACGCGCTTGGAGCTCTCGCTGCCGCTGTTAGAATTCATCGTCTCCTTCGACTTAGCGTCGAAGCTCTCCGCGGAGAGGGCTTTGGCGACTTCTCCGATTGTGTGGAAGCTGAAGAGATTTTTGAATATAGGCAGCGAGAGGAAGCTGAAGCGGGCGATCGAGACGATCCACGTGATCGCGCGCGATTTCATCAGAGAGCGGCGGAAGCTGGGGTTTTCCGATCGGCAGGATCTGCTGTCGAGATTCATGAGTAGCGTTGGCTGCGATGAGAAGTTCTTGGTTGACATCATTGTTAGCTTTCTGCTTGCAGGGCGCGACACGGTGGCCTCCGCTTTAACGAGCTTCTTCTGGCTGGTGGCGTGCCATCCCGGCGTGGAGGCGGAGATCCTAGCCGAGGCGGAGGCAGTGGCTGGGGCCTATCCTGCCCCAACGAGCTGCGATCAGGTGCGGGAGCTCCACTATCTGCATGCAGCGGTGTATGAGAGCATGAGATTGTATCCGCCGATCCAATTAGATTCAAAATTTTGTGTGGAAGATGATGTTTTGCCGGATGGGAGCTTTGTGAAGGGGGGGACTAGGGTTACGTTCCACCCCTATGCCATGGGGAGAATGGAGGAGATTTGGGGATCGGATTGCTTGGAATTCAAGCCGCTGAGATGGATCAAAGATGGAGTTTTCGTCCATGAAAACCCTTTCAAATGCCCTATTTTTCAGGCTGGGATTAGGGTCTGTTTGGGGAAGGAATTGGCGCTGATAGAGCTCAAGACCGTCGCCGTTTCCGTTTTGAGACGATTTCGGGTCGAGTTGGCCGAGTCGGAGCAGCCCCCACGCTTCTCGCCGGGGCTGACGGCCACTTTTAGGGACGGCATGCGGGCTAGGATTCGAGCTCGAGTAATTTGATATAGTTACATAAATTAAGGGTTATCTATATACATATATTAAAGTGATTAAAATGTAAATTTATAAAGTTCATTTTTTTGCCTAAGATGTTATATATGTATATATAAGCTTGAATTGCATATTTAATTTCTAAATGGCATGGTGGTTCGTCTGGCTGCGGTTGGGTTTTGTATATATGTATAGGTTGAGAAGCTTTTGCTTTTTGATTGTGTAAGTGAATATTAACTTGAAATTAATTTGAATATGTATATATATGTGTTTATCTATGGAATGCTGATCAGTAAATGTATATGGAAATGTTTGCAGTGATTTAATTAGTGTATCATTTTCGTAAATATATTGGATCGTGGATGGTAAAATGCACGATAAGAAGTAGACTGCCAAATTGTGACGAATAAATTCACAGTCACTATTCAAATGTGTGCATTAGGTAAAATTTGGCGTGCTTATGTGCAATTCTGCAAACCATACATGAGGATACATCACATTTGAAAAGTAGGTTCGACAAATTTCGTTTATAAAGTGTCGGTGAAACTCGAAGTTGAGACGTTTGTAGACGTGGCATGCTGGTTTTCTTTTTCCAATGAATGCCAAGAGAGAAAATGAAATTCTCTAGAGAACTTAGAGACATTTGTTGTACATGTGGTGCCAAGAGAAGATGGGATTATCTCTATAGCTAGGATTGATGAAAAGATCAAGTAGATGTGGTTGTTTCTATACTTAAGTTAATTTTCACGGCAATTTTTTCATTTTCTTTTGGACAGTTAAACCGTGTTAACTAAAAACTCATAGACCTACCGTCAGTTCTCTGAGCGGTTGAAATTATTCTGTCACCGTCAACATCATAGATTATTTATATTTGCAGAAACATAAATACGTGGGAATAGAAAACTGCACAAATAACTGAATGAGACAATTCATAAATAGGAGCCATGAACTATATTGGTCCGACATGGGTGGTAATGATTTGATTGCATATCTATAAACACATGTCTTTTAAGCATAATTATAGGCATAATGTTAGTTAAAAAGACATTTAATTTAGCCAAATAAATTAATATTATGTTCCGTCAAGATTAACTGACGTGGCGGATCGAAATATTTTTTTGATTTGATTTCAACGACCCACCATCACATATATAGCTGACACACTAAGTTTAAATATATTGGAAAAAGCATATATAGAAGTTTGACATGTTAACCTAATTCAATCATATTGCTTATAGTTTTTGGATTTGAGTGGATGATTGAGATTGAATCAATTTGCCTTCCACATCAGCTGGTTACGATCGGACATCTCTAATTCGCTATAACACAAATTAGTTGAAACTTATAGAGTTTTGATTTTTTTGCCTACAATAAAATAGTTTTATATGCCGAGGTGGTATCCTATACGGATGTATATATATATGAACATCGATATTTTTTTCAGTGTAAATAATATTTTTCTTCAATATAAATGATACTTTCTAGTTACAAAAAAATAAATAAATAATATTTTTCTTTAATATAAATAATATTTTTGTTAAGAATAGATGATATTTTTATTTGTTTGCACTAACAAATGTACTTAAGTTTTTGTGTTATATATAAAGGAGGATGTGGTTAGACCAGGTTGGTTTTGATTGGTGAGAGCATGTCATTTAATTGAATATGATTATTATAGCGCGCGTGGTACTAAATTATTGCCATTTTCATCAATTAATCGTCCATCACGATGCCTGTGAAGCATGTGTGTAAAAATTAGTCTGGAAGTCTTGAAATTCTCCTAGAAATTAATTATATAATGTCGCTTTTCCAGAGCTAACCATGCAAGCTTATGCATCTTAATGTAGTTGTATTGTTGTTTGCTGAACATAGAGTTAGATCAATCTAAAATGCTACATAGTCAAATATATATCGAATTATCAATATTTTTTCAATTCTATCATAAATTATCGATTTTGACTAATTAATATTCAAATTATGAAAAGTTATACAAATTTATATATAGATCATTTTGTTGTACTGAAAACTGATAAGAATAATCGTGAATTTCTGCCACGACCACAAAATTTCATGTCTGAAGATTTTCAGACAGTTGATTTTAATCCATGTCAAATTTTTGATGATCTTATTAGAATTTCAGGTGCCTTAAAAAAAATTATTTTAGGGATAGATTTGTATAGTTTTTCATAGTTTATATATTAATCACTTAAAGTTAATAGTTCAAATAAATTAAACCAAAAATAGGATCTAATTTTAACAGCTGGAACAGTAACAATGAAAATGCACCCCTCCTTGGTGAGATTATATGAGCAAATGCCCGAACCGAAATATGTTATTGTTATGGGAGCCTGTACAGTTACATATATTTAACTACTTAACTTAAAATAAATAAATAAAAGTTGAGGTGAAAACTCAAATTTGTAAGACTTGAATGTTTCTATTTCCTGTCCTTTATCATTAAATGTAAAATAGACCCCCATTAACTTGGGAGGCCCAACACCCTGGAGGTCCTTTTTATCATTGGCCTTTTATTAGGCGCATTTGTCATGTGCCGAAAGTGCCATATGTCTACGACAGTGATATGTACGATTTAAAGCAAAGAGCATATGCTTCATGTTATTCATTTATGTAACAATTTAGATATTTCATAAATACTAATTTCTTCTATAATAAAATCGAATTTCAAAAACATGTCCTTGTTTCCCAAATTTTCAGTGGGCAAGGGTACAGCGTTATGCTTATAATTAGAACTTTCATAATGGTATTTTTTTTCTAGATACATCAACAAAAATTATGATACAACGGAACTTCTTTAAATTAATGCTCAGTAAATTAATAATTTCTCTAAACATAATAATTTTGCGGTCACCACTTGGGCCCATTATGTAAATAGACGATTTCGATAAATTAATAAGATAATAAAATTTCAGAAAACTATTTTGTAAATCTATGGTCCAATCAGCATCATAAATTAATAATCTTCTAAATTATTACAAAAATATTTAGGATATTTTAGTAAAATCTAAAAAAAAAATGATTTGCTTGCCATTGAAATTAATGTTTTTGCCATTGAAATTTAAATTTAAATAAATTTCATCTCTAACTTTTTTCACGGCATTCAAAAGCTATGAGTAGCGTTCCCAAATTGCAATTAAAGTTTATGAAGGTTTTTTACGCTACTATTACTTCCTTTTGCATAACTGGATCTAATGGTACCGTTCATCCCGAACTTCATCTTCAACTGAGTTTTCAATTATGTTATCAACAATTTCTTCTAAACTTTGGGTTTCATGCATTCTTCCAAGTAATTAAAAATCCAAGTTCGTTTAATTCCTATATTATTAAATTTAAACTTTCTGAATTTTCTATATAATTAAATTTAAAATATAAAATACCTCATTCAATTGATAAAATATTAATTTATCGATCAACGAATACCTCTTTAAAATAATAAAATTTCACAGTCCCGATAGTATTAATTTATAGAGGTTCGACTGTAACATAAAAACTATCATTGCAACTCTCCTATGACAGTGGATCTCGGACCCGGACCAAATTCAGATCTAAATTCATTTTTAGGATCAGTGTCTTCAAAAAATAGGACTAGTTAGATCTTATATTTTAAATCGGGTCTGAATTTAATTTTTGAAATGCAATTTTTTCGAACCGGTTGGATTTATATTTCAGATTCGGATCTAAATTTTGATTTTAAAATACAAATCCGACATATAGATCAATTCACTTTATAATACATATATTTTTTTAATTGTAATTTAATTCCTAACCATAAACTCTTGTTCCCTCCTTCCAGAATTATCATCCGTGAAATCAGAGAAGACTGTAACGCTCCTTCTTTGTCTAATTTCTGGTGACTCGTCCCCCCCCCCCCCCCAAATCGCCGTCTTCTCCTCGCCAAGATCCCTCATTCTCCTCTGAACCCAACAAATATTCAGACATCACATCTCCATTTTCGCTGTTGAAAACCGCTGAACAAACCAACCGCCGTCAAGTCGCACATCGCTCGTCGCACCGTCCGACAGCGAATCGCGCATCTCCGGACCTATCCCCACTCTAAAGTGAGGAGTTCACTAGAATCTGAAAAAACAATTCTGCGATTTTACAAGTGAATAATGTTTTTATTTATTTTAGGGGACAAGTGTATAATACTTTTAATTCTGCAGTGTTAGTATCTATGGTCTTCACATAATCGATACTTGGGAAATATTTATGTAGTTATACTATTTTTGTTTGCAATTAAGCCAAACACTTATTCTTCTCTTTGAGCAATGAGCGTAGGCGCATAAATACGGTGAGCAACCGTGACCTAATGCCATAGCAAGATGGATCCCTCATGGTAGAAGACTACCGGTGGCCTAACTTCTCATGTGATGTATAGGTATTTGTTACTGTTAGTAATAGGGACGTAGAAATGCGAATATAACGTTTAAAGGAATGTTTTATATAACCGAGGCAAGAGTTAAGACTCTTTCTCCATGAAGATAATATTGCTCGCCACACATTCACGCGGTTCAACAACAATTATCTCCAAGATACAACGGTTTAACAAATACGAGTAGTTGCACTACTAGACGTATTTCCGACGAACTACTAGATAGTCGGGACAGAGAGGATTTTGAAGAATGAATGAATTGATTGATTATCTTCGTTTTGGTGTGTTTAATCATCTTTGCAGGGTCCCTTTTATAGCCCAAAGTGCATGTTCGTGAAGTGGTGCGAGGCCCAATTGCGACCCGAACCGTGCGTCGATCCATGGCTGATCAGGTTAGCCGAACCGACGTGATGGTTCGTCCAAGCACGAGCCCAACCGGCCCGCCACGTGGTCGAGTCCGACGTGTCGCCGAGCCATCTCCGGTGCCATGTTGGCAAACTTTGCCTCGCGACGATGCGCACTTATGAAGTGCAAAGTGCGCCTCTAAAGCGCCCAATGCGACAAGTGCGACGTGCGTGTGCTCGGACTCGCACTCTGGACTCGGATGGGCATTTGGGTTAGCCATAAAATAGCTAATTAAAACCCGACTAGCATGCACCATAGATGGTGCACACTGATTATTCCTTATCATGTGAACTCATTTATATATAGCTTAGAACTTCCTTATTTTTCCAATGTGGGATAGAAAACTTATTCCCACCATTAAGAAGCCATCTTTGTGCATTAATTGTTCATTCATCCCACAATGGATTTGAACACATAAATACACTAAATTGATCTACACAAAATGTAGATTCCAAATCTAAGCTCATATACAAATTTATTCCAACAATCCCCACATGAATGACGATTAATGCAATGCAAGTTTTATCAAAGTCCCGACGACCTATTATTGCATTAGATAGGTAGTTGTTGGCTTTGAACCTTCCTTAGTATAGTGTTATCGATTTACTCACCGCTTCGGTGAACACGATGTCTCGAACCGACCGCTTTTGTGTAAACCAAGACAATAACACATACACAATAATAGATACACTATCTTTCGCTCTCACGTTGTGTCCATTTTGGCCTCGACCATATCTTGATTCATAAGTGTTATTTATTTGAAGCGGCCCACACTTCACACTTAGATAGGTGATATCCCATGAAGAGTATCCCGCTATACTCCACCAATAAGGCTATAGGAACATTAAAAGTTCTTTAAAACTTACCTTTACCACTAACCCAGGTTACACTTGAATGACTACGAGAATGGATTATTGAGATTTCAAGTGTATAACTTGAACCTTCATAACTTAGTTGTCTCTTCAACCAAGTTTTGGGATCTCCAATCATCATGGTTGAGTTACCATTATGAACGTTCTTTAAGCATGGATTTTAATCCCATTCCCTCATCGCATCAGATAATTGATCACGATTAATACCTTTAGTAAACGGATCCGCTATATTGTCATTTGACCTTACATAGTCAATACACATTATACCAGTTGTGATCAATTGTTTAACGGTATTGTGACTACGATGAATGTGCCAAGACTTACCGTTGTACATGCTACTCTTAACTTTCCCTATGGCCAATAGGCTGTCACAATGCACCATAACGGAGGCACGAGTTTTTCCCAACAAGGAATATCCTCTAAGAAATTTCTTAGTCATTCGGCTTCTTCGCCAGCTTTGTCTGAGGCAATGAATTCTTATTCCATTGTAGATCGAGCTATACAAATTTGTTTAGAGGAATTCTATGACATTGCTCCTTCACCTATGGTGAACACGAATCCACTTGTGGATTTGAGTCTTTGTATCGGATATCCAACTTGCATCACCGTATCCTTCCAAAACAATTTGGATATCTTGTGTAGTGTAAACTATAGTTCAAAGTATGTTTTAAATACCTTAGACCTCTAGTTAATGCGGTCCAATGATCCTTGCTTGGATTACTTGTGAACCGACTCAACTTGCTAATTGAATATGATATGTCGGTCTTGTACAATTTGCAAAGTACATTAGACTTCCAATGACCCTAGCATAGTCCAATTGGGATATCGGGTCTCCTCGATTTTGGCTAAGTGTAGACTTAAATCAACAGTGTCTTAGCGGAGGTAGATCATAAGCTTTGAATTTGTTAAGCACGTTTTCAACATAGTGAGATTGTGATAAGACAATTCCATCATGTGTTCTAGAAATTTTAATTCCTAGAATCACATCGCCTATCCCAAGTCTTTCATATCGAATGTCCTCTTCAACATTTTCTTAGTATTCATGATTATATCATGATTACTACCCATTATGAGCATATCATCAACATAAAGACATACAATGACAAAATTATCGGATGTCCCTTTAATGTAAACACATTTGTCGCATTCATTAATTTTGAATCCATTTGACATCATCACTTGGTCAATTTCTCATGCTATTGTTTGGGTGCTTGTTTAAGTCCGTATAAAGACTTAACAAGTTTGCAAACTTTGTTTTCTTGTCCGGGGATAACAAACCCTTCAGGTTGTTCCATGTAAATTTCATCTTCTAAATCCCCATTTAGAAATGTTGTTTTACATCCATTTGGTGTACTTCAGGTTATGCAACACATCTATAGCAAGTAGCGTTCTTATGGATGTAATCCTTGTATACGGTGAGTATGTATCAAAGTAGTCATACCTTCCTTTGTTTGTAACCCTCGCTACCAAACGTGCTTTGTACTTATCAATAGTTCCATCGGCATTGAACTTTCTCTTTAGAATCCACTTGCATCCTAAAGGTTTACAATCGGGAGGAAGGTCAATGATTTCCCAAGTGTGATTGTTCAAGATAGATTCAATTTCACTATTGATAGTTTCTCCATAGCAAAGATCGTGACCGCACAATGCTTCATCGATTGTCTTAGGATCATCTTCCAACGAATAAACCACAAAGTCGGACCAAAGAACTTTGCGGTTTTGTTCGTTTTCCTCGTCTTGGTTCGGTGTTGGCTCAACACTTGGTCCAATATTTTCGACGAGTTTTCTTCATAAGTTCTCTTCTTAGAACTTGCGTCGTTCTTTTCTTTCTTGGGAAATATAGTTTTAAAAAATATAGCATTTCTTGATTCTATAATCATTCCCTCATGCATGTCGGGTATTTCCGACTTGTGTACCAAAAAACGATATGCGCTACTATTGTTTGCATATCCTATGAAGATGCAATCAATAGTTTTAGGGTCTATCTTAACTTGTTTTGGTTTTGGTACTTGACCTTTGCGAGACACCCCACACTTTCGTGTATTTGTAGGGACGGTTTCATACCTTTCCATAATTCATATGAAGTTTTATCTTGTTTCTTTTGGGGTAACTTGTTTAATATTTTATTTGCGAAATGATAGCTTCCCCACATGTTATGTGATAAGCCGAGCTAATCAACATAGCATTCATCATTTCCTTTAACGTTCTATTTTCCGCTCGGCAACACCATTTGATTGTGGTGAGTAAGGTGCCGTTGTTTGATGAATAATACCGCTTTCACGATAGAATTCTTCAAACGGTGCAACATACTCGCCACCACGATCACTTCGAATCATCTTGATTTTAGCGTTGAGTTGATTTTCAACTTCACTTTTATAACTTTTGAAAGCTTCGAATGCTTCGTCTTTGCTTCTCAAAAGATATACGTAGCAAAATCTTGTGCAATCATCTATAAATGTTATAAAATAATTCTTTTCACCTCTAGTTTGCACAAGTTTTAAATCACATAAGTCGGTGTGAATCAATTCTAGAGGTGTAGTTGATCTTTCCACCGAATGAAAAGGTTTCTTTGCCATTTTTGCTTCAACACAAATTTCACACTTATTATGTTGATCAAATGATATTTTTGGCAATAGCTCTAAATTCACTAATCTTCGTAGTGTATTTAAATTTGCATGTCCTAATCTATCATGCCATATTAGGAGACTCAATCACATATGCAACATTTTCCTTTATTTCATCATTGAAGATTACATTGAGTGCAATTAGCTTGAAAAGGCCATTATCTAGATAGCATTTTCCTATAAAGTGATCATTTTTGGTCATTACAACTTTGTCTGCTTCAAATACTAGTCTAAAACCATCTTTGCTCAAAACAGAACCGGACACAAGACTCTTGCGAATGTCGGGAACATGCAGCACGTTGGTCAACGTCACTTTTAATCCCGAAGTCATCTTTAGCACAACTTTTCCCGTTCCAATGATCTTGGAAGCTGCGGAGTTGCCCATGTACAACTTCCTCTTTTCGGTGATGGGTTCATAGGTGAAGAACATTGACTTATCAGCACAGATGTGCTTTGTGGCACCAGTATCAACCCACCACCCAGTTGGGTTGCCTACCATGTTGACTTCATCTACAACAGCAGATAAATCGAGTTCAGATAAGTCAAGAGGTACCGTTTTTTCCTCCGTCACGTTTGCTTGTTGATGACCATCTTTCTTCTTTGGTTTTCTACAATCCTTCGCCATGTGCCCGGGTTTGCCACAGTTGTAACAATCTCCTTTGATCCTCTTTTGCTTCTTCGGGTCTTGCTTCTTCCCGTTGAACTTCCGTTTCTTGTTGTTGGTGCTCGACTCGGCTAGATTTGCCTTTGCCTCCATTGATGATTTCTTTGCCATGTTGTCAGATTTGCGGTTGTCTTCTTCGATCCTCAATCGTACAATAAGATCTTGAAGTCCTATCTCCTGCGTTTGTGTTTGAGATAGTTCTTGAATTCTTTCCACATTGGTGGTAATTTCTCGATGATCGCAGACAACTTTGAAATGATTCAAAGTTCCATACCTTGACGAGAATATCGTGCGGGATCAACTGGAGTTCTTGCACTTGTTCAAGCACCGTCTTGCTATCCACCATTTTGTAATCTAGGAAGCGTCCGACGATAAACTTCTTTAGGCCGGCATCTTCCGCCTTTTATTTTGTCTCTAAAAGATCCATAGTTCCTTCGACGTCTTGGCATTAGAGTAGACACTATAGAGTGTCGTCTAACCCATTGAGGATGTAATTGCGACACGAGAAAGTCGCTATGATGCCATGCATCTAACGCATTGCGTTTTGTTCATCGGTCTCATCTTCCTCCACAGAGGAGGTGACTCATTCAAGAAACGGGCCAAATTGAGGTAGTCGGGTGAAAAGCATTTTAGATTGCCAACGCTAAATTCGAAACACGAGAATTTTTCCGGCTTTCGGCATGAGCAGGGGCATTCGAACGTTGCTTCGACTTGTCGCCATTTCCACGTAATATTATCTTGCGATTGTTAGTAATAGAGGCGAGAAATGCGAATATAACGTTTAAAGGGAATGCTATATATAACCGAGGCAAGAGTTAGACTCTTTCTGCGAAGATAATATTGCTCCGCTTCTGATGCACACGGTTCAAAAAGAAATTATCTTCAAGATACAACGGTTTAACAAATGCGAGTAGTTGCACTACTAGACGTATTTCCGGCGAACTACTAGATAGTCGGGACATAGAGGATTTTGAAGAATGAATGAATTGATTGATTATCTTCGTTTTGGTGTGTTTAATCATCTTCCGCAGGTCCCTTTTATAGCCCAAAGTGTCTGTTCGTGAAGTGGTGCGGAGGCCCAACTGCTGACCCGAACTAGTGCGTCGATCCATGGCTGATCAGGTTAGCCCGAACCGATGTGATGGTTCGTCCAAGCATGAGCCAATTGCACCCGCCACGTGGTCGAGTCTGACGTGTCGCCCCGAGCCATCTCCAGTGCCATGTTGGCAAAACTTTTGGCTCTCAAAGCCCTCGCGACGATGCGCACGCGCGGTGCAAAGTGCGCCTAAAGCGCCCAATGCGACAAGTGCGGCGTGCACATGCTCGGACTCGGACTCCGGACTCGGATGGTGCTTCGCACCATCCTCGTAGTATTGGGTTAGCCATAAAATAGCTAATTAAAACTCACTAGGGTGCGCCATAGATGGTGCACTGATTATTCCTTATTGATGTGAACTCGTTTATATATAGCTTAGAACTTCCTTATTTTTCCAATGTGGGATAGAAAACTTATTCCCACCATTAAGAAGCCATCTTTGTGCATTAATTGTTCATTCATCCCACAATGGATTTGAACACATAAATACACTAAATTGATCTACACAAAATGTAGATTCCAAATCTAAAGCTCATATACAAATTTATTCCAACAATTACTTTAATAGATTAGAGTTTTGAGATATCCCAAGTCTTTAATAATTTCTATCATTTGAATTAATATTAATATATCTTTATTCACATTTCATTGAAAAAGTAGGATTGGAAAAATTCTAGTAATAAGGGAAAAAAACTCAATTATAAATCTAATCAATTATGAAAAATAGACACCTCTAAAAATAACTAAGAACCATTATCTGCCAACTAGATATTTGTACAATATACCATCATTTAATGTGATGATATCAACCTGGTGATATATTGAGTTTTTCTCGGCTTGCATTTGAATATTTTATTGCTGTGCATATGATAGTGCAAGTATAAAGTGAAATGCAACATATCAATGCTTCAAGGCTCACCCCTAACTCTGAATTTTGAAAGACTACTTTCAACCAATGTTGAGTAAAGCTTAAACTGTGGAGTTTTACCTCAGTTAAGCGAAGAGGTAGCCTCGTGACAGTGTAGAGGCATAAGTAGAGCTGGCAAAATGGGCCCGGCCCGATGGGTCGGCCCGGGGTACCCGGGGTTAGGGCTGGGTTGGGCTCAAAAATTATAGACCCGAAAAAAATCGGGCCTAAAAAACTCGCCCAGATGATCAGGCTTTGGAGCTAAAAAGCCCGGGATTTCCGGGCTAAAAAGCCCGCCCGCATTATTACACTTAATAGGGCACTTTTAGGTGTCCCCATTTTAAAAATCACTATTATTTACTTAATTAGTACACTTAATAGGACACTTAAAAGTGTCCCCATTTTAAAATCCACTGTTATTCCTTTAATATGATACTTTTAAGTGTCCTAAATAGTAAATATCTTAAGTATTATATTAAAGCTACTAAAATGACAAAAAAGTGTCATATTTTTACCCATGGGGTTTAGCCCGAAGCGATGGCGTGACATGGTGGGACTGGCTCGATTTTTCAACCCGGTGATGCTTGTCTTGAGGCCGGCCCGACCCGTATAGTACCCGAAGCCCGATGGACTAGGCCGGACCAGCCCGACCCGCCCATTTTGCCACCTCTAGGCATAAGCCTTGACAATAAAAAAATAAAAGAATATTATAAAATTATAAATTTAATATAAAATAGTAGACAATGATAAGCCTCATTTTTACTTGATTTATAGGGCTATATTCGTCTCGTTTCTAAGTGATAAAAGGATTGTTTGAGCTGCATTTGTGATATATTTCATTTTTAAAAAAAAATATGATGCCGTGTGTAGTTTGTGTTATTTTAGCACAGGTTTTGATCTAAAAATGGAGAGGACACACGAGCACGCATTTAAACTTTGTTGATTGGAGCTCGCGAGCCTTCTGTAGGGAAATCTTATTTTAACCCTCTCCCGAGGATCTATCTTGGATGTTTAATTCACCATACATTGATTATATTCCTAGCATGCGTCTATATAATTAATTACAACACGTAGGGGTTTTCTCGTGTTTACCTTCGAATCTGTCGGGGATGAGCGGGATGAGCGGATCGAGACTCGTGCTTTGATCTTCCGGGTCAGATCCGGTTGCCCAATCTCCAACGTCGAGTGAATACGATCTATGGAGAATGCTCTGAGAAAATCACCCTTAGCCTCTCTAGAATTTTCAAAAATTCTCTTCCAAATTCTCTTGAAATTCTCGAAAATATGCTAAGGATAATTGTGAGGATTAACCTTGATCTTATCTCTTACCTTATATTTATAATGCATTACCATAATCTCATTAGGAAAGGATCCATGCATATCCCATAAATATAATAATATCCTTATGGATAAAGAAGATCAAATCCTATCCTTAGAGAGCATAGGGCGCCGATTTTCACGATGAGTCATGGGGCTGGATGGGCCACCAGGATCAAATGCAAGGAATAAAGATGGGCCTCAAATAAATTAATTATCTTATGTTCACCCGAACATAAATTAATTTATAAACATTCATTCATGCCACTAGAGAATAAATGCTAACTTACCCTTTATTAGAAGGTGAGTCGGCTTGCACTTAGACATTACGAATCCCGTATTTAAGATATCGAACGTCCATTAATTATTTAGAGCATTCGACCGCTTAAAATAATTAATATCTTTAATTCCTTAAGTAGTACCACTCAACCTTATTATTGTACTTGAGCTAACTCAACCCAGTAGGGTTTAGTACAATAAACCTTTGAGCTCCTTAAGGGGCGTCATCATCCTAGCGGATACGGTGACTCGTCTGAGATAACTAGTATGACATACAAGCACCGCCACCACCCAAGATGCGGAGAATATTGGGTTAGAACATATAACCCTCACCCATAACAAGTCAAAGTGATGGTCGAACTCATACTCACCTAATACATTATCGAGGTTTAGATCATCGTAAGTCACCGAGATCTTGGTTCTTCACGACGGTCGGATAGAAGAACTCATCTCATCGTTATCCTTCAATACATCGAGCGTACCAAAGATAGACAAGCAACCAAGTCAAGTCACTTCTTATCTATACCCAGCCTATACCGACAACTCGTCCTCAAGTTGTCTCACCAGGAAACTTTTATATCTCATTAAGCTTGACCAATCATACGCACTTACGTGATCTTCTACACATCGTATGATCTAACATATATGAGATAAGGGGACACGGATATATGCAATCAAGTATTTAATTCAGATAGGTGATTGTAATAGTGGTAACCGGAAACATTGTATACAAGATCAACCAAACTGCTTTCAGTATACAAATCCAACAATCTCCCACTTATACTAAAGCAAACTTTTAGTATACAATGTGTCTCTCTACTAGCTATTACAAACAAAACCATCACTTTGCTTCTCCCACTTATACAAAAGTTTCCTTTCTAAGTGGGTGCCATCAAGCGCAATCCAAGTCCTCGAACGTGCACTTCGTAGACTTTTTGCGGCAGACTCTTTGTGAATGGATCCGCTAGGTTATTCGTCGTATCAATCTTTTCAATCAGCACGTCCCCTCGTCTCACGATTTCTCGTATGACATAGTACTTTCTCTCTATGTGTTTGGTCGCCTTGTGGGTCCGTGGTTCCTTCGAGTTTGCCACTGCACCTGAGTTATCACAGTAAACTATTATACTCTTGGGAAAACCAGGTACACACCTAGATCCATGAGGTAGTTCTTGAACCATACAACCTCAAGTGGCTACATATTCGGCTTCCATGGTGGAGTCCGCAATGCATCATTGCTTTGCACTCCGCCAGGGATACTGCTCCACCTCCCAAGGTAAACACATAGCCGAGGTAGACTTTTCTCATCACGGTCGACTTGGAAATCCGAGTGCAGATAACCCAAAGGCATTAGACTATCTCGCATGGTAAACCACCTATAATCTCGAGTCCTTTTCGGTACTTGAGTATATGCTTCTGCGATCCAATGAGCTTGTCGAGGTTAGATCGATATCTAGCTACTATGCTACCGCATAGCGGATATCGGGCCTCGTACATAGCATTGCGTACATGAGACTTCCTACGGCGGAGCGTAAGGAACTTGTCTCATTTCCTCTATCTTCTTTGCGATCATGGGTGACCGCTCCTTAGATAAAGGAACGCCATGTCCGAAGGTAGCAATCCTTTCTTGGCTGTCTGCATACTAAAGCGAGTAATCACGATGTCAATGTAAGGCGCCCGAGATAAGCTCAACATTTTCCTCTTGCGATCTCGGTAAACCTCGATCCCAAGAATGTACGCTGCATCTCCTAAGTCTTTCATTTGAAACCGATCGGATAACCAACTCTTTACGTCGATAACAACTTCACATTGTTGCCAACTAGAAGAATGTCATCTACATAAAGTGCAAGAAATACCACATCACCGTTGACATCTAAGCGATACACACAACTCTCTAGCAACCGGGTAAATCCATGGATTTCACCACCTCGTCAAAGTGTAAGTTCCGGGATCGTGAGGCTTGCTTAAGCCCATAAATGGACTTCTTAAGCTTCCATACTAGATGCTCTTCACCCTTCACCACATAACCTTCGGGTTCTTTGCATATAGATGTCTCTACCTTCCTCAAGGTAACCGTTTAGAAAAGCGGTTTTCACATCCATTTGCCAAACCTCTGTGTTCAAGTGAGTTGTTATGGCGGAAGAATTCGATGGACTTGAGCATTGCTACGGGCGAAAAGGTCTCATCGAAATCGATGCCCTCAACTGAGTGTACCCTTTCGCCACAAGCACGGCTTTAAAAGCGAAACCTCTCCATCCAGAATCTCTTCCTCTTGTATACCCACTTACTACCTATGGCTTCCTTGCCATCCGGTAGAGGTGTCTTTCATATACATCCATAGCTGTTATGGACTCAATTTCTAAGTCCATAGCGGTGTGCCGTGATCTTGCATCAATGTCTTGTATCGCCTCATTGTATGTCCATGGGTCGATTATTGCCCGCTTTCTTTCACGGACTAAATTCAAGATTCACCAACGAACATAAATCGCTCGGGTTAACGAACAACCCTCCCACTGACGAGGCGCCATCGGCACAATGGTAACGGTGGGTGCGAAAACTTGTGGTTCTCATCTTGCACAACTTGTCTGGTAGGTACCACATGCGGTCGGTTTCTCCAAAGGAACTCGACCCACTTCAATTTCTTGAAGTATCCGTGTCGATCCTCCCACTAGACTCGACATCTCGCACCTTTGGCCTAATCGGTGGTGGAATCGATCATCTTTTAATTCACGAAGAATGATTTCAACTTTAGATTTATGATTTGTCATATAATCTATTCTAAGAATCGAGCATTAGTCTAATAATGACCTTCGATCCTTAGGACTATAGAATAAACCACCTTTCATTCCTCTAGGATAGCGATAAACACCCTTGCGTCGATCTAGCCTCCAACTTATCGCCTTCTTGTTCAAAGACACGTGTCGGATGCCCCATATCCTTATGTGGCTTAAACTAGTCATACCAAACCACAACTCGAAGGGGTCTTTTCGATGACTTGGATGGTACTAGATTTTACAAGTATGCCGCCGTTTCTAAGGCATACCCCGAACGAAATAAGCAATCTTGCATAACTCATCATTGATCTAACCATTTCCAAAGAGTCCTGCTTTTAAGCTCGACACACCATTTCTTGTGGTGTGCCGGTGTAAGGCGTTGGGAGGTAATCTCACACTTCACTAGATAGTCCATAAACTCGTTCATCGAGGTATTCGCCACCACGATCGAGACCGCGATGACTTGACACTCTTACCAAGCTTCGTCTCCACTTCCGCCTTAAACTCTTTGAATTTCTCAAAGCATTCGACTTGTGGTGAAGCGGTATATGTATCCGTACCTCGAGTAATCGTCAATGAAAGTGACAAAATACTGTACCTCCACGAGCTTGTGTGGACATCGGTCCACACAGTCGAAATGGACTAGCTCCAACACTTCTTTGGCTCTATAATCCTTCGCCTTGAAGGGTGCAGTCGACATCTTTCCTTCTATACGAGGATTCGCGATTTGGGAGCAGAGTAGCGTGAGATCACTGAACGCCCATTCTTAGCCGCCTTTGGATCCTATTTAGATTGATGTGACCTAATCTAAGATGCCGAGAAATGTGGTGTCATCTTGCGAAGAAAACTTTCTCTTTTTAAGGTTTGATGTAGATGCAACATAGTTATAGGTATTATGTTTGGCAGAAATAGTATAAAGCGAATTATATAATGTGCCAACACAGATAACTTCGTCATTTCTTATGATAGAAACACTACTATCAAAAACAACAGAATATCCATGAATAAATAATTTCGAAACAGAAACAAGGTTCCTCCGAAAATCCGGCACATATAAAACGTCTTTTAAAACTAAAACTGTTTTCTCAAAACATAAAGTAACATCTCCGACTGCAACGGCCTCGACTTTCGCCGCGTTGCCCATGGAGATCGTTATCTCGCCATCACACGCCTCCTTGTCGCGGAACCCCGCAAGGTGTAACAAACATGATCGATCGCACCCGTGTCTACTACCTAAGAATGGGTATAACAAGTCGCTAAACATGTTTTCGTTACTAAAGCAAATGGCGTACTGAGCCTCGAGCTTGGGGCACTTAGCCTTCGAATGCCCGGCCTCACCGAACTTGAAGCACTTGCCCTTCTCCTTCGGCTTTTCAAACCGCTTTGTAGAGCCCTTTGTATTACTCCCTCTTTTCTTTAGCCTTAGCATCTCTTGAATTCCACTTTTCCTTTTCATCTTTCGATAAAGCGGTGGTTTTCTTTGAGGTGCGTACTAAAGATCTGTGCACCTTTGCCCATTTTATGCGTTCTTCCGTTACAAGATCCTCTTTGCAATGAATCTAGAGTATAACTCTTATCATAAAGGACGCTTTATAACGAAGTCATCAAAGACTTGGGCAAAGTGTTGAGATCATATCGATTCGACTACGTCATCAATATATCCTCCAACCAACTCGAGCTCTCCAAGAGATTGATCATTTGCTCTACATGGTCATGCACCTAATCGCTTTCCTTCATTGAACTTGACATTATTGATTTTGTCAAATTATGACAGCGATTATTCTCGTCCGACTCCTCATACGATTTCATAAGACTTAGCCATATCATGGTCGCATCTTCCATCTCTTGATCTTTGAGTTGCGAGGACTCGCATGGTGACCAAAAGAAGGCACTTTGCCATTCTATTTGATTTGTCCCTTTTCTCGTGCTCCTGCGCTTCTCATCGATAGATGAATCGTCTAGAGGCTTGGGACGGGGTGTAGTGAGTACAAATAGATTTTCTTCATGATAAGAACATTCTCAATGTTTCGTTTCCACTCGATAAAATTCGGACCGGATAAGGAATTTTGTGCGAGCATATTGATAATCGATGTAAGAGACATATCTGAAAAAACAATGTAAACACATAAGCATACGATCGCACATAATTCGTAACAACAATATTGTAACCTTTTGATAAAACAATATTGATCGAAACCTCCACGCCCAAGGAATCCCACATACGAAGCCAGCGTGTGGGCGTTTACACATGAACCCCTCGACTGACTAAAATATACCTTTAGTCGTTTAATTTCAATCCATGTCGACTTATCCTTATGACAAATAAAATTAATGATTGGACCTTACTAGACCACATCACTATCGCAAAGGGACTTAGCAGGAAGTTGTACTCGAGGTGATGTCTAAGCAATGACCACAATTTTAACAAAAAAATGAATTCTTAGAATTGGCATACTCACTCAGGACCATACCGCTTCCAATCCAAATTCTTTTGTTATCTCATTTTATATCCATCTCTAGAGAACTTATGAAAATCGCACATACAAGTCACGCGTGTGGATCGTTTACACATGAAACTCCCACTTCTCGATAGATTTAAAATGTTTTATTTAGAAATCTCATCTAACAAACTTATGATAAACAAAGCAAGCAAGCCACGCGTGTGGGCGTTTACTCACAGTCGTCTCACTTTGTATAGAGATCAAAAATGGAGGTCTGACATTTTAATTTGAAAATTAATATGTCGGGTTACTTGCTTAGTCTTTTTGTTCAAAAGGTTTGTCCATGCAGATCACGTAATCTAGCATGCTTTTCTATAGAACTCAACATGTAAAACATGCTGCAGTAATTCTAAAATATGCTTGAAAACGCGATAAACCTAGCATGCTTACTATGTGCATCCAATCACGAAAACATATAATATGTTTGTCTACGTAATTTAAACATACATAGCATGCTTCTGCATAATTTAAACATCCACGACATGCAATGAATGATAAAAAATAAAATAAAACGTTCATCGTGGCCCATTCGTGGAACCTGCACTTTCTTGTCTAATCTATTACATAGAATTGCAAAGTACAGATCTTCAACTTGAAAAACGGGCCTCGCGTGCACGGGCACGGACCGGATTCGTCAAAACTTTGGATTCGGGCGGAGCGGTTGGAGCGGGCGAACAGGGTCGAAAAATTAGAACGGGTCAAAAATCGGATCGGGGTGAAAACGGGTCGGGGCGAAACCGGGTCGGGTCGACCCGAACAAACGGGCGGGTCGATTAAGAGCTGGTCGCTGCTGGGCACAGCCCATGCGCGCCAAGACCGCACGCCGCCGCCGTCGCCCCGCCTGAGAAAAATCGGCGACCTTGAGGTTTCTGCGCGAATCTCGCTACCGAGGCCGCCGAGCGCCACCGAGGCCTCGCGCGAGATCGCGTGCCTCGCGTCGCCCGTGCCGCGCCTACCGAGCCTCGAGGTTTCCAGCGCCGCAGTCGCGCGCACCATGGCCGAAGCTCCCGAGGCGAGCCTTCTTTGCTTCGGCGAGCGCCGGGCATCCGTGTAATCGCGCCCGCGTCGCCCAGCGCCGCCGCCCGCGCTGCGACGTTGTGGTTTCAGCGCACACTCGGCAGCGTGTCTTCTTGTTGCCGAAGCCCAGCGCCGCGCTGCGCGTGGCGTCGCCCGCACTTTGCCGTAACACGCGTTGAGGTTTCCGGTCTTGTTCGCGAGATCTACCGAGCGCGCGCCGCCGCGTCGGCGGTGCCGGCGTCCACGCACGCGCGCGCCCGCACCGCCTGGGCTGCCGAGCCATGCGCGCGCTAGCCACCTGCCTGCGCGCCCGCCGCGATGCGCCGATGCCGCCGAGCAGCGCGCGCGACGGCCAGGCGCCGTGCGTCCGGTTTCTCCCGGCAAGTCTTCGTCGTCTCGTTCTTCGTGCTTTCGTCTTCGTTCTTCTTTTACAGATAAGATTTACAGGGAAAAATCTAATCTAACCACGGATTTTCTCGTGGTGAAAAATAAAATCCGACAAAAATAAAACCGAGCCACGATGAACGACAGATTCAACAATTAATTAATTGCGCACGTTATAATCAAACATGAATTAATCCAACAGAGCCAAGATTCTGATCCCAGGCTCTGATACCAATTGTAGGGAAATCTTATTTTAACCCTCTCCCGAGGATCTATCTTGGATGTTTAATTCACCATACATTGATTATATTCCTAGCATGCGTCTATATAATTAATTGCAACACGTAGGGGTTTTCTCGTGTTTACCTTCGATTCTCTCGGGGATGAACGGGATGAACAGATCGAGACTCGTGCTTTGATCTTCTGGACTGTATCCCGGTTGCCCAATCTCCAACGTCGAGTGAGGACGATCTATGGAGAATGCTACAGAAAATCACCCTTAGCCTCTCTAGGAATTTTGAAAAATTCTCTTCCAAATTCTCTTGGAAATTCTCGAAAATATGCTAAGGATAATTGTGAGGATTAACCTTGATCTTATCTCTTACCTTATATTTATAATGCATTACCATAATCCCATTAGGAAAGGATCCATGCATATCCCATAAATATAATAATATCCTTATGGATAAAGAAGATCAAATCCTATCCTTAGAGAGCATAGGGCGCGATTTTCCAGAGTAGCTACGGGCTGGATGGGCCGACCCGAGATCAAATGCAAGGAATAAAGATGGGCCTCAAATAAATTAATTATCTTATGTTCACCAGAACATAAATTAATTTATAAACATTCATTCATGCCACTAGAGAATAAATCTTGAATTACCCTTTATTACCGAAGGTGAGTCGAACTTGCACTTAGACATTACGAATCCCGTATTTATGATATCGAGCGTCCATTAATTATTTAGAGCATTACGATTGCTTAAAATAATTAATATCTTTAATTCCTTAAGTAGTACCACTCAACCTTATTATTGTACTTGAGCTAACTCAACTGCGGGGTTTAGTACAATAAACCTTTGAGCTCCTTAAGGGGCGTCATCATCCTAGCGGATACGGTGACTCGTCTGATAACTAGCATGACATCTGAAGCACCGCCACCACCCAAGATGCGGAGATTATTGGGTTAGAACATATAACCTCACCCATAACAAGTCAAAGTGATGGTCAAGACGCTCATACTCACCTAATACCTTATCGAGGTTTAGATCATCGTAAGTCACCGAGATCTTGGTTCTTCACGACGGTCGATAGAAGAACTCGTCTCATCGTTATCCTTCATACGTCGAGACGCGTCAAAGGCATAGACAAGCAACCAAGTCAAGTCACTTCTTATCTATACCGCACTTATACCGACAACTCGTCCTCAAGTTGTCTCACCGTGAAACCTTTATATCTCATTAAGCTTGACCAATCATACGGACTTACGTGATCTTCTACACATCGTATGATCTAACTTATATATGAGATAAGGGGACACGATATATGCAATCAAGTATTCAATTCAGATAGGTGATTGTAATAGTGGTAACAGGAAACATTGTATACAATCTCAACCAAACTGCTTTCAGTATACAAATCCAACACCTTCCTCGCGCATGAAGAGTCGAGAAAAATACACGCCTCGCGAGGGAAGCAAGGCTCGCAAGGATGTCGCGCGAGGCCTACACGCGAAGAAGAGGTAGACATTCCTCGCGACCCGCTATAGCGACCATGGGTCGCGAGGATAACAGATGCGCGCACGGATGATTTCTTCGTGACCAGCTATCGCGACCGAAGCTCGCGATGAACGTTCGCGAGGCGACACGGAAAGCGCATCGCGACTAGCTATAACGATCGAAGCTCGCGAGGTAGAAGGGGAGTGCGGCTCGCGAGGCGAGAGTTAGAGTCCGCGTATATGTTCGCATCAGAGTCCGAGATGGAGAAGGCTTGCACAATTCACGGAAAAGCGGAGCTTAGGATTCATTATAAATAGGGAGATAGGCCAGTAGTTTAAAACACACCATTCCAGAGAAGAACAAAAATTCTTCTTTATTTTCTTTTGCAAGTTCTTTTCCCGTTTAATTTAGTTTAGCTTTTTCTTTCAAGATTTTCATTCTAGTTAAGTAGTTTAGTTTTTATTCGAGTTCGCTTTTTCTTCCTGATTCAAGTGTTACATTGTTCTTCGTGGATTCCTAGGGTTTTATTTATTTAATTCAGTTTATGTTATTCTTATATTGATTGCTCTAGTAATTTAATTATGCGTAGCTAAAGTTCGTATTGATCCTAGGGTTTGTATGTCTGACTAGATTTATATAATTAATCTGTTGATACTGTTTTGCCGTCCCATTCATGATTTATAATTCTTGGATTTAATTCTCATGTGTTGGTATCTGAACAATATCTATGCATGCTAGTTATGTGATTAATGTCTTGGCGGAATTAATTGCATAATCGATATCTGGAATTTATATTACAGTTTTTGCCTTGAGACCCGACGGAGATAGGTGAACTGTAGGAGGTTATATATTTTTGTGCTTTTGGTAATTAGTTTACTTCTCTTGAAACCCGACGGAGATAGAGTTTAGGCTAACCTACTACTATAGGCTGTCCTGGCGGAAACTATAGTTACATTAGTGATCCTTCATCTGAATGTGGATTAAATTGGTAAACATGTTAATAGGTTAATTGTGTGAATCTGGTTAGGTCAAGTACATCCCTAGGATCAGTCTTTTATATCTGATTTTATTCCTTTTCTTATTTTCGAGTCTAGTTTTATAATATTCTCTCTTGATATATTGTTGTCTGGATAATAATAAAGATTCTGTGTTAATTATTCATGGTGTTCTCGAGTCGCAGTCCCTGTGGATACGATATATATACTTGTTGTTTTACTATCATTTATTTGGTGGGAATATTAGCGATCAGACAACAAGTCAAATATTTAATTTAAATTTTAAAAGTGTCAAAATAAAATCATAAAGTATGCATAAACAAGCAATTCATCAAATATTCAAACATTTAAGCCATCCCACTTATCATCATCGTCCTCATTCTCTCTTGTTGGTAATATCTCACCAAAATCCTCATCCTCATCCTCTTTTTCTTATTCTTCGTCAATCAAATTAATTTCCACCATTCTTTTTTGGGTTAATTGTCGTTAAAATCATGAACTTTGATACAATTCTGGTTTATCACATGAACTTTGAAATTTGATGACAATACACTAACTTTCGATCTTTCTATTTTTCCACGCGCTCCAATTCGGCCAAGTCGAAGTTGAGTTGGACATCAATCTCATGCGTCTAAAAATTGAAAGCCGAAATGAACATGGGGAGTTGACGATACCATTCTCTCTTCACCAACAACACCACTATGTTCTTCTCCAACGTCGGCGGTGATCGAGAGATCAACTGTTGGAAAAATCTTAATTGACTTACATATGTTAAATTAAATATGCATAGTCGCCTTTTAGTAATCCAATTAAAGTGGTTTATTAAGGAAATATTATGGATTAAAAGGATATTAATTAATCATGGAATTAATTGTGTAGATACCATAAAGAGATTTGTATTTTGTTGAGGACCAAATTGCAAATATAGTTTTAATTACTTATTATATAAGTAGGGTTATGGTCCTCAAACGATAGTAGAGAAAAATCCAGAATCTGCATTCCTTCTGCAGCGTTCTATACAGAAACCCTAAAGAAATGTTGTTCGTTTGGAAGATCCATACAACCACAATCAAGACTCAAGATTTTTATATGGATTCAGGTGCGCTTCCGCCTTGATTATATTTTTCTCGGATTATCAATATAGAGTTATGGATTCTAGGGTATAAATTGATAATTGAAATACCCTATTATGTACATATAATTATAATAAGTGGTATCCGAGCCACTCTATACATCATTATCTGAGAATTATGAATTGTAACCGACAATTATTATTAATTTTTATATGGATTCATCGCCGAAAAATATCGAAACATGTTTACTGAATTGGTTTCAATAATGGATTTAGTTTGGCCGAGAATTGGATTTGTGCAGTTATCAAAATTTTATTCCGCCACATGTTTACTGATCTTCATGAATATGCGTGAATTTTTGTTTAATTAGTGCGCCACATATTTATCGAAATATTCACGAATTGGTTCAATTGTGGATAAGTTCAATGGTTTCAATTATGTTTCGATATGCGTGATTTGCAAGCATATGATTTGAAAGCCACAAAGGTAGTCTGCTGTTTCCGTAAATATGCTTATTGAAGAAGTCAAAACAATGATGACAATGATTATAATAATATTTTGAATTGTTCTTCCATTAGAAATTCGAAAATACGTACAGGTATGGTCTGTGAATGATGATGATTGTTATATTCAATGTTTCTGTTAGAAATCAAAACATGATGTTCACTGAATAATTGAATGTATGCTTCCCAGTATGATATTATGCTACAGTTTTGTCAATAAAAATGAGTGTTTCACTATCAGGTTATATTGAAGTAGTTGATTATTTTGTGGAAAAGTTTAATGATACGGATCTTGGTTTTGCTGATATGGATGAATTTGAATTCTTAATTATCTCATCTCCCACTTTACAGTTTATAAAAAAAATTATTTGAATTACATTGATTTCAAAAAATTTCGGTTATTCAGCTTTGTTTCCCACATTACGCTTTAAAATTGATCATTTAATTTTAAATTTGCTTGATACATCTCATGTTCTATTTGATTTATTAATATTCGAGATAAATAAATTGAAATAAGATGTCGCCATACATGACCTCTCTTGTAAAAAAATTATTTATTAAGAATATTAAGATGGTTGTGTGAGTGTATATTAATGCGGTATTAGCCGCCTCTGTGAAGGTTAATTCTTGGTGAATTTCATAAACACTTGTGGTGGTAAATACGTGACAATTTTATGGTAATCCATGTGAATAATTTGTCATTCCACGTGATGACAATTGTTTGACAGACTTATTGTCGATGTTGATCACTACACGAGGACCTATTTATAAGTTAATATTACGTCCACGCACTTGATATTAATGTTATGCGGGTTTCTTGAGATGTTATCTTCTTATTTGAATTTTATGATTAATTGTGGTTTAATTATGTAAGCATAAAGTTGATTTTGATTTTGTTCTCTGCTCACCATGATGTACGCTACTTCTATATCTGCTAATACCAACAACATTCCCATGCTTAATGGGTCAAACTTCAAGGATTGGAAAGAAAATGTTCTGATCATTTTGGGCTGCATGGATCTAGACTACGCGCTAAGAGTTGAAAAACCCGCTTCTCTGACGGATGCAAGTTCTGCTGAGGAAAAACGGAACTTTGAGAAGTGGGATCGCTCAAATCGCGTTAGTCTAATTATCATTAAGCGCGGCATTCCAGAAGCCTTTCGAGGCATAGCTTCTGAGGAAATTACTATAACCAGTGAGTACCTTGCAGAGATTGAAAAACGTTTTGTAAAAAACGATAAGGCCGAGACAAGTACGCTTTTAGCTAACTTGATCTCACTAAGGTATAAGGGCAAGGGAAACATAAGGGAGTACATCTTACAGATGTCTCACATTGCTTCAAAGCTAAAGGCACTAAAGCTCGAGGTGTCTGATGACTTACTCGTCCATTTAGTTTTGATATCTCTTCCTGCACAATTCAGTCAATTTAAGGTCAATTATAACTGCCAAAATGAGAAGTGGACTCTTAATGAGCTCATTTCATATTGTCTGCAAGAAGAAGAAAGGCTGAAGCATGACAGAACTGAAATTGCTCAACTGGTTAGTAATTCTAAAGACAAGGGCAAAATAAAATTTAACTTTGGGAAAGTTGCTAAAGTTGATGGTCCACCACAAAAGAAACAAAATGCTAAAAATTGATTCTAAAGGTTGTTTCTTTGTGGCAAACCCGACACATGAAGAAAGATTGTACCAAATATCGTGCTTGCCAGAAAGAAAGGTACATTTCTTACTCAGTGCGCTCAAGTCAATTTAGCTTGATGCCTAGAAACACTTGGTGGTTAGATTCTCGTGCAACTACTCACATAAGTGTTTCAATGCGGGGTTGCTGAGCTACCAAAGCCAACGGATGGTGAAAGATACATCTATGTGGGATGGCAAATCGGTGGAAGTGGAGGCAATTGGGCATTTTAGATTGTTGTTAAGAACGGATATTTTTAGTGCCGTCATTTAGATTTAAATTTGGTTTCTATTTCCTTATTGGACAAATATGGTTATTCTTGTTCATTTGGAAATCTGAAGTTTTGTCTTCATTAAATTCCAATATAGTTGGTGGTGGTTCATTAAATGTCATGACAATCTATATATGCTTGATATTGTGCCTTAATATAATGAATCCTTGCATGTTGAATCAAGAGGTACTAAGCGAAAAATAAGTAAACAAAATTCAGCAAAATTATGGCATAAGCATTTAGGTCATATCTCAAAAACCAAAATTGAGAGACTTGTATCAGATGTTATATTGGATGCACTTGATTTTTCAGACCTTGATGTTTATGTCGAGTGTATCAAAGGAAAACAGACCAAAATAAAGAGATTGAGTGCCAACAGAGCTACGACGCGTCTTACAATTGATACATACGGATATTTGTGGGCCATTTCCTAAGGCTTCTTGGAATGGTCAATGATATTTTATATCTTTTATAGACGATTACTCACGATTTGGGTACCTATATCTAATTCATGAAAATCGAGCCTTGGACATGTTCAAAATTTTTAAGGCTGAAGTTGAGAATCAACTCAACAAAAGAATTAAACCGCCGATCGATCGTGAAGGTGAGTACTATGGCAGATATGATGGTTCAGGAGAACAACATCGAGGGCCTTTGCTCTCTTCCTAGAGGAATGTGGAATTGTCCCACAAGACACCATGCCGGAACACCTAGCATGAATGGTGTTCTTTGAAGACAAAATGAACTCTAAAGGATATGGTGAGAAGTATGATTAGTCATTCGCCTCTACCGTAATCACTCGGGAGAAACACTAGAGACCCAACTTATATTCTCAACAGGTACCAACTAAAGCAAATGCTAAAACACCTTATGAACTTTGGAATGGGCAAAGCCTAGTCTAAATCATTTGCATGTATGGGGATGTCCAAATGAGGCTGGGCCTATAAGCGAAATGAAAAGAAACCGGACTCCAAAACAATTAGCGGCTATTTTATTGGTTATCCAAAGAGATCAAAGGGTTTCAAGTTTTACGATCCCACTAGAAAAATCATTTTGAGACGGAACTGCGGTATTTTTGAGGATGTTGAGCTTTGGGGAGAAATAAAGTTAGAGACATTACCTTTGAGGATGATTCAATTTCTAGTAACGTGCATGCTCATATTCCCGTCGTTACTCGAGAAGCGATTCGTAACCTCAACAGATGATGTTGAGGATATCCCCACTCTGAATGATCAAGTTATCCAAGAAGATCAAACCCGGTTGATCAAGTTATTCAACAAGATCAAACTCTGGTTGATCAAGTCATTCAACAAGATCAAACTCAACAACCTCAAGAGCCAATGCAATTAAGAAGATCCACTAGAGAGAGGAGAAATGCCATTCCGAATGATTACGAAGTATATCTTCAGGAATATGAGGAAAATGATGGATTGATGATAAATGATCCTATCAATTATCAGCAAGCCATGCAATCTCCAAACTCCGAAATGTGGAATGATGCTTTGATTGAGGATGCGAGTCAATGTTAGAAAATGATGTATGGGATATCGCTCCATTACCTCGGTGTGAAACCTATTGGTTGCAAATGAATTTTAAACCAAGAGGATTCAAGAGGTAATGTGGAACGATATAGGGCTCGCCTTGTAGCAAAAGGCTATACTCAAAGTGAAGACATTGATTTCAAATAGACTTTCTCTCGGTTTCCTCGAAAGACTCTTTGAGAACAATTATGGCATTGGTTGCATATTTTGATCTTGAGTTACATCGATGGACGTGAAAACAAATGCTTCTCAATGGTGACATTAAAGAGACAATTTATATGGAGCAACCGAAACCGTGGTTGGAGACCCAAAGACTATGGTTTGCAAATTAAAGAAATCCATCTATGGACTCAAGCAAGCTTCGTCAATGGTACCACAAATTTCATCGTAGTAGTCTCGCTCGGTTTGAGGCTAATATTGCCGATGATTGTGTGTACCAAAAGTTCTCGGGAGTAAGTTTATTTTTCCGGTTTGTATGTGGATGATATTTTGCTTGCCACGAATGACAAAGGACTGCAGTACGAAACCAAGGAATTTCTATCAAAGAATTTTAAGATGAAAGATCTTGGGATGCTTTTTGATTAGGAATACAAATACACCGAGAACGTTCTCGGTATTCTCGGATTGTCACAAAGGGTATATTGAAAAAGTGTTACAAAGATTTGGCATGCAGAATTGCAAACTAATTGATAACCCTATAGCTAAAGGAGATAAGTTTGGTCTCAATCAGTGTCCTAAAAATCATCTGGAAGTTAAGAAAATAGAAAAGATCTCATATGCTTCAGTTGTTGGGAGTCTAATGTATGCTCAAGTCTGCACAAGGCCAGATATAACATTTGTTGTTGGTATGTTGGGTAGATATTTAAGTAACCCTGGTATGGATCACTGGAAAGCAGCCAAACGGGTTTTAAGATATTTGCAGAAAACAAAAGACTTCATGCTTACATACAGAAAATCAGATCAGACTGAGATCATTGGGTATTCTGATTCTGATTTTGTTGTATGCCAAGATAATAGAAGATCTACTTCGGGTTATGTTTTCCTATTAGCTGGGGGAGCCATTTCATGGAGAAGTGCTAGCGAACACTTAGCACCTTCACCATGGCAAATGAATTCGTGGCATATTATGAGGCATCCAACAAGGAATATGGTTGCGAAATCTTGTCACCGGGCTACGATTGTTGGAAATATTGAAAGACCAATAAAGTTATATTGTGACAATAACTCAAGAAGATTATATTCCAACAACAACAGAGTTCTACTAAGTCAAAACACATCGACATTAAGTACACGGTTGTGAAGGAAAGAGTACAGAGTGGTCGATTGCTATAGAGCTTATAGGGACAGACTCGATGATTGCGGATCCGCTAACAAAGGGATTGACACGCAAGGTCTTTCATGGGCACACCGCTTCGTATGGGTGTGTTATTGCTTCAGGATACTTTGGTTTAGTGGGACTCTGTAATATATTAATGCTTTATAGTTTATTTTGGAATCATTTTGTGTATTTTGGTATTTCTATAAAGACATAAAGTAATTGATTATTGCACTCTGTCATTTTATTATTATTATTGAACTCACTGAGGAATAAGGTGGACCAATTGAAAATAGATATGTTAGATCACATTGCATATAATATCCAATGCTACGCATCTATGATTGATCTATGTCATTTGATTATATTAGTATTCGTGATTACTGATGGGTCTAGTCACGCTTAAAGTGATGATGGCCTCTTTAGTCCTATACCAATATGATCAATGGACGAGATTGCTTCAGAATATCCTTATATGTGACAACAAAGTTTGAACTCATAAGGTGATGCATGTTTGTTCGGAAACATATGTAGTCAAAGTGAGAGATTGTTGGAAAAATCTTAATTGGACTTACATATGTTAAATTAAATATGCATAGCTGTCTTTTAGTAATCCAATTAAAGTGGTCTATTAAGGAAATATTATGGATTAAAAGGATATTAATTAATCATGGAATTAATTGTGTAGATACCATAAAGAGATTTGTATTTTGTTGAGGGACCAAATTTGCAAATCTAGTTTTAATTACTTATTATATAAGTAGGGTTATGGTCCACAAACGATAGTAGAGAAAATCTAGAATCAGATTCCTTCATGCAGCTACATACGTAAACCCTAAAGAAATCTTTTCGTTTGGAAGATCCATACAATCACAATCAAGATTCAAGATTTATATATGGATTCGCAGACGCTCACTGATTATATTTTTTCTCGGATTATCAATATAGAGTTATGGATTCTAGGGTATAAATTGATAATTGAAATATCCTATTATATATGTGCATATAATTCTAACACCAACTGCATCGCATAGAGGCTGCCGAAAGAGAGAGAGAGAACCCTCAATCATGTTGGATGTCCTTTTCGATATAATTATCAATTTATTTCGTTGACAAAGCATAGCCCATAATTCAAATTGTTGAATTTCATTTGTACGTTGGTAGAAAAAATGTTCCTTGATTGTCATTCATTGCATCAGCGATGATATCTCGTCGTTGAGGCGGCAGAGTTCACCGTACTGGAGGCGTTCCTGGTGCCCGTGGATATACCAAATGCTGTCGTTTTGGAGGCTCTACGCGTCGTTTCAACGGAGCTCGCGTCGTCCTTTCTGGCAAGAATAAAAAGACCCCATTTTTCGGGGAAAGAATTCTAGATCTTTGATTCGGAAAATCCACGTCATCTTTGTGCTGTTGGATGCCCTGTGCGATTTGGGGCTCTAGAGAATTGCTCCCACAGTGTTTTTGCGCTTGAATGAGTTGTACCTCCTGCTTTACCGATCAAAATCTTGATCGATTATGTAACGGGTTCGAGCAAGCTGTGGCTGCTGCTGCAGAACCACTCCATTTCAGGTTATTTCCATGGCATCAATCAGGAAATCTCGACCTTTTTCGATGTCTTTCCTTTGTCTGAGATTAGTCTGTCTGAAGATGTTAGAGAACAAATTGATTTGTTGAGGAAACAGTCGAGGAAATTGAAATTGTTAATAGATAAGCATGATGAATCGCTGAGATGAAGCTTTACCATTTCTTGAATGAATTTGAGAATGGTAAAATCCCTGAAATGAATGAGCTGTACAAATTCTTTGTGGAAAAATTAAGGTTCTGCAATGTGAAGAGCTGCAGAAGTAAGATTGAGTTCTTGGAGGAGCAGATTGTGAATCATGATGGCCATCTCGAGACCAGCTCCTCGATTTTCAATGGATTTGTGGTTTTGATGCGTTACTGCAGGTTCTTGCTGTTTCGATTTGATGATGAGGGTTGTGATTTAGGGAAGTGGAAGCGTAGAACAAAGACGAAATTATTGATCTCTCGAGAGATTGCAGACACATTTGTCACAATCCCTATTCCCTAAGAATTTCTGCTGCCCTATTGTTGAGAGAGATTGAGATTATGTGAGAAAGAAAGTATTGGAGAATAACATAGTGGCGTTGTTGGGTGAAGAGAGAATGGTATCCTCAACTCCTCCATGTCCAGTTCGACTATCAATTTTTACACGTTAGAAGTATTGATGTCCAACTCAACTTTAATTTGGCTGAACTGGAACTCATGAGAAAAATTAGAAAAATCGAAAGTTTGTGTATTGTCATTCAAATTTCAAAGTTCACGTGATAAACCAGAATTGTATCAAAATTCATGATTTTACTGGCAATTAACCCTTCTTTTTTCACTTTGGCCTAAATTAGATACAATGTAACTAAATGTAAACATATAAAAAATTAGAAATAAAAATAATTTTTCAACATAAAATTTAAAATTAAAGCTCACATTTTGAATTTGTGTTATTTTTTCTCTTCTTACCTGTCGTTCTTGATGGAAATAGTTCCCTCATTTGGTATTTGTGTATCATCTAAATGATCATCAATTTATTGATCAATATCACTATTCATTTGCACAATTACACTTGCAACACTACTTGGCTCATTCGGCTCATTCTCATTGTCAACATATCATTCATCATCGGAGGTCAGTGATCAACTTTCAAAAGATCCTTATGACAAAGATGGATTTTCAATGGTTTTTAAAGTGTATATGTGACTTAATTGATAGAGGAAATCATGTTTGGAATGAGTATTTGAAGGGTGTTTGACTGAGCTTATAAGCTCCCCAAAAACAACTTATAAACTATTTTTTAAGCTTGAAAAACGGCTTATAAACTGTTTTGGGGAGCTTATAAGCTCATCCAAACACCCTCTTGATAAGTTTTGTTTTAATTTGAAGAATTGATACTTGTAAGTAACTTTTATCATTCTTTAAAGAAAGTTGGGCAACAAATTAAAGATTTAAAAGTGGATAGGATTGAATTACATCTCGATAAGAATGCGTAGGTAGTGAATCGGAGTTCGGATGAGAGAAAACGAGCCAAAATAAGAAAGTCGCGCAATCTACCGCGGCCCATGGCGAGAATTTTCGAATTTTCATAATTTTCGGGATTTTTCCTATTTTTGTGTATTTTGATTCCTAGTTGGATCCACTTACCTTCTCCCATTATAATTGATGTTACGCTTGATAGATGGGTTGTTTTGATCTAGAGGAAAACGTGGAGGCGTTCTGTTTTGGTTGGGACATCGGGCAGATTTTGGAGGATGGTGAATGTTTGTAGAAGGATTTAGCTTTTTCATGGAAGGGAGTGAAGAGGATGAATATTTTGGTTTGGAATTGGGTGTGGGGCTATTTCTATGAATCATTCGCCAAAGGATTCAGCTGATCTGGGTGAGGGAGAAGATTGAGCTGGAGTAGGAAAGTTGATATCAATTTGGTGAAGGGGTAAGCTAATATTAGTGGGTTTAGGTGTGGAGAAGGACATATATGCTGATGTTGAAGAGGTTGAGGTACTCTGGGCTTAATAATGGGAGTGGGAATGCGAAGCTTTCAAGCTCATCGAAGTCTAGGGTGCGTGCTACTAATGACACGTCAGTAGTTCTTCTTGGCCTTTTCTGAAGTTGTTCAGCTTCAAGCGAACTCTCTTCTTTAGTAGGCTGATCCCGTTCAGCACGGGTCCACTTCTCAGTCTGAAGGACCTTCTTGTCCTTTCCAACAGATACTAACGTCATTTGTCTGTTGGCTAGGACTCCTTCAATTCCATCATCCTCATGCACAAGAAACTTATACATCGGCCCTCTTATGCTTCTTATGTCAACTTCATGAGAAAGGTTTGATCCATGGTTGTGCATGAAACTTATCCATCGGCCCTCTTATGCTTCTTATGCCAACTTCATGAGAAAGGTTTGATCCATGGGCCTTTGCTAATTCCGTAGTTTGCTCTAGCATAAACCATATCATCAACTTGTTCTTGCGTTTTTATTTGGCGTCATCCCTTTTTAATATAGTCCAACATTTCTTGTTTTACTTCTCTTACACTTCTGGACAGACCTTGATTTTGTTTTGAGTGCCAACTAGATGATCTTTCATTCTTCCAACTCCGTTCTTAGTTTCTTGTTAGCAAAAGTTGCATTCAATGTACTAGTATCCTTTTAACAGATTTTGAATTTATGTCTCATACTTTCAAGCAAGATCTTTTCTCGAACCCATAATCCTAATTAGCAAAATCAATAAACTAAAGTTACTTAACTAATCAAATCAATGAAGACACAATATCATTAGTCATCATATGCAATCAACGAATACAAATATGTTAATGCTATGCAAGTAAAAGATCAACTACTAACAACTAAACAAGTAAAAGATCAACCAAAAACTTAAACTAAACAAGTAAGCAAGTAAACTGTAAAAAATTACCTAAATAACAAAAATAAAAACTGAGCAATTAAAGTTGTAAAAAATCAACTAAATAACTAAACTAATCAACTAAGCAACTAAATAAATGTATTTAAGTAAAGCAAGTAAAAGATTGGAAGGAAAAAAAAAAGTAAAATATTGATCAAGATAAAAGAAAAAACTTGACCTTGATGTTGGCGGCAACGGTTGTGTGGCGTGCTGGCTGCTGCGGTCATCGGCGGTGGTAGGTGGCTACAGTGGTAAAGGATGAGGAAGATGAGAGATGAGAGAGTTGGAGAGAGAGAAGGGAGAGAGGATGCTCAATTTTACGCTAATTCTTTTTCTATTGTTTTGATTTTAATAACTAGAATATTAATTTTAGGGTTTAATTTCATTATGCTACTATTAATTTAATGTAGACCCAAATTTTTTTTGCCCAAAACCCCTTAAATAAACCCTAACTGCCTCGACGCCTCAACGCTTTGAGGCTTCTGCTTCAGTCCGGCAAGGTATGCATTCTATTTAATTATACCATTGAGCTGCCCGAGCCGATGCATTTTTTGGCTGCCTCGACTCGTGGTGCACCTTGAGACAGCCACATCAACTACATTTCACAACATTGCTCTCAACTTGATTTTGTAGAAAAATAGAGCCATTTTGGTTCATAAAAAATGGGATCGAATTCATTCGGTAGAAGTTACTAAAGTAGAATTGAAGAATAAGAAGGTTATATTTTATTTGAATGCTTCTAGTAAGCGAGAAGCTACATGGTTGATTTAGGATTATTTTGGAAGATTGATAAAAACAATCTATTCATATTAGAAGTGAAAAGGTATATAGCTGAATCTAGATCCATGGACTGGATTTTATGGATCTGAATCTGGATATCATTTTCTAGATTTGTAGATTCGAACGTAATCTGAATCTAAACAAAATAAATCAAATTTGGATATGAACCTAGAAAAATTTGGTCAGTTGTTATATGTATGCATCAAGTCATTGTCCCCACTTCATTTTTTCCTTCATAAAAGTGGTGCTATATAGTAAGGGTGAGCATTCGGATTTCGATTCGGATTTTTACCTAATCCGAACCGATCAGAAAATCCGAATTTTAAGAGGAAAACAATCTGATCCGAACCGAATATCCGAAAATCCGAAATCCGAAAATCCGAAAAATTTATAAAAATATCCAAACCGAACCGAAAAATCCGAAATTATGAAAAATCCGAAAATCCAAAACCAATTTTTGTTCATTCTTATATATATTTATATTAGATTTAAAAATATTTAAATAAAATATTATTATTATATATAAATTATATATAATTCAGATTTTTTCGGATTAAAAAAATCCAATCCGAAAATCCAAAATTTTAAAAAATATCGATCCGATCCGAACCGAAAATCCAAAAAATCCGAACCGAATTTTAAATTCCGGATTGGTTCGGATCGGATATTCGGATTTCGGATATTTTGTTCACCCCTACTAAATAGTGTCTTTTCAAAAGAAACTATCATTTGTAGGGATGACAGTGGATTCTAGATTCAGTCTAGATTCATAGATTCAAATCCATTTTTTCAAAATTTGGATCTTCAAGAAATAGGATCTGATGGAACTAGATCGGATCCGGACTATTCTTTAAATTTCGTGTCCGGATCCGATTCGATTTGTGAGATTCGGATCTGATCCATATCCGATATGTGAACCCACACTACAAGAAAACTGCAGAATAGCGACGGAAAATTCCATCGCTAAATTAGATTAGGGACAGATTACAATCCGTCGCTAAAATAGCGACGGAACAGAGACGGAATTTTCCGTCGCAAAAAATGGGTCGCCTTCCGTCGTTGATTAGCGACGGAATTGAGACGGAATTTTCGTCGCTAATCGTGACGGATAAAATTCGCCGCTATTTCAAGATATTCGATTGTGAGCGTTAAGTTGCTAATCCGTCATTGTTTTTGTATTTTAAAAAAAAATGATTCTTCTAAACCAAAATAATTATAAAACATGTTCAAACTGCAAATTCATCTTAAAAATACTAAATCAAAATTCAACAAAATATGCACTAATTTGAAACACAAAATAGTCTACAAACGTAATCCATTACATAACATAATCCACAAATGCAATCCATAACATAATCCAAAAGTAAACACAATATAATTCATAACTAAATTCTAATATATCTAATATCCGATGATGCTACAAGCCCATTTTTTTCTCATATTCCTTACGCTGTTGTCTTTCCTGTTTTATGTCTCCTCGAGGGGCCTCCTAGGACCTGCTTGAGGATCTCAGTCCTATCTACCTCCAACACTTCATCTGTGCTAGGAACATGCTTGCTCAATATCTGAAAATTATCTTCAACTTGCATCTATAAAATAAGTTCACTTAAGATTATGTAATTAATAATTCTAGCTAAGTCTTGATTTGAAGATACTTACCCCAATACTACGAGACTTCGGACATTATGTATATTACTAAGAGAAGATACTCTTTGTTTCCATCTGCTTTGCTTCTGCCAAGAACAATAATAATGTTGAATTCTTGGACAATGTATGAATATTTTTCTAAACCAGTTTAATACCTTTTGTAAATCTAAGTTTCCACGCGAACAACATAACCATATTCTTTCATCCTCATTTTCTCAAAGCTGAAACACTAGACCACTTTCATCAAAGCTGAAACGAACCTACAAGCAAGAATAAGAAGACAAAAGTCGAGTCCAAAATCAAGACATACTTAAAAGCAAGACATACTTAAAAGCAAACAGGCCCAAATTTATTCTGCTTTGGAAATAAAAGTTTTGAACTATGTATTAGATGTGCCATAATTTTTTATATGTTAAAATATATAATATAATACAAATATATCAATAATTTAGTACTATTTCCATCTGATTCTAAAATTCTAACCTATGCTCTCAGTCGCTCTCCATTCTCTATCTGACTCTCTCGCCTCTCCGCCGCCCACTTCAACCTACGGTCCCCCCGCCCTGCCTCTGCCGCCGCACCTCAGTCCTCAGTCCTCAGTCCGTCGCGCCGTCAGTCACAACCCTGATCTCCTAAATGTTCAATATCACAAATGAATTCAGAACAACAACGAGAATCATATTATTTAACTATACTCAAGAATATCAGCAATTGGATTATGAGAAATCCACCAACAAGAAGGATATTAATTGATAATAGAAAAAATCAAAGCTGTCGACTAATATCTTTAAGCAACAGAATCAATTTATCATCAACTAATGAAATTGGTACAGACAAAAATAGACACTCCAACTCGCAAAAAAATGAAGTCTCTCTCAAAAAAAAGCTACGCGTACCTTCTTTACCGACCATAGGGGTTTTTACAGCCTGATAATTTTAGGTACAAGTGGATGAAAAATATCTTGATTCCATTTATTTAAATTTCTTAGAAAATTAAAGTTCTTTTAAGAATAGGCCTAAGTTACATGTAGTTATCAGATAATTTATTTGCCATTGATAACAGATTAAAATTTGAATAGACACGATCCTGCTTGGTATCGCGAGAGGTGATTTACACATAAAATTTAAATACATAAACCTTAGCTCCAGGCTCATCGACTATAAGACATTATAACTGACATAATTTTCTCTTATGCAGTGTACATTAGCAAAAGTGTTGCTACCAGCAAAGCAAAATCTTATAGGGAAGAGTCACATAACACTTCATCCAAAAGAAGCACATCAATCCATACAACTTTCTGGAAAATACAAAAAAGTAATAATCACATCAAGTTCAAACTATGAGCTGAGTTCATGTGAATGGAGTCCCACTATACAAACCATTAGTTAGATTTGTGAATAGCAGAAATATGAATTGGTAGAGGTTTCCATAGATGTCATGAAAGAGTCACATAACACTTCATCCATAAGAAGCACATCAATCCATACAACTTTCGAAACCGTTTCTAGAAAGACTATCAAAACCGTTTAGTCCTTTATCTGCATTTATCTCATTCAAGGAGGATGTGTTTTATTTATTTTTATTTTTTTAAGTTAAAAATTAGAAATGGTGAGGATAAGGATACTCAAATCCCTTACACCATCACACAGGTCCCACAATAACGGTTGAATGAAAGGAAACACAAGAATTGGAGTTTATAACGGATACAAATTAACGGGTGGCTATACCCGTTGTTTAAAGTATTACAAAAGATCGCGAAAATGAGATTGAATCCATTTCAAGAGTTAGCTTTAATCCTATCAAGCACCTTCAACACAATAGGACTAATATTCTTAAAATCAAATTGTTCTTTGCCTTCCAAAACTTCTAATAAATATATTGTCAAATTAAACCATCAATCCTCTTTGCAATCCTACTGACACTACAGTTAAACAAGATGGATGGATAATCCACAACACTTGGAGAGGTTGAGGAAACTCCAACAGTAAGCAGACATATTCCCACACTTGAGCAACAAAATTAAACATGAAGAAAATGTGATTTGAAACACAAATACTATTTGAAACACTGAGCAAAACTCCTCTTTTCACAAAGTTCTCTTTGATAGCAATTATATCTTGAAGAAATTTATCAGAGAAAGCAGAGACCTTAAGTAAAATTGACTTCCACCAAAGACAAAACAGGTCACCCTTTCTATGCAAACTGATAAAATCAGCACATCAGTGAATTTAAACGTGAATTTTCATCCAATTGTACCTAAAAAAGTAAAACCAAACTGATAAGATCAGCATATCAGCAGCAAAGGCGTCATCAACCGAATTACAGAATCAGACAAAGCAAATCGAACAAATCAAAATTCTCAAAGCAGGAAAGTAATAAAAGTCAAAATCAGAGTCAAACATAGTGGATAAACGAAATCTAGCTTTCGATTAAAATTTCCGAAACTGAATCAAATTGAGTGATGACCTCAGACATGGTTAGAGGCGGATGCTTCCGAGGAGAGAGTTGCAGATTTAGATGAGAGGGAGGGAAAGTTCTACAACCTAAGATTTTATAGTGTGCGTGAAAGCAACTTAAAGGAGCAAAGAGTTCTACAGCCTAAGATTTTATATAGATTTGGATTCCAATGTATAATTATTAATCATCTGCAAATAATCACACACACCTATTGCTGGTAGACAAAAAGCTCTAACGAAGAGTTAGAGAGAGAAATATTGCAACTTACCTTCTGTCTCTTTGAGAAGACAACCCAAGTAGGGCAAACATTATCTAGAGGTGGATCCAATAGAGACGGCGGCTGACGGCTGACCGGAAAGAGCAACGGTGGATGCTTATGACCGGTGCATCCGACGGAGGAGGCACCTCACGCAGGTGGGAGAAGAGAGAGATGATTTCAATTTAGGGCTCAATACATGTGGGAGATAGAAAAATAGGGAAGAAAATGGCTTCTTTTCGATATAAACATTTTTTAAAAATAACTACGGATTCAATTCCGTTGCAGAATTAGAGAAAAAAATTAATTAATAAATAAGTAACTACGGAAATATTCCGTCATGATTTCTAAATTTGTGATCCGTCGTAGATCTGTCGTTAAGTTCGTCATAGCTTTTGGTGCGAAGACGCGTCTATTCCGCTTTCTATTCCGTCGTAGATTTCGTAGTTAATATTAAGATTTGTATTCCGTCTCAAATCCATCTTTGATCCGTAGCTATGTAACAACGGAAAATTATCCGTCGTTAAATCCGTCATTGATCGCTTGTTTTTTGTAGTGCCATTTATGTATAACGATATATTTATATAATTTTTTATTTGTAAATATAATTTATTATATATATATATATATATATATATATATATATTTTTCTTTTAGTTGAAGTTTGATAAACTAGATTATATGAAATTGGATGGTAAGTCAATAACATTAAAAATTGTGCCATGTATTTGGAAAAAATTTATATACGATTTAGATATAGGTGGTTTATCCGCTAAGATATGCTTGCTTCTTCTTTTATTTTTATTGCAATATTAGTTGATGTCATGAAGGAAAAAATAAATTTATAGCTAATATATTCTTGTATAGTCATTATTATAGAGACTCTAAATATTAGTATGGTGTTATTTAGAATTTTTAGATGATTATTGTGTGTTCTTTGAATTTTAGTTGATTTAGGATTTATTTTAGAATAAAAATATATAGATATGGGTTTAGATCCGTGGATCCCGCATATCTTATGGATTTGAGTCTAGATCTCATTTTTTTTGATGCAATAATTTGAACTGATTCGCACCCAAATAAAAGTTTTAAAGTTTCTCTTATTTAGACTATTTACAATCAGATATCTATCATCGATAAATTTTAATGTTATCAATTAATATTGCTTCTTTTCTCTACATATTATTAATATTTTTCGGTGAAACCTCTCGGATTAGGGTTGTCTATCCGGTTATCGGCACCGAGTATTACTCAATATGATCAGTAATCGATCGTACATCGGGACCCTATTACCCAATTCGTTGATAATCGAATCGATATCGGTTAAAGATTTAGTGATTTTCAAATATCGAAATATAGCGAATACCGATATATATATATATATATATATATATATATATATATATATATATATATATATATATATATATAATACAAACCCCTTAAAATAAGAAATAAGAATTCATCTTGATCATCCATTTGCCATTAATCAATGGTTAAAGATTAAGTTATCACATTCCCTATAATTAAGGGACGGTTATTTTCGTAATATTCTCAGAATTACCATTATACCCTAATTTGATTTAATCACAACCACACATCTTCAAAAATCAATGGTTCAAATTTGTTCTCATTTCTTATTTTTGAATGTGTTTTATTTCAACTCAATCTATATATATATATATATATATAGTTTGGTTAAATAAGAACCATTCTTATCCTAAAACTAAGAACCAAATGAATTAGTTATGAAAGTTGATAAATTCGCTGAGAAAGTTAATGAATCTGAAATTGTAATTTTTCACCCTGGTTCGAATCCCATGAGGGACTAAAATTCTATTTTTGGATTCAAGATTTTCCCAACAGATTCATCAACTTTCACAATGAATTCATCGCTTTTGGTTCCATGTTCTCACAATAAAATGGTTACACGTTAACCCTCCCTATATATATATATATATATATTGTATTTAATGTAATTTTATAAATTTTATATGCTTTCGGAGGACTTCTACGATGGTTAGAAAAGTGATGATGATGAGATAATATCAAGGATAGCCCCTAAATTCATCTCCTTCTCCACTCCCAAATCAACGCCAACACTCAAAACTGCCTCTACCACCTTCATGTCGGAGAATGCGACCAAACCACAACGAAACCACCCGCCGCAGGATGGCATGTCGGTGTAGCGCCGCCCTCCTCACGTTCACCTTCGTCTTCACTCTCATTATCTTCCTCGTGTGGGCCATCCTCCAGCCAAAGAAGCGCTGCTTCACCCTCTTAGAGCTTCTCCAACCTGCAATATTTTAGTGCTGGCCGCTTTTTTACAGTGTAGATCAGCCCCAACCTTGCACTATTGCTTTGCTTCATTTCCGCATCAATGGTGGTGTTGCGTTAAAAATGAAGCAGCATTGTAGTTGCGCTATTATTATTATTATTATTATTATTATTATTATTATTATTACATAATGACGAATATTTATTTATGCTATTTTATGGATATGGAAGGCTAATTCATATATATTTTATTTATCGAGCAAAAAACGCTCATTGGCGAAGTTTGAAATGTACGTAAAATTAAAATTACATTAAAGATATACAAATTGATATGTGCTTTTATTTTTTGCATTAATATATTACTAAATTTTAATATAATTATATAAGATAATTATATTTTAGATTTGTTTTAATATAAGTTTTAAAAATGATTAAGATTGAACAAATAAAGAAGAACATTTTGAAATATTCATTTTTTTGCCTTAAAATAGAGTAGATGGTTGGATATGAAATACTGTTTCTACTGTAAAATAAAGATAAAACTATTGTATTTTTGAGAAAACCTTTGGAGATGCTTTAAGAAGCCACCATCTTCAACCTTAAGATATCCACCCCAACATCTACCAGGCCAGAAGGATTTCAATGTCTGGTACCCATTCCTCTACGGCAACAACATCCCCGTCTTCTATTGACACAATCTCTCTCTCTCTCTCTCTTGCCGCAACAACCAACAACAATCTCTCTCTATATCTCTCTTTCTCTCTCTCTCCAGTTCTGGATCTCTCTCTCTAGATTTTGTTTTGGATCTGTTATGTGTGTTGAGATTTTTGTACCCTAATAAAATCAAGTATATTCAACTGCTTGAATAGGATATTAGAATACCCGACATGTTCCAATTAGCAACCTTTATCTCCTATAGAAGTTATAATTCCACCTCAACTCACAACTCAATAATAGCAACCAATAGTTAATTAAGGATGCACTCTATGCTTAAGGGGCTTTATTTGGGGTTTTTTTTTTTGAAACCAAAGCAATAAGATAAAATTAATCCACCAAGTCATCTCTTACAAGTTCAAATAACCAACAAGGGAAGTTATCGTTCCAACAAACTGGACGATTACAATTCAAAGAAAATTGTGTAAGAGAATGAGCAGCCTTGTTTGCCGTTCTATTTAGGGTTGGCAATTTTCGACACGACACGAACACGCACGAAATTAACGGGTTAGTGTTTAGCCTTATCGTGTTCGTGTCGTTATCGTGTCGACCCGATAAGGACACGATAATTTCGTGTCGGGTTCGTATAACCCGTTAATATATTATTATTATTATTATTATTATTATTATTATTATTATTATAGTTTTAGCTAGGGTTTGCTTTGGTCGGTTTGGAATCATTTTAGCGTCGCCTGCTTCTAAGTTTGCAAGCTTATTTTCATTTTTCACTATTTTCTTTCTTCATCAATCCTTGCGCTGCGCCGTAGCCGCCAATCCTTGCGCCATCACCGCTGCCTTCAATCCTCGTGACCGCCACCCTTGGTCTGCACCCCAACGACGTCGTTAATCTTTGTGTCGTCCTCAACCGCGAAAGCGGCGGCCCCGAGCCATCATCGCTGTCTTCAATCCTCGCGTTGTTGTTACCCTCGGTCTTCAACCCGACGGCATCTCCGCATCCTGCGCCATCCACAACCCCGCACCGTCCTCGCCCCTGATCGTTACCCCTCGCTTCTCATCCGACGGCATCTCCGATCCTCGCCATCCACAACCTTATTTTCACCCCTAGTCTTCTAGCAAAGGTAGTTTTCACTTTTAATTAGTTGTTGATTTAGTAATAATATGTTTATTCGTAAGTTACAGATATGAAATTTGAGCAATTGTTTCAATTGTTGAGCAACAAACATGAGCACTTTTCGATAAACTATAGGCAGTAGCATTTTTATATTTGTTGAGCAAAAGTAATAACAGTAAGAAGAAGCATTTTTATGGAATCACTTTAACATTAATAACAGGCAGTAGCATTTTTCATTTTGGTTGAGCAGTTGAGCATTATTGTTGACAATAGATACATATAAGTTATAACAGTAGGCAGTAGCAGTTTTAATATTTGTTCATGGTTGTTGATTATACAATGTTGAATAATGGATTATATTTTTGTTTGAGCAATTGTTCATACACTGTATAGTTGTGGATGTTTCCCTTTGAATAATGGAGGTGAAGTAATTGATAGTTACTATCACATATTAATTAATTAGGTAGTTTCTACCGGTTCTTATTTAATTAGGTAATTGATAGTAGACAGTAGCATTATAACAAAAACATTTTTAATATTTGTTGACTCACAATTTATCTTATCATATTTTTGTTGTTGTGACATTTCTTTATATTGTTTTATTAGGTAACCATGTCTATTAACTTTGGGAGTGTTAGTAGCAATGAAGAGGCAACTGTGGTGACAAACATGACAAAGATAAAGTTATTGACTTGGAGGGAGATCCTCTATCAAAGACTATGTTGGCAACAAAAAAAACAAAACAAAGGTCAGAAGTTTGGAATCACTTTAACATTACAGATGTGACTCATGATGGTTTCAAGACATGTACTTGCAAATATTGTGGACATAAGTATCTCAAAGTTTCAAGTAGAACTGTATCATGAAATCTAAAACGTCATATAGAGAATTTCCCAAGAAAGAAGACACGAGATATTGGTGAAATGATGTCTAATAGTGGCATATCTAAATTTGATCCCGTTTACTTTAGGGAGTTATTATGTTCTGCCATTATTCTTCATGATTTGCCTTTTCGATTTGTTGAATATGAACGATTAGAGCTGCATTTGAGTACCTTAGGTGGGATGTTAATATAGTGACCAGAAACACGTTGAAGGTTGATGCATTAAAATGTATGAAAAGAAAGATAAGGTTAAATCTATGTCGATAAAGCGCTCGGAAAATATGTTCGACTTCTGATTGTTGGAGTTCTATTACGACTGATGGTTATATTTCTCTTACATGCCACTTTATTGATGAAGAATGGGTGTTACAAAAGAAGGTGTTGAACTTCTCCTTGATGTCATCTCCGCATACAGGCGCAGCATTATCTAATAAGATATTTTCTATGTTTTGTGAGTGGGGGATTAAGAACAAAACATTTTCTTTGACCTTAGATAATGCTAGTGCAAATGATGTGTCTGTTGAGTTGTTGCTTACACAATTGAATTTGAATAATGCACTTTTGTGTAACGGTGAATTCTTTCATATCCGTTGTTGTGCACACATAATCAACTTAGTTGTCCAAGATAGTTTGAATAACATTGAGAAGGTTGTTGTTAAGATCCGTGATAGTGTCAAATATGTGCGAGGTTCACAAATGAGAAGACAAAAATTTCTTGATTGTGTAAGCAAACTATCTTTGAGTAGTAAACGAGGATTACTACAGGATGTGCCCACTAGGTGGAATTCTACATTTTTTGATGCTTGATAGTGCTTTGTATTATAGGAAAGCTTTCATGAATTTTCAACTAAGTGATCCGAACTACAAGTGTTGTCCTTCTTCAGTTGAATGGGATAGAATTGAAAAGATTCGTGGTTTCTTAAGCTTGTTTTATGATGTCAGAACTAGTTTTCTGGAAGCAAGTATCCAACAACAAATCTGTTTTTCTGTCCGGTTGTCTTGAGGCAAAGTAAGACTAGTAGGGATGAGTATATCAAGAAAATTGCAGAACAAATGCTACAAAAATTTGAGAAGTATTGGGCAGATTTCAGTTTGATCTTGACTATAGCTGTAGTATTTGATCCTCGTTATAAGCTGCAATTTGTGAACTTTTCTTATAAGCGGTTATATGGACTTGAACCTTATTCTCGTCATCTTTTGCAAGTCAAAGATAAGTTGTTTGCTCTTGATCACACTATTTTCTAACATGAAAACGTGCAAGTAGATAGGGTAGTCGAGTATCGTATCCACAGGGATTGCAACGCGAAAATACAGAAGCTAACTCAATAATCCTTCATCATTATCCAAGTGACAGATTTGGTTTTGGAAAAGGTTTTAGGACTTCAAATCTTAGATTCAAAGTCAAGAACAAAATAAAGCAATAAAGACAAATAAACAAATACTCAAAGAGATAATAAGACTGAAAGACTAACCCTAGGGATGTATTAATCCTACCCACAGTGTATGTTCATCCTGCTTCCTATTAACCAATTTTTAATCCAGACAAGATGGAAGATCACATATGTAACCAACAATTTTAGTTACGACAATTGTGGCAGTAGATTACTAATTTTTCCTATTACTGTTACGTCTCTATGTGAAAATTAGCAACTCCAAAAAGATCATAAAGAATAGCTTCCTACGAATGTTCCTATCTCAGCTACGACTCAATGCTTATTCAGATATGATTCAAGATCGATTGACAATTAAAATCATATATTCAACTGACAACTATGTATGCATCAAGATTGATCAGAAATTAACATATAAGAATGAGCACCAAGAATCACAAATCAATGCCTGGAAGGTAAATAGCAACTAGCAGGAATCACGACACTTAGGATAGAATCATACAAACCCTAGGATTAGAATAAGAATTTAGCTAGACATAGATATTGAAATAAAATAAGAATTAACCATAAAAATAAGAATTAAATAGATAAAACCCTTAATGTAGCGTTGGAAGAACAATGGTTGGGTTCGAATCCAAACCCAACTAGATAACGGAAATCTGAATTCGTCCGGATGAAAACGTTCCAATGCGATTACAATGCGTAGAATAAACGTAGAACAATGAAAATCTAATACCTAGATGAAAGTAAATTGAAGCTAGAGTAAAAGTATGTGCAAAACTGAAGAAATTCGTTTAAAATAAGTGTGTTCCAAGTTGGAGGTGTGTGAGCAAGCCTAGGGGTATATATAGGCGCAGGGCTGAAACCCTAATTCGCGCCCAACCGTCGTGCTTCGTGGCCGAGCTTGCGGTCGCTAGCTCGGCCGCGAACGCTGAGTCCGTAAGTCCTTCGATGCGCTCGCGGCCAGGTTCACGATCGTCTGGAATGCCTCACGACCGAGCTCACGGTCGCGAGCTCGGTCACTGGTTTTCGTGCGAAGCTATTCGGCGCCTCTGCGGCGTGGCTCATGGTCGCTTGTCTTTGCCTCGCGGCCGGCCTAGCGGTCACTAGGCCGGTCGCGAGAAACTATCCAGAATGTTTTTCGACGGAGCTCGCGGCCGGGCTAGCGGGCGCGAAGGTGGCCGCTAGCCCCTGTTCTTATCCGTCTTTGGCTCGTGCTTCGCTTCATGCTTCGATTATCATCTTATAAGCCTACAAAACACCAAAGAGGAACCCAAGAGCAGTATCTACCAAAAATAGCTAAAAGCATTGAAATTACTTATATAAACGCACTCAACTGATCTAAACTTATCTAAATAAAGCATGAATAAACGAGTAAAAAGCGCGTTTATCAAACCCCCAAACTTGAAGCATTGTTTGTCCTCAAACAAAAACAAAAACAAAAAGAAAGATCAACGAGCATCAGCAAAGGTGATAGCCATAACAAGCCTCATAAATCTTTCAAAGCTCAAAAATCAACAACACACATGACGACGTTATTCAACTCGACAATGTACAACAATTGAAAGCCAAATCTTATTCAATTCAACCCTTACAAAGGCATGTGTATAATATAGTGTACACTCAAACTCAGAAGAAAATTCAGGACGTGTATACACTCAAAGATCAATGCCATGCAAAACATCTGACCATAAGCTTGCCATTTCTCTAATATCTCCACCACATCAAATGCGTTCAAATTAGGATAAAAAATGTCTTTTCATAGGTTGTAATATAGGCACATTGGTTAAGGTAGGGTGATATATGGCTAAGTGACTCCAATTCAACTCCGAGTACCCCCATTTGTACTTTTCAAAACATATAGACTTTGTCCATTTCCTTTTTTCTTTCCAACTTACTAAATCAACATTTATTGAACATGAAATACCTATTTTTTTATTTTTTTTTATGAATATCCCTTTATGCTCACATTAGTCATATTATCTTTTTCTTTTTAATAGAGCTTATAGGGTCCATTCTTTTCGATAGAGGTACCATTCTTTTCCACAGATGTACCATTCTTTTCCACAGAGGTACCTCTCTATCTTTTTAACCCGACATAATACATCAATTTAAATTTACCCCCCTTGATTCCCATATCCATCCTCACCTCCTATCATCCGGTTAACAAAAGAATAAAGTCTAATAAAGGCTCAAAAGAATACGACAAATGGTATATATCATTGGGTTAGTGTATGGGTGAAATCGTGGTTAACAAAGATGGCCTTTTATCATTTCCATATTCGAAACACATATTGCAGCCTCGACACATAAAACATGCAAGTTCTAGAAGATAATTACATGCACGATATCACACAATTAAAAGAAACTGTAACATGATGTTTATACAGTGAAGCTCAAGTCTCACGGTTTAGGCAAATGGTGAAAAACAACAAGCTAAGCAATCTCAAGTCATCCATGCGTCGTTTTCTAACACATCATGTGCACCATCAATATATTTTTTTCAGAAAATTTCTATCATCATTGGCCACATAGGTTAACACATTTCACTTAAGCTCGTTGATCGACAAACACAACAACGAAAACAAAAGATACAACAAAAGCCCCAAAACATAACAACTTTACAAGACAAAACAGAAACATAAAAAGGACTCACAACCAACCAAACTCGTCTACTCCCCCCAAACTTATTGTGAAATGGAGACAATAAGGTTTGCAGAAAAGAGTGGTTGGGAGATAGACCTTTTTTTTTAATAAAAACAATTATACTTTGGGACATAAAAATGACCAACAAAACACGAAACGACAAAAACAAAGAAAAACAACACAAGCAAAACGAAAAACATAAAGCGGGTAAATATGTTGGGTTACCTCCCAACTAGTGCTAGATTTTTCGTCGCTAGCTCGACGTTACCTCTCATCAGTGGGCGATTTGACAACTGACCTATTTCTAAACTTTTGTTTGCCCCTATACTTATCATTTATAGCCGACCACCATTGAGTGTTGGAGTAGCCTCCCCCAAAATTGAATGACTCACTTGGAGTTTTATGCTGAGTCCACCTCTTCTTTGTAGCATGCTCGTCAAATGATCGATTGAAATCCAAGCTCAAGATTGGGCTGGTTGTGGCATTGGTGACCGAACAACAATCTTCATGCTTTGAGTTATCATGTCGTTTCATGGCATCATAGATTGAAATGGTCAGCTCATCCTTATTGACCCTGAATGTGAGGTCTCCATCTTGCACGTCGATCAGTGCCTGCCTATGGCTAAGAATGGTCTCCCAAGAATGAGAGGTGTGTTCCCATCCTCTGGCATGTCAAGGACCATAAAATCTACTGGAAAGATGAAATCTTTGACCTTGACAAGCATGTCTTCCACTATCCCCCCTTTGGACGGGTAACTGATGTGTCTGCCATCTGGAGAGCAACTGTAGTAGGCTTTAATTCTTTAATCTCCAATTTGTTAAATATGAACAACGGCATTAGGTTGATGCTTGCCCCTAAATCGCACAGAACTCTGGAGAAAGTATGTTCTCCAATAACACAAGGTATTGTGAAGCTGCCCGGATTTTTCTGCTTCAACGACAGCTTCTTTTGCAGCACAACACTGCACTCTTGAGACAAATTAATAGTCTCGAACTTCTCCAACGTCTTCTTGTTGGTCACAACATCCTTTAGAAATTTCATGTACCCCGGCATATCTCTGAGCGCATCTAGCAATGGGATGTTAATATTCACCTTCCGAACGCTCTCAAGAATCGGGTTGACTATTGTCATGCTTGGGCTTGCTAATCGACTCGAACGGATCGGAGGAGTACGTCGGATATCTCTTCTTCGGTCTTCCTCGCGGCCCCTCGCGACCGCTAGGGTGGTCGCTGAGCACCGGAGTCGGCTCCTTCCTCGCGGTCGGGTTGGCGGTCGCTAGCTTAATCCCGAGCTCTTCGTCGGGGCTCTCGATCGCCGCGGTCGCTGGGCGGTCGCTAGCTTTTCCGAAGACGTTCGTCTCTTTCCTCGCGGCCAGGCTAGCGGTCGCGAGCTCCTGCTCGTTCAGCTTCCATTCTTCTTCTCGTTCCGGATGGTTCTGGTAAACTTTTCCACTCCTCAGCTGGATAGCAAAGCACTGATTCTTTGGGTTCACCTCCGTATTACTCGAAAATTGGCCCGACTATGTTGCGCATTTTGTTGTGCAGCTATTTGGCTGATCTGGTTCTCCATTATCTTCAAATGTTTGCCCATCGCTCATACGGTGGATTCCAGCTGTGTCATCCTCTGACCAGTAGTACTGATGAACGAGTTCTGTTGCGTCGCCAGTTATTGGTTGCTCACAACCAACGGTTGCATCATCTCCTCTAGGCTCTGCTTTTTCGTCTCCTGAATCATCCATTCTGCACAGCGAAGCCTGCTGGAGGTTGTTGGAAGTTATTGGGGTTGGCATACGACAAGTTAGGATGATTCTTATTGTTAGGATGGTATGCCGGATTTCCCCAGGACGGTTCCTCTGATTTATATAATTTACGTCCTCTGTCTCGAACTGGCTCTTCAAAAGAGTGAACTTCTCCATGAGATCATCGCATCTCGAGTCAACCTCTATCGCAGCTGCCTTAACCACTGGCGTCCTCTCCATGGGCCATTGATAACTGTTGGCAGCCATCTCTTCTATAAATCGGCTGGCCTCTTCCACACGACGGTTCAACATGCATCCCCTTGTCGACGCATCAACAATGCTTCTCGTGTGAAGTGACAATCCACTGTAGAATTGCGTTATTTGCTACTCTTTGGAGAATCCATGCTGAGGGCATTTTCTCAATAGGCCCCTGAATCTCTCCCATGCCTCGAATAATGATTCATATCCTTGTTGGCAGAAATGGGAGATCTCGGCTATGATCTTCTGCGCTTTAACCGACGGAAAATATTTCAAAAGAAACCTCTCGCAAAGTTCCCCCCAACTGTTTATCCCAGTACGGTCAGGCTCTTGAACCAATCCTTCGCCTGGTTATGCAGAGAAAATCCGAACATGCGCATCCGGATCGTATCTTGTGGCACCCCATTTTTCTTGATGGTGTCACATATGTCCAGCTATGTCTCGAGATAAGCATTCAGATCTTCTATCACTCCTCCCCCGAACTGCTCTCCTTGTACCATGCTGATCAGGGCCGGCTTCAACTCAAAATTGTTTGCGTTCACTTTCGGGCCCCATCCACCACCTTGGAACTGCTCAGTTGGTGGTCGGTATATGTAATTTAGTGGCCTCGTCTCTACAGTAGGGATGAGGAGTCCCATGTTCTTCATCCGCGCCGCATCTCAAGAACTCGCGGTAAGACGCTGCACTTGCTCGGGAGGTACACCCCCGTTGTTTGGATTCGCAGCCATCTCTTACCTTCTTCTTTCTCATCTCCTTCTCTTTTGGGTATTCTCAATTTCTGGATCTAGAGGTTGCTCAGGAGGTCCCTAGGACCTTGTGATCATAAACGACCTGGAGAGAAAGGGAGAAATTAGCTCTGGCAAGTAATACAAATAAAAATACAACTTGAATTAATAATTCATAATCATCAAGTTATTCCTATATAATCTAAACAATCCCCGGCAACGGCGCCAAAATTTGATCACACTATTTTCTAACACGAAAACGTGCAAGTAGATAGGGTAATCGAGTATCGTATCCACAGGGATTGCAATGCGAAAATACAGAAGCTAACTCAATAATCCTTCATCATTATCCAAGTGACAGATTTGGTTTTGGAAAAGGTTTTGGGACTTCAAATCTTAGATTCAAAGTCAAGAACAAAATAAAGCAATAAAGACCAATAAACAAATACTCAAAGAGATAATAAGACTGAAAGACTGTTACAAGGGATGTATTAATCATACCCACAGTGTATGTTCATCATGCTTCCTATTAACCAATTTTTAATCCAGACAATATGGAAGATCACATATGTAACCAACAATTTCAGTTACGAAAATTGTGACATTAGATTACTAATTTTCCATATTACTGTTACGTCTCTAGGTGAAAATTAGCAACTCCAAAAAGATCATAAAGAATAGCTTCCTACGAATGTTCCTATCTCAGCTACGACTCAAGGCTTATTCGTATTGCGCATTCAAGATCGATTGACAATTAAAATTGTTAAGTATTTAACTGGCAACTATGTATGCATCAAGATTGATCAGAAATCAACAAATAAGAATGAGCACTAAGAATTACAAATCAATACCTGGAAGGTAAACAACAACTAGCAGGAATCACGACACTTATGATAGAATCATACAAACCCTAGGATTAGAATAAGAATTTAGCTAGACATAGATATTGAAATAAAATAAGAATTAATCATAAAAATAAGAATTAAATAGATAAAACCCGTAATGTAGCGTTGGAAGAACAATGGTTGCGTTCGAATCCAAACCCAAGTAGATAACGGGAAATCTGAATTCGTCCGGATGAAAACGTTCCAATACGATTACAATGTGTAGAATAAACGTAGAACAATGAAAATCTATTGCCTAGATGAAAGTAAATTGAAACTAGAGTAAAAGTATGTGAAAAACTGAAGAAATTCGTCTAAAATAAGTGTGTTCCGAGTTGGAGGCTTGTGAGCAAGCCTAGGGGTATATATAGGTGCATGGCTGAAACCCTAATTCGCGCTCAGCCGTCGTGCTTTGCGGCCGAGCTCGCGATCGCTAGCTCGGCCGTGAACGCTGAGTCCGTAAGTCCTTCGATGCGCTCGCGGCCAGGTTCGCGATCGTCTGGAATGCCTCACGATCGAGCTCACGGTCGCGAACTCGGTCGCTAGTTTTCAGGCAGAAGCTATTTCGGCATCTCTCACGGGCAGGGCTCGCGGTCGCTTGTCTTTACCTCGCGGCCGGCCTAGCGGTTGCTAGGTCGTGAGAAACTGTCCATAATGTTTTTCGATGGAGCTCGCGGCGGGCTAGATCGTCATGAGAAGGTGGCGCAGACATCGTTCTTGTCCGCTCTTTGCTCGTGCTTCGCTTCATGCTTCGATTATCATCTTATAAGCCTATAAACACCAAAGAGGAACCCAAGAGCAAGATTCACCAAAATAGCTAAAAGCATTGAAATCACTTATATAAACGCACTCAACTGATCTAAAATTATCTAAATAAAACATGAATAAACGAGTAAAAAGCGCGTTTATCAGCTCTATATGGAGAATATTGTAAGATTTACACTAACAATGTTGGAAGAAATGAAAACTTAGCATTGACAGATCCAAGTTGTGACTTCACAAATGAAGAATCTAAGGCAATGGTGGAGGTAAATACTAAATTATATCAATTCAATTATCAATTTCGCTTACTTACTTTTTTTTATTTGTTTCTTTATTGTAGGAGTTTAATGCTTTAGATGTTTGAGTTTGGACTAAGCCAACAAAAATCACAATTGGAGATGTATTTGGAAGAACGAGGATGGATACCAAAATATTCTTGATATTGTTAGTTATCGAAAGGGATGCAATTTAAATATCCATTGGTTGCTTGCATGGCTCGTGATATTTTGAGCATTCCCAAAACTACGATTGTTTCTGAATCTGTTTTTAGTGTTGGTGGAAGAGTACTTGATCAATATCGTAGCTCACTTAAGCCAAGCACAGTTGAGGCAATTATTTGCACTCGAGATTGGTTGTTTGAAGAAAAAGGTATGAATGTATTTGTGATGTATTTTCTATCTGATTTCAATTATTGACATCTTTCTTTTTCTCTTATTAATTCATTTTTACCCTTCAAAGTCCTTAAAAGTGAAGTATCAACCAATGAATTAACTGAAGATTTCTTAAATATCAATGATGAAAGTCAAGAAGAATACTCTGTAGCCTCTACTCCTATTTGAAAAAAAATTGGAAGGTATGTTATGATTTTTTGAATTTTGTTATAATTTGTTGTAATATTTACTATATATATTAATACTTTTCTTTCTTATTTTTGTTGTCAATTAATAGGTTTTGTTTACATTGTCGAAGGTTTGGAAATTGGAAGTTTGAAATTCGATGTGTAGCATCGATGGAAGAATATTGAATATTTTGTATTTCTTTGAGATTTGAAGACCAGAATTGACATGTAATTTGTAGAAAATTCGTAAATTGTGTATTATTTTCGATGTTAGATGTTTGGAAAAAATTGTATTGCTATCTTGTTGCATTTTATCAGGTTTTAATCATGTCTTGCAAATTCAGGTTTTATTCGTGTCGATATCGTATAATTATCGTGTCGTGTCGTGTCGTTATCGTATAGTTATCGTGTCGTGTCAACACGAAAAAAATCGTATCATTGTCGTGTTCGTGTTTATCTAAACCTTAGCAGGTCGTGTTTGTGTCGAAGCTTATCGTGTCGACCCGATAACGACCGGACACGCACGAATTGTCAGGCCTATTTCTATACATATGAGACACTCCATAAGAATATACAATCGAGCATCCTGTAGGATACTAAAAATCTTGTCTAGAAGCAAGTCTTTATCCTCCTCCGATTTAGCCATGATCCGTGCAGCCATGATAGAGTCCGTAAACACCTCGATGGGAAATATGCTATTCTCCAAGGAGCATTTAATACCAAAAATCACAGCCTTCACCTCAGCGAGCATGATACTTGTAGATGGGGCCGTCTATTGTGATTTAGCCAAGATTATTCTCCCTTCATGATCATGAATAACAATACCAACACCGAAGCCTTTATTCTCGGGATTGAAAAGAGCATCAACATCCACCCGGAAGCTTCCTCTTTGAGGTTGTTGGATTTGTATACTGGAAGCAGTTTTGGTTGAGCTTGTATACAATGTTTCCTGTTACCACTATTACAATCTCCTATCCGAATTGTTTACTTGATTGCATATATATGTCCCTTTATCTCATATATAAGTTAGATCATACAAATGTGTTGTAGATCACGTAGTTCGTATGATTGGTCGCTTTAATGAGATATAAATAGTATCACAACCGAGACAACTTGAGGACGAGTTGTCGGTATAGCCGCGTAGATAAGAAGTGACTTGACTTGGTTGCTTGTCTATGCCGGTACGCCTACGACGTATTGATGGATCACGATGAGATGAGTTCTTCTATCCCGACCGTGAAGAACCTAGATCTCGGAGACTTACGCTGATCTAAACCCCGATAAGGTATTAGATGAGTATGAGTTCTCGACCATCACTTTGACTTGCTATGGGTGAGGGTTACGTGAGATAACCCAAGATTCTCTCGATCTTGGGTGGTGGCGGTCTTATGTGTCATGCTAGTTACCCGTGTCGAGTCACCGTATCCGCTTAGGACGATGACGCCCCTTAAGGAGCTCAAAAGGTTTATTGTACTAAACCCCGCAGTTGAGTTATCTCAAGTACAATAATAAGGTCGAGTGGTACTACTTAAGGAATTAAAGATATTGATTATTTTAAGCAATGTAATCAGTAAATAATTAATGGACGTACGATATCTTAAATACGGGGATTCGTAAAGTCTAAGTGCAAGCCCGACTCACCTTCGAAAATAAAGGGGTAAGTCAACATTTATTCTCTAGTGGCATGAATAAATGTTTATGAATTAATTTATGTTCTGGGCTGAACAAAAGATAATTAATTTATTTGAGGCCCATCTTTATTCCTTGCATTTGATCCCTGGGCTGACCCATCCAGGACTTTTAGCTAAGGGAAAATCGTCCCTCTCTCTATTAGAGTCCCACTGGGACTCTTCTTGATCATCTCTATCCTAAAGGATATTATTATATTTATTAGATATGCATAAATCCTATCTTGATAGGGTTTAGGATTGCATTATAAAAATAAGGTGAGAGAAAATCAAGGCTAATGCTTAGCTAATATTTTGAGAATTCTATTCCAATAGGGTGAAATTTTTGAAAACTTTGAGCATAGGAGAGACGATTTTCTATAGATTCTCCATAGATTGTCCTCACTCGACATCGAGTTTAGGCAACGGATACGATCCGGAAGATCAAAGCACGAGTCTTGATCTATTCATCCCCGACAGATTCGCAGTAAACACGAAAACTCCTCGTGTTGCAATTAATTATATAGGTGCATGCTAGAATATAATCAATGTATGGTGAATTAAACATACAAGATAGATCCTGGGAGAGGTTAAAATCGATTTCCTACAATTGGTATCGAGCCCGGATCGATGATCTTGGCTATGTTGGATTAATTCACGTTTGATTATAACGCACAATTAATTAATTGTGAATCTTTCGTTCATCGTGGCTCGTTTTATTTTTTGTCGGATTTTATTTTTCACCACGAGAAAATCCGTGGTTAGATTAGATTTTTTCCTGTAAATCTTATCTGTAAAAGAAGAACGAAGATGAAAAGCATGAAGAACGAAACGACGGAAGCACGCCGGAAAAACCAGGCACACGACGCGAGAACAGCCTCGGCGCCATGCGCGAGTTTCCCGGCAGGTAACGTGCGGACAGGGCAGGCGGGTCTCGGCGGCTAAGGGCGGCTGGGGGCAGCATGCCTCGGCAGCCAGGCGTGCGGGGCGCGTGGTCTCCGCACGGACGTCTCGGCATGCCTCGGCGCTGAGGTGCGTGCCATCGGCAGATCGTCCTCGTCAGGTCATCGGACGCGAGAGGGTGGCTGTCCTCGGCAGCTTCGGGCGTGCCTCGGCGGTAGGCGCTGGCGGCCTTCGGGCGACATTAGGCGGCGGGTCGTGGCATCGGCACGCCCGGCGGGTCACGCGCAAAGAACCCCGGCATGCGTGGGCACCCGACCGCTCTAGGCAGAAAAACGCACGGAAACCTCAATGAGGTCTCGGCAGATGCGGATGACGCGGGGCGCGCGATTCTCGTGCAGATGCGGCGGTGGCGCTCGACGGAGTTCTCGGTAGCTTGAGAGACGCGCAAGCGCCAGCGCGCACTCGGCAAACAAGGCGCGGAGATCGCGCTCGGCGGCGGATGGTCTCAGCAGATCGCTCCCGCGACTCTCGGCAACAACATGAGTCGGGCGTGATTTTCTCGGTGGCTCGGCACGGGTTTCTCGGCGGGGCTCGACGCTGCACGATGGAGGTGCCGCGTTGTGCGGCGACTGCACGCCCAGCCTCGGCGGTGGTGGCGCAAGGTAGGCGGCGGGTGGGCTGCGGTAGCGCGGGGCACGGGTCAGCCCTAGTCGCTGCCCAACCCGTCTTTGGCCGACCCGCCCATTTGGTCCGAACCCGTATTTTCGCCCGATCCAAATTTTGACCCGGTTCCCAGATGTTCGACCAGTTCGCCCGCTCCAATGATCCGCCCGTTTTTATTTTTGACCCAAACCAGCTGACGACCGGTTCGTGCCTGCACGCGAGGCCCGTTGAAGTTTTGAAGATCATGCTGCAAGTTTATGTAATAAATTAGGGCGGTACTGTGTTCCACGAGTGGGCGCAATGAACGATTTTATTTTATTTTTCATCGTTGAAAGCATGTCATGGATGTTTAAATAATGCAAGTAGCATGCTATGTATGTTTAAATTACGTGAACAAACATTTTATATGTTTTGTGATTGGATGCGCATAGTAAGCATGCTAGGTTTATCGCGTTTTCAAGCATATTTTAGAATTCGCGAGCATGTTTTACATGTTGAGTTCTATAGAAAGCATGCTAGGATTACGTGATCCGCATGGACAAACCTTTTGAAACAAAAGACTAAGCAAGTAACCCGACATATTAATTTTTAAATTAAATGTCAAGACCTCCACTTTTGATCTCTAAACAAAGTGATTTGCACCGTGAGTAAACGCCCACAGCGTGGCTTGCTTGCCTTGTTAAGTCATAAGTTTGTTAGATGAGATTTCTAAATAAAATATTTTAATCTATTGAGTAGTGGGAGTTTCATGTGTAAACGTCCACACACGTGGCTTACATATGCGATTTTTCATAAGTTCTCTAGAGATAGATTTAAAATGAGATAACAAAAGAATTTGGATTGGAAGCGGTATGGTCCTAGTAAGTATGCCAATTCTAATAATTCATTTTCTGCTGTTAAAATTGTGGTCATTGCTTAGACATCACCTCAAGTACAACTTCCGACGAAGTCCCTTCTTGCGATAGTGATGTGGTCTAATAAGGTCCAATCATTAATTTCATTTGTCATAAGGACAAGTTGACATGGATTGAAATTAAACGACTAAAAGGTATATTTTAGTCTGGTCGAGGGGTTCATGTGTAAACGTCCACACGCGTGGCTTGCATATGGGATTCCTTAGGCGATTGGAGGTTTCAATTAATATTATTTTATCAAAAGGTTACAATATTATTGTTACGAATTATGTGCGATCGTATGCTTATGTGTTTACATTACTTTTCAGATATGTCTCTTACACCGATTATCAATATGCTCGTACAAAATTCTCTATCCGGTCCAAATTTTATCGAGTGGAAATGAAACATTGAGAATGTTCTTACTGCCGAAGGAAATTTATTTGTATTCACTACACCCCGTCCCAAGCCTCTAGACGATTTATCTCTCGATGAGGAGCGCAAGGAGCACGAGAAATGGGACAAATCAAATAGAATGGCAAAGTGCCTTCTTTTGGTCACCATGTGCAGTCCTCAGAACTCCATCATCAAGAGATGGAAGACGCAACCACAATATGGCTAAATCTCATGAAATCGTATGAGTCGGACGTAATCGCTTGTCATAATTTGACAAAATCTATAATGTCAAGTTCAATGAAGGAAAGCGATTCAAAGGCATGACCATGTAGAGCAAATGATCAACTCTTTGGAGAGCTCGAATTGGTTGGAGGATATATTGATGACGTAGTCGAATTGATATGATCCTCAACACTTCGCCTAAGTCTTTGATGACTCCTATAAAGTAGTCCTTTATGATAAGAGTTATACTCTAGATTCATTGCAAGAGGATCTAGTAACGGAAGAACGTAAAATGGGCAAAGGTGCACGCCTTAATGACGCATGATCGCTCACTTTTCTAACACTAAAAAGTGCAAGTATAAGGTAAGTCGAGTATCGTATCCATAGGGATTGTAATACGAAAACACAGAAGCTAGCTCAATGACAATTCATCATTATTCACACGTAACTGGGATGATATAACAGGCTTCGGAAATTAATCCAAAGCGAGATGTAACCATGCGTAAAATAAATGAAGCAATAAAATCACCAAGATAAAATGAAAAGAAAGACTAATCTTAGGGATGCATTAATCCTATCCACAACGATGTTTATCCCGCTTATTACTAACCATTTTAATCCGTACAAGATGGAAGATCACATATGTAGCCAACAACTTGCCATTCGACAATTGTGATATTTGATTACTAATTTTCCCTATTATCATTACGCCTCTAGAGGAAAATAAGCAACCCAAAAGGATCACAAAGAATATGCTTCCTACGAATGTTCCTATCTCGCCACTGCTCAAGGCTTATCCGTATCATACATTCAAGATCGATTGACAATTAAAATAGTTACGTAATTAATCGGCAACTATGATATGCATCAAAATTGATCGTAAATCAACACATATAAATAAGCACCAAGAATCATGAATCAATGCACGGAAGGTAAATAACAACAACGAGGGAATCACAACATATAGGATAGAATCATGCAAACCCTAGGATTAGAATGTAAATTAGCTAGACATAATTAACGACATAAAGTACGTAAATAATCATAAAAACAGTAAATTAAATTGATAAAACCCGTAGGGTGGCGTCAAGAACAATCGTTGGTTCAAATCCCAACGCCAACGGAAAACTGAAAACGGTGGAATTCTTCGGACGAAAACGTTCCGAATCGATAACAATGCTTAGAAAAATTGCGTAATGATGGAAAACTAATACTAGAATTAATCTAAATCAAAGCTAGAACGAAAATAAATGGAAAACTATGAAAAACTGAGGAAAAACGTGCAAAATAGGTCTGGGGTGCGTTATAGGGTCTGTTGGAGGCGAGGGGGGGCGAACCCTATATATAGAATTAGGCTGAAAACCCTAATTTTGCTGTCTGCCACAGCGCCTCGCGACCGAGCTCGCGGTCTCGCGCAAAGGGCATTCTGGCGATTTCGCGGCGCGCCATGCCGCTAGCTCGGCCGCTGCTCTCGCGCTGACTTCACTTGTTGCCCGCTTCTCGCGTCCGAACTCAATGCGATCCGTTTGCACATATGGAATCCTATCAGATGCTCTTTAACATTGTACACTTTTCACATCTATATTTTTCATATCCATTTCATCATTTTTGGTTACATCTTTGCCTTGTGCATCGATTATCACCTGAAAAGCCTACAAAACACCAAAGAGAAACCCCAAGAGCAGTATCTTCCAAAAATAGCTAAAAGCATAAAGATCGACTATATAAACGCACTTTATTGATCTCGAATCATATTTAAATATCAACAATAAACGTGTAAAATGCGCGTTTATCACACCCCCAAACTTGAAGCATTGTTTGTCCTCAAACAAAAAGAACAGAAAGACAAGGAAGGACACAACAAAAGATCAACGAGTATAGCAAAGGTGATAAACACAATCAAACCTCGGAGATATCTTTCAACGCTCGAAAATATTAGCACACATGACGACGTTAGTCAACTCGACACAAACAACCGTTGAAAGCAAAAACTCATTCAATTCAACCTCACAAAGGCATGTGTGTAAAATAGAGGATACACTCAAACTCATAAAGAAATTAAGGACGTGTATACACTCATAGATCAATGCAATGCAACATCTTACCATAGGCTTGCCATTTCTCTAATATCTCCATCGCGTCAAATGTGTTCAAATAAAGATCAAAAAGGTCTTTTCATAGGTTATAATGTAGGCACATTGGTTAAGGTAGGGTAATATATGGCTAAGTGACTCAAAAATATTCCAAGCACCCCCATTTATACTTTTCGACACATATGGACTTTGTCCATTTTCCTCTTCTTTCCCAACGTGCTAAATCGACGTTTTATGCCATAGAAGGTACCTATACTTTGATTAAAGACCCTTTATGCTCAAAACATATAGTGAACTTATCATTGCTTTTTCTTTTCTTTTCTAGAGCTTATAGGTTTATTATTTTTCACACGGGTACCATTTTTTCACCACAGATGTATTTCTCTAAACTAATGTTTCTCGCCATAACTACATCAAAATTTCAACCTTTTGGTTCTCATATCCATCCTCACCTCCTATCATCCGGTTAATCGAAGAATAAAGTCAAATAACTACCAAAGAAGGCAACAAATGATAGATATTATCGGGTTAGTGTTTGGGTAAGTATGTGGCTAACAAAGATGGCCTTTATCCTTTCCAAATTGAAACACATATTAGCCTCGATACGTAAGAACGGCAAGTTCTAGAAGATAATCACATGCATGATATCACACAATTAAAAGAAATCAGATCAAGATGTTTATACAAAGAAGCTCAAGTCTCACGGGTTAAGAAAATGGTGAAAAACAACAAGTTTAAGCAATCTCAAGTCGTTAATGCGTCATTTTCTAACATATCATGTGCACTATCATTAAATTTCACAAAATTTTCTATCGTCGTTGGCCACATGGATTAAAACACTTCACTTAACTCGTTGATCGGCAGGACACAACACGAAAAGAAAGACAAAACACGACAAAAGCAACACAAACGAAAAACAAAATAAAACACAAAAACAAAACAAAGAAAACGCTGGGTTACCTCCCAACAAGTGCTAATTTAACGTCTTTAGCTAGACCATCACATACCTTGTTCAATCCGCTCGGTAGCAACGGATTTCCTTCCAAAATTGCGAATTCCTTGTATTTCGTGATTCACCGCCGACCACCACCGAGCGTGGAAGTGCCCCCAAACTTGACGATTCACTCGAGTTCCATGCCGAGTCCACTTCTTCTTTCTCGCGTTCTTATCGGCGTGTCGATTGCCTCTAAGTATCGGCGACGTGTAGCAGCAGAGTCGTGATCAAATAGTAGTCTCACCGGAGGAATGTACGCGAATAACGACTATCGAGGTTCTTCGTCGACCTCGCGATCACCGGTCGTCGCTAGGTGTGTCACCGATGTGGCCGTCATCACGGTTGGGCTGGCGCGATCGCGACGCGAAGTCTCGGTAGAATTCCGCTTGCACGATTGCTCACGGCCGAGCTCATTGCCGCGAGCTCGATCGCAAGTTCCTTTGCAGCCCACTTTCGCCTCGCCTCGCCGGGATGATTACGATCCGCAGCCTAGTGACCAACTGATTCTCCATTACTTTCATGTGTTCGCCATAGCCGCCACAAGAGACTCCAACCGTAATTTTCTTGCAAGATCGCTTATAAATGAATTACAGATCGCCATTTGTTGTATCGCTTCTCCACACTCGGTTTCTTCGCCTCTTGAATCATTACATTCGAACGGCGAAACCTCCCGGATGTTGGCTTGAAAAGTAATGGGGTTGGTATACGACAGATTATGATGATCTCGTTGTCTGGTTGTCGCGGATTCCATCCTCCTTGAACTGCTCGTGAGGTGGATACATGTGATTTAACAGTCTGCCTCTTGAACAGGACAAGAGTCCCATGTTCGCTATTTGGCTTCATCTCGGTATACTTGGCCGGAGTCAAGCATTTGCTCGGGGCATTCCCCGTAGTTTGGAAACGCCATAACTTGTCGATTCTTCTCTCGCCTATTCTCCTTTGAGAGCTTTCGATCTCGGGATCTAAAAATATTTCACGAGGTCCCCGAGATCTTGTAAACATTTACTACCGAGAAAGAGAATTCAACTCTTACAAAAATAAATAAATAATAATAATATAACTTGAATTAATAAATCCAAATCATCAAATTATTCCTATGCAATCTTAACAATCCCCGGCAACGGCACAAAAATTTGATCGCTCACTTTTCTAACACTAAAAAGTGCAAGTGTAAGGTAAGTCGAGTATCGTATCCACAGGGATTGTAATACGAAAACACAGAAGCTAGCTCAACGACAATTCATCATTATTCGCACGTAACTGGGATGATATAACAGGCTTCGAAATTAATCCAAAGCGATGTAACCATGCGTAAAATAAATGAAGCAATAAAATCACTAAGATAAAGCAGAAAAGAAAGACTAATCCTAGGGATGCATTAATCCTATCCACAACGATGTTTATCCTGCTTATTACTAACCATTTTAATCCGCATAAGATGGAAGATCACATATGTAGCCAACAACTTTAGTTACGATAATTGTGACAGTTGATTACTAATTTTCCTATTATCAAGTACGCCTCTAGAGGAAAATAAGCAACCCAAAAGGATCACAAAGAATATGCTTCCTACGAATGTTCCTATCTCGCCATTTACTCAAGGCTTATCCAGATCATACATTCAAGATCGATTGACAATTAAAACAATTACGTAATTAATCGCAACTATGATATACATCAAAATTGATCGAAATCAACACATATAAATAAGCACCAAGAATCATGAATCAATGTCTGGAAGGTAAATAACAAAGAGGAATCACAACATATAGGATAGAATCATGCAAACCCTAGGATTAGAAATGTAAATTAGCTGACATAATTAATGACATAAAGTGCGAAATAATCATAAAAGTAAATTAAATTGATAAAACCCATAGGGTGGCGCTCAAGAACAATCGTTGGTTCAAATCCCAACGCCAACGAAAACCTGAAAACGATGGAATTCTTGACGAAAACGTTCAATCGATAACAATGCTTAGAACAATTGCGTAATGATGGAAAACTAATACTAGAATTAATCTAAATCAAAGCTAGAATGAAAATAAATGGAAAACTATGAAAACCGAGGAAAACGTGCAAAATAGGTCCGGGTGCGTTATAGGGTCTCATTGGGCGGCGGCGAACCACATATATAGAATTAGTGAAACCCTAATTTTGCTGTCTGCCACCGCGCCTCGTGGCCGGGCTCGCGACCGCTGAGCTCGGTCGCGAGGCTCGCTCGCGCAAAGCGGCATTCTGGCGATTGCGGCCGCGCCTCGCGGCCGCTAGCTCGGTCGCCGGCTCCCCGCCGACTTCACTGCTTTCGCCCGCTCTTTCGTCCGAACTCCGAATTGCGATCCGTTTGCGCCTATGGACTCCTATTGAGATGCTCTTTAACATTGTAAACTTTTCACATCTATATTTTTCATATCCATTTCATCATTTTTGGTTACATCTTTGCCTTGTGCATCGATTATCACCTGAAAAGCCTACAAAACACCAAAGAGAAACCCCAAGAGCAGTATCTTCCAAAAATAGCTAAAAGCATAAAGATCGACTATATAAACGCACTTTATTGATCTCGAATCATATTTAAATATCAATAATAAACGTGTAAAATGCATGTTTATCAACGCACCTCAAAGAAAATCACTGCTTCATCGAAAGATGAAAAGGGAAAGTGAAATTCAAGAGATGCTAAGGCTAAAGAAAAGAGTGGGAGTAATACAAAGGGCTCTACAAATGGTTTGAAAAAGCCAAAGGAGAAGGGCAAATGCTTCAAGTGCGGCAAGACTGGGCATTGGAAGGCAAAGTGCCCTATGCTCAAGGCTCAAGGTACGCCATATGCTTTAGTAACGAAAATATGTTTAGCGACTTGTTCTACTCATTCACGGGTAGTAGATACGGTCGATCGATCATGTTTGTTACACCTTGCGTGGTTTCTCATGAACAAGGGAGGCGTGTGATGGCGAGATAACGATCTCCATGGGCAACGCGGCGAAAGTCGAGGTCGCAAATGGAGATGTTACTTTATGTTTTGATAGAACTTTTTAGTATTGAAAGACGTTTTATATGTGCGGAGTTTCGCGAAACCTTATTTCTGCTTCAAACTATTTATTCATAGATATTCATTGTTTTTATAGTGGTGTTTCTATCATAAGAAATAACGGGTTATCTGTGGTGGCACTTTATATAATTCGCTTTATACTATTTCTCGCCAAACATAATACATTTAATTATGTCAGATCTACATCAAACCTTAAAAGAGAAAGTTTTCAGAAGATGACACCACATTTCTCCGGCATCTTAGATTATGTCACATCAATCTAAATAGATCCAAAGACCGCTAAGAATGGAGCGTTGGGTGATCTCACAGCTATCTGCTCCCACCGCGAATCCTGTGATAGAAGGAAAGATGTCGACCGCACCTTCAAAGCGAAGGGTTATAGAGCCAAAGAAGTGTTGAGCTAGTCCATTCGACTGTGTGGACCTATGTCAACACAAGCTCGTGGAGGGTACGGTATTTTGTCACTTTCATCGACGACATTTAAGGTACAGATACATATACCGCTTCACCGCAAGTCGAATGCTTTGAGAAATTCAAAGAATTTAAGGCGGAGTGGAGACGAAGCTTGGTAAAAGTATCAAGTCATCATGTCCGATCATGTGGCGAATACCTCAAGAACGAAGTTTATGGACTATTTGGTGAAGTGTGGGATTACCTCCCACCACTACACCGCACACCACAATAAAATGGTGTGTCGAACGAAGAAATAGGACTCTTTTAGAAATGGTTAGATCAATGATGAGTTATGCAACGCTGCCTATTTCGCTCGGGGTATGCCTTAGAAACAATGCATACTTGCTAAATCTAGTACCATCCAAGTCACCGAAAAGACCCATTTCGAAGTTGTGGTGTGCTAGTTTCAGTTTAAGCCACATAAGGATATTAAGGCCCCAAAGACATGTGCGAACAAGAAGGCCGACAAGTTGAGTCTAGATCCGATGCAAGACTGCTTATCGGCTATCCTAGAGGAACGAAGGTGGTTATTTCTATAGTCCTAGGATCGGAAGGTCATTATTAAGACTAATGCCCGATTCTTAGAAGATGATTATATGAAAACCATAAATCCAAAGTTGAAATCATTCTTCAAGAATTAGAAGATGATCGTATTCCACCATCGATTAAGCCAAAGGTACGAGATGTCGTGGTTCAGTGGGAGGATCGACACCGATACTTCAAGAAATTAAAGTGGGTCGAGTTCCACTCGAGATATCTGTCCATAAGTGGCTCCTATCCAAAGAAGTTGTGCAAGATAGAGAACCACAAGTTATCGCACCCACCGCTGTCATTGTGCCATGAGCGCCTCGTCGTAGTGGGAGTGTTTTCTTCAACCCGAGCGATTTATGTTCGTGGGTGAATCTTCGGATTTAGTCCTAGGAAACGAAAGTGCAATAATCGACCCATGGACATACAAAGAGGCGATACAAGACATCGATGCAAGATCACGACACACCGCTATGGACTTAGAAATTGAGTCCATAATGGCTATGGATGTATACGAAAAGACACCTCTACCAGATGGCAAGGAAACCATAGGTAGTAAGTGGGTATACAAGAGAAAGAGAGATTCGATGAGAGGTTTCGCTTTTAAAGCCGTGCTTGTGGCGAAAGGGTACACTCAGCATCGAGGGCATCGATTTCGATGAGACCTTTCGTCAGTAGCAATGCTCAAGTCCATCGTAATTCTTCTCACATAGCAGCCCACTTAAACCTTGAGGTTTGGCAATGGATGTGAAAACCGCTTAAACGGGTTACCTTGAAAAGGTAGAGACATCTATATGCAAAGAACCCGAAGGTTATGTGGTGAAGGGTGAAGAGCATCTAGTATGGAAGCTAAGAAGTCCATTTATGGACTTAAGCAAGCTTCACGATCCTCGAACTTACGCTGACGAGGTGGTAAAGTCCCATGGATTTACCCAGTTGCCTAGCGAAAGTTTTGTGTATCGCTTAGATGTCAACGGTGATGTAGTATTTCAGACTTTACGAGATGACATCCTTCTACTCGCAACAATGTAAAGTTGTTATCGACGAAAGAGTTGGTTATCCGATCGCCAAATGAAAGACTTAGGAAATGCAACAGATATTCTTGGGATCAAGGTTTACCGAGATCGCAAGAGGAAAATATCGAGCTTATCTCAGCGCCTTACATTGACATTGTAATTACTGCTTTTAGTATGCACCGCCAAGAAAGGATTGCTACCTTTTAGACATGGCGCTCCTTTATCTAAGGAGCACCACCTATGATCGCAAGAAGAGATTGAGGAAATGAGACAAGTTCCTTACGCTCACCAGGAAGTCTCATGTACGCAATGCTATGTACGAGACCCGATATCCGCATGCGTAGCATAGTAGCTAGATATCGCCTAACCTCGACAAGTTCATTGATCATGGTAAAGCATATACTCAAGTACCGAAAAGGACTCGAGATTATAGCTAGTTTACCATGCGAGATAGTCTAATGCCTTGGGTTATTCGCACTGGATTTCCAAGTCGACCGTGATGAGAAGAAGTCTACCTCGTGCTATGTGTTTACCTTGGGAAAATGAGCCATATCCCATGGAGTGCAAAGCAATATGCATCATGGACTCCACCATGGAAGCCGAATATGTAGCCGCCTTGAGGTCGCTAAAGAGGTCAGATGGTTCAAGAACTACCTCATGGATCTAGATGTGGTACCGGTTTGCCCAAGATTATCATAGTTTATCGTGATAACTCGTGTGCAAAGGCAAACTCGGGAACCATGGACCCACAAGGCAACGAAACACATAGAGAGAAAGTACCATGTCATACGAGAAATCGTTAGACGAGGTGATGTGTTGATTGAGAAGATTGGTACTACGGATAACCTAGCTGATCCATTCACGAAGAGCTCGCCACAAAAAGTCTACGAAGAGCATATTCGAGGACTCGATTAAGAAGATGGCACCCACTTAGAAAGGAAACTTTTGTATAAGTGGGAGAAGTAAAGTGATGGTGTTGTTTGTAATAGCTAGTTGAGAGACACATTGTATACTAAAAGTTTTGCTTTAGTATAAGTGGGACATTGTTGATTCAGATATCGGAAGCGCTTTGGTTGAGCTTGATACAATGTTTCGTTACCACTATTACAATCTCCTATCCGAATTGTTTACTGATTGCATATATATGTCCATTTATCTCATATATAAGTTAGATCATACAAGGTGTTGTAGATCACGTAAGTCTCGTATGATTGGTCAAGCTTAACGAGATATAAATAGTATCACAAACGAGACAACTTGAGGACGAGTTGCCGTATAGGCATGTGTAGATAAGAAGTGACTGACTTGGTTGCTTGTCTATGCCGGCACGCCTTGACGTATTGATGGATCACACAGTGAGATGAGTTCTTCTATCCGACCGTCGTGAAGAACCTAGATCTCTGGAGACTTACGCTGATCTAAACCTCGATAAGGTATTAGATGAGTATGAGTTGTCGACCATCACTTTGACTTGTCAAGTAGGGTTACATGAGATAACCCAAGATTCTCTCGCATCTGGGTGGTGGCAAGGTTGTGTGTCATGCTAGTTACCCGTGTCGAGTCACCGTATCCGCTTAGGATGATGACGCCCTTAAGGAGCTCAAAAGGTTTATTGTACTAAACCCCGAGGTTGAGTTATCTCAAGTACAATAATAAGGTTGAGTGGTACTACTTAAGGAATTAAAGATATTAATTATTTTAAGCAATGTAATCGTAGAATAATTAA